>CM034542.1:10701072-10742355 GCA_020002185.1 Paraescarpia echinospica
TATGAAATAAACCACAATACATGTACGCGTGCGTGCTTACAACACTTTTCAAAATAAGGCGCATGCGCACTTAACACATACTGCCTAGTCTATGTTATTCTACAACATAACGCGCATGCGCACTTCACGCTAATACCGTTATCTTATTCAATTATCAGCGTGCATACTTCATTCATCCCAGGCATTTTGTGTCCACAACACCACGGTAAGACAGTAACTGCATTTTATTTAAACAGTGCATGCACGTTTTTACTACAGTAGTACGCAACATACCGTTTAAATAGCATGTATTACCGTTTAAACATGCATGCATTTTATTTAAACAATGCATGCACGTTTTTACTACCGTAGTACGCAACATACCGTTTAAATTGCATGTATTACCGTTTAAACACGCATGCATTTTATTTAAACAATTGTAAGTGCATGCACGTTTTTACTACAGTTGTTGTAAGTATGCAACATAAATTACCGTTTAAACATGCATGCATTTTATTTAAACAATTGTAAGTGCATGCACGTTTTTACTACAGTTGTTGTAAGTACGCAACATAAATTGCATGTATTTTACCGTTTAAACAGTAACTACATGCATGCATTTTATTTAAACAACATACCGTTTAAATAGCATGTATTTTACCGTTTAAACATGCATGCATTTTATTTAAACAATGCATGCACGTTTTTACTACAGTTGTTGTAAGTACGCAACATACCGTTTAAATTGCATGTATTACCGTTTAAACATGCATGCATTTTATTTAAACAATTGTAAGTACGCGTACATGCATGCACGTTTTTACTACAGTTGTTGTAAGTACGCAACATACCGTTTAAATTGCATGTATTTTACCGTTTAAACAGTAACTACATGCATGCATTTCTGCATGCACGCATGCATTTTATTTTACCGTTTAAACAATCTCATTTTATTTTTACTACAACGCATGCATGCATGCATTTTACCGTTAATGTCTCATTTTATGTCATCATTTTATTTTATTTCACAACCTTATTTTACCATTTAAACAATGCATGGTTCTCATCCTTTGTTTAAAATGTATTGTTTTTTTTATTTCATACGCATGCATTTTATTTTACCATTTAAACAGTCTCATTTTATTTTTACTACAATTAAGTACGCATGCATTTTACCGTTTAATATCTCATTTTATGTCATCATTTAAACAATGCATCATCACAACCTTGTAATGCATCATTTTACCATTTAAACTGGTTCTCGTCCTTTTTTTTAAATGTGGTTTTATTTCATAGTCCGATCCAACTGCCTACAACCGGCGCATCGACGACCAAGCCAACATGCACGGTCGCGCCATTCATCCACACGCCGCCGCCGTCTCCTACGCCGACAGACACTGACAGCTCTGACGACGACGACATCGCCGATCTGGCTAGGATATTTCTCGTGAAGCAGGCCAACGGGCTGTGGAAAACAATCGTGCCTCACGAACTATATCGTCGGGAAGGCTTCGGTTCCCCGGAAAGCAGCAGGCAACCCGTTGGCCGAATGCTCGCCTATCATCCACAATAAATATTCAGTCACTACTCACGTTTTCACGCGTCAATTTCCAATGCATAAACACCCTACTGAACGTTAGTGTATTTATGCATTTGATTGTCATTGTAATCCCACGACTAGATGTATTTAAACGCATTGGTTTCGTTTTAATCCTTCCACCAGAACGTTGTTTACCGTTAGCCAGCTATGCTGTCATCCAGGGGTCAAAGTCCACTAGAGCAGCAGCCGGCGGCGCCTTTTGCGACTAGGGTTCAAACCCGGAATCTTTCGATCCCTAGGCGAACGCTCTTCTAAGAGAGCTATACCGTCGCCAACGATTATGCAGTGGTTTTACCCCGGTTATATTATAGCATCTATGTACTCACCGCTAGGTGGCAAGGTCGACGACATTTCAAAAACGAAACGTTAAAAGTACGAAACTAAACGTTGGATAATTATACAATGGTTTTAGCGTGGTTCGATACAATGGTTTTAGCGTGGTTAGCGCAATAAACGCATTATTGCTTACGTCAGCACGCTCTAGGTACGGCGTTGATCGCTAGGACTAAAATACTCTGTTCAAACCCGGAACCTTTCGATCCCTAGGCGAACACTCTCCTAAGAGAGCTATACCGTCGCCAACGATTATGCAGTGGTTTTACCCCGGTTATATTATAGCATCTCACCGCTAGGTGGCATCGTTCAAACCCGGAACCTTTCGATCCCTAGGCGAACACTCTCCTAAGAGAGCTATACCGTCGCCAACGATTATGCAGTGGTTTTACCCCGGTTATATTATAGCATCTCACCGCTAGGTGGCATCTCACATACCGTCGCCAACGATTATGCAGTGGTTTTACCCCGGTTATATTATAGCATCTCACCGCTAGGTGGCATCTCACATACAACGAAAAGTACGAAACTAAACGTTGGATACAATGGTTTTAGCGTGGTTAGCGCGATAAACGCATTATTGCTTACGTCAGCACGCTCTAGGTACGGCGTTGATCGCTAGGACTAAAATACTCTCTGCACTCACCGCTAGGTGGCATCTCTAGTGTAGGGGTATTCAATCATCCAATTAGTATCAAATTACATCGCTCATCAATCACGTTTTTTATAAGTAGGTTTCCGAACTCCTAAGGTCAATGGTTTACTTCCTACCCCGGTTATAGGTGGTCGACGATATTTCAAAAACGAAAGTACGAAACTAAACTTATATACTATGGTTTTAGCGTGGTTAGCGTAACTTATATACTTTAGCGTGGTTATAAAGTACGAAACTAAACTTATATACTTTAGCGTGGTTATTAAACGCATTATTGCTTACGTCAGCACGCTCTAGGTACGGCGTTGATCGCTAGGACTAAAATACTCTCTGCACTCACCGCTAGGTGGCATCTCTAGTGTAGGGGTACTGTCAATCATCCAATTAGTATCAAATTACATCGCTCATCAATCACGTTTTTTATAAGTAGGTTTCCGAAACTCATTAGTGTCAAACCAAAAGCCTTTGATCTTTTTTTTATACATAGGACTAGTCTCGCATTTTTGCTTAGGTCAGCAGTGTGCGATGTCAATTAGTGGTCATCAAATTCTTTTTTATAAGTAGGATTTTGAGGCCCAACAGAGCATACTATCTACTAACAGTGTCTTATAAATAATTAAAATATTGCCCATTTTGTAGTTGTTGATGTTGCAGTAATCCTCAGACGTTCATGGTAAATTAGATATAAAATTTAAACACAGTAGCGCTTAAGAAATAATGTAAATGATCGTAAGACGACAACATAACACTGTGGCAGCACCTGTGCACACACAACATAGTTTCACAATACCCATCCTCCTGAAGGATAAGCTCGTAGTTTGTATACAGTGCTAGATGTCGTCATGGTTAAATCATTAGTTCAACATTATATACCAGGGGGTGCTCTACACAGGCGAAGGTTTCGTTAAATATTCATACTGAACATTGGACAAAGTTTATGTGACTTTGAACAGTTATTCACATGGCTGTATGTTTTTTTGTGATTGTCCCAAGCTATGTAACCCACTCACTGATCAATGTCTGATGGTTCACGTAACTATCATACCAATCATAGAAAACATGCAAGGCATTGTGATCAAAGTCTGATGGTTCACGTAACTATCATACCAATCATAGAAAACATGCAAGGCATTGTGATCAATCGTCGAACGTCCAGAACAAACCTTACACCATATGGAATTCTAAAAAATGTCAGTGTTACAAGATACTTCCTGGGTAGAGATTAACCCTTTGAAAGTTTGGCACCGAGATGCAAAGCATGCAGGAACAGCACAACAATCATACACAAACTAGCTTGATTATAGTATTCTGTATTTGAAAAATGACAACAGATACACATGTATATATCTATTCATAACTTTAACATACATTTATATGTCTGCACGATTGTTTCCAACATATACCACAAATGTCATGACATTGGCAGATACGCATGATGTTAGAAAATAATTTGGCATTGATGTTACGTAATGCATCACCATTGATCTGGATTTCACATACATACCTGGGTACTGAATCTTAACTGGATATATTTGGAAGCTTGTCAGTTCTTGTTTATAAAAGGCAGCTAATTCTACAGCTGCAGCTAATTAATATAATTAATATATACAGTGCTAGATTGCTTAGCGCTAGATCGTTCAACTGCCATCACCATCGCCACAATGTCGGTCTCGCCTTTCGACCTTTGACCTCACTAATGTACATGGAAAGTGTCAATCATGGCGCTAATGTTTGTTGCACAGGATGCTTGAATAAATACTGGACACGGCTGCTGATTGGCTAGATCTCTGGAAGCCCCGTCTTCTGTCGACACTTCTGGATGAGGGCACGCAGCATGTATTACTTCCTTGACAACTCTCGCACCTTCTGCGAACAAAAAGGTCAACACAAGGGTCAACAGAGGTAAATGCAAGGGTCAACACATGTAATAACAAAATACATGCATCATCAGAAAGAAATATCAGTAACAATGACGTCAAAAATGTAGTGCTGCTGTGGACTCGGCTCACTGGAATGGCTTCAGGGACATTTGTGTAAAAGTGAGAAGAAGGAATGATTTCATCGCAACCAATGTATTCTGCTTAATCCATGATTCTGTTATTTATGATTCTGTTGAGTCTACAGTACCCAGGGTACCGAGTATTAGGGGTGGAACAAATAATCAATGTTTCGTGATACACAGCACACAGGCTACGACTCTAAATTTATAGATACGCATATTAAAAAATGGGCCAAGAGGCCCTGAAGTCCTTTGGACTAATACGTCTACAGGGTGTATATGTGACCCCGGCTGACCAAATGAGTGATAAGTCGGAAAAATTGGGCAGTAGGTAGTAGACATTGTTTTCTTTCATCGTTGTAAAGGTTGGGTAGAGTGCTTTACACGGTTTCAAAAAATATGCCTGCTACAAAAATTGGCGAAGTTATGGAGCATTGAACATGGTAGGGTTCAAAAAGAGAAAATGAAGAAAACGGCTGTTGAAGTTTTACATTATATATGCAAATGGATTGCGTGGAAATATTACATGCATGACATTCAAATATGGCACACAGTATGTATGTTATGTTGCACTGATACACTAGAAGTACAAATGTGCTGCTACAAAACCTCATCAAGTTATGCCAAATTATATCTTTATGTGTAAAACTAAGAGAACAGATTATTTGAGAGCAAAAGATACCATCAGACACTGGGACAGTGTGACTGCTGCTTGGCTAAATGGATGCAATGGTGCTTTGAAGTTAGTTCTTCTGCCAACTATCTTTTTCACACAAGCCTATAGGTTTAGTGGCTACAAGCACACTACTGAGCCTAAACTATCATGCAGGTGTGAAAAACGTCCTGATGTATTTGAACTTGAGCCACTAATTAACTGTCCACCAGGCAGTAGCAGAGCAGTTTTATAATAATAATCCACAAGTTAAGTGGCAGTGATCTTCTTTTTATCATTCATGTGATGTTTATTGTGAGCAGTGCGGACAAATGGTTATCATACGTAGACAGGTACAGAAAGAAACTGACGTTTTCTATAAAAAATAACACGTTTGCCTATCAATGGCATGTATTTCCTACTGTTACCGTTTCTGCCGGGCAGAAATCAAACAACCCTGTAGGTAATTACTAATCAATTGTTTTTTGGTGAATCATAGTTACAGACCATAAAGGGTTATGATGGAAGTAAAATGTTGACAAGTTTACTGTTCACTTATTGCACCATGTCTTGCATTTAGAGGAATAATTATAATAGAAAATAAAATGTTGTTTTTAAATACATGTGTACTAGGGCGTTTTTTCTCTTAGTGGCGCAATTTCAGTTTGACCACGTTCTTTGCAGTTTCTTTTAGCGGCGCTTAATTACGGTGCGACACCGTTTCTGCAGCGCGATGAAAATGTCCTTGCCACGAGATGACTCGCCTCTGTCGTGTCTTTGTTCGTATTGAAGTGAAAATGTAACGCCAAACTTGGTAAACGAACCTCATTAAAGGGATTTGATTCCACATTAGTGCAGTTGATATTTGAGAAGTTTGGTGCACTAGAACATTTTGGTGTCAGAAGTGGGATCCTCGATACTACGAACAAGAGACGGCAGACGCGCGACGACCAAATCGGAAACAATGACCTTCCTCCATGCGTCAAGGGAGAGACGTTTGATAACTGACCAAAATATATATGTCCTTCCTGCACCGTGAACCGTGCACGGCAGAGCCACCACTGTGGAGTCTGGGGACTCTCAAAATGTTGTCCAACCTGCTGATGGTCTCCAAGATCAGATCACTGCTTTGCAGGACCAACTTGCGCGACTGCAACTCGCACCGAATTCACGACCTGTAACTCAGGTGTTATACGTACCGAAGGAGAGGAAGATCCGTTCTTTTAGTGGGAAAGATGGCGAGTTGACAGTACAGGAATTTGTGGAGGATATTGAGAGTCTCTTCCGAGCTCGTGAGATGTCCAATGCTGAGAAGTGTGATCTAATCGTCTCGCACCTTGAGGGCGATGCAAGACACGAGATACGCTATTAGCCCAAGGAAGACGCAAGGACTCCCAGACGAGTACTCGAAATCCTCTTGGAAGTTTTTGGCGAGAAACGGTCCGTGTCGCAGCTACAGGAGCTGTTCTACCTGAGGAAACAGTTGGAAGGCGAATCCATTCGCAGCTTTGCAGCTGCATTGCAGGGACTTCTCGAGACGCTGGCATGTAAAGATTCGAGTTCCGTCAACGATCCAGACCGCATCTTAGCTGAACATTTTGCAGAAGGTTTGAAGGATCGCGTCTTGCGCAGAGAAGTGAAGCCGCAGCTTAGGCTTCGTCCAGGCATGGCTTTTGTCGAACTGCGTGAGGAAGCAATCATGTGGTATGAAGAGGAAGAGCAGCCATCCGCAGTGAGACGTTTTGTTGCCGGTAACCGAGAATTAGCCGCAACGTCAACTATTACCACCGAGTCCGCAAGTCACTCAGCTCTGTCAACGAATGAAATCAATACGGAAGCCACCAACAGTACGACACTAGAGGACCAAACGCGAGTCTTGGGCGCTTTTTCTGAACGTGTTCGTAAGATGGAAGAAGCCGCGAATAGTACGTCGAAAGGACGACAGTCCGCAGCAGCACAGCGATCCAGGCAGGCACAGCGGTCGTTGCAGTTCACAGAAGATGGTCGTGCCATTTGCTATAAATGTGGGAAAGTTGGACATTTTGGAAGGCACTGCTGTGGCGAGACACACTCCGGTCAACCCTGGCGACAGTCCCAAACGCGTCCGCCGAGAGGTAGACCGAACATGGACACGTGTTTCAGAAATTTTCGTTGTGATGATCCACAGAGCGAAGACTCTTTAAACTAGATGCACTCACTGCCGCGAGTCGGGTTGTGGAATTGTTGCGGTTAGGCTCACACACCGTTGCACCAACTGATGCTATAGTAGGGACATGCCCCATAGTAACCGTAAAAATGGGAGATGTTGAAGTTACTTGTCTAGTTGACACAGGTTCCCAAGTGAGTACTGTGACAGAGTCTTTCTTCCGCGAGTATATCGCTCGAAACAATCGAGAGTTGGAGTCGTGTGGTTGGCTAAAATTGACCGCAGCCAACGGATTAGATATACTATACGTTGGATATGTAGAGTTAGATGTGACGGCTTTGAGTCAGACCATTCCCGCAAGAGGTGTTCTGGTGGTCTGTGATTCCCCAGACGCAGAACAACGTGCATAGAAGAGAAGTTGTCCGGGTGTACTGGGAAAGGATGTCCTAGGTGCATTTGACATTTCTCTTAATCATCCAGAAGGATCTTTAAGGCCCGGTAATTACCGAGTAGATTAAGTAGTAGCTTCCATTGAACACGCGAATATGCATAACCGGAAAGGTTTCGCACGAGTTGTAGGTTCACAGAGTCTGAGAGTTCCAGCAGAATCTTGCGCTACTATTATAGTATCGTGTTTGCAGAACCAAGCTAATGGGACAACTGTCGTCGTTGAGCCCATTGTAGGATCCCTCCCTGCCGGAATATCTATATACTGCACGGTAACAAAAGTGCACCGAGGAGTTGTACCCGTGCAGGTAGTCAACACGAGTCACGAAGATGTGTGGCTGAAGCCACGAGTGAGAATTGGAGTCTACCAGACAGTTGACAATGTCAACGACGACAATGGAGTGTGTTTCCAGAGAATCTCACAAAATGAAGAGTTCGTAACTTTGAAGAAGAGCGTACAATCGCGTTCAGTCGGAACATTCGAGGGACTCACGAGAGTACTTGATGTTGGATCTCAGTGTACCCGCGAACAAGTAGACCGCTTACAAGAGTTGATCTGTCAAAATGCAGATGCTTTTGCACGAAACGATGATGATCTTGGCTATACAGACATGGCGAGACACTCGATCAGGACTGTCACTGATGAACCCGTGAGGCAACAGTTCAGGAGAATACCTCCTACCCAGTATCAAGAGGTGAAAGACCATATCAAGGACTTGTTAAGTCGAGGCATTATCACGGAAAGTCATTCTTCTTGGGCTTCTCCGATTGTTCTTGTTCGCAAGAAAGATGGCAGTTTGCGCATGTGCGTTGACTATCGTCAGCTGAATGCCAAGACACACAAGGATGCTTTCCCGTTACCACGAATTGATGAGTCGTTTGACGCTATGAAGGGCGCGAAATGGTTCACGACCCTTGATTTGGCCTCTGGCTACCACCAGATTGCCATGGACGAGAAAGAACGCCCTAGTACACATGCATTGATAAGAAACTGGGAAATACAGATTTCTTGTGTATAACGGAACTATGTCAACTCTTCTAATGGTTGACATCTGGTTGTTTTAGATGTCAACTATATTGTGAATCTGTAATGATTAGTCTATATTGATACAACTGATTTACATAGAACCATGTCTACACAAGGCATGGCAAGTATAAACAGAACAGTAGTATGCATTTGATATCAATAAAGTGTAGGATATTTCACTCTATAATTGTCCAGAATATTAATTTTCTATGTTTGTCACCTGCAGGTGACAATACATCTTTAACCAACAGACACCACAGTCACACCATTTTATAATAATTAAATGAACATCAAAATAAACATAACTTGCAATTATAAAAAATAAATAGGCAACCGTGTTTAACAAGGGTCAAATGTGTCTGCTCTAATTAAAGATTAGTCAAGGACTCAATGGATCAATGCAGAGTGGAGTGAGGCGGGGGGAGGGGGGGCTCAGTTTCTGACACAATACACAACATCTACCGTTGGGGGTGGTCTCAAGGGCCCTTCTCAAAACCACATCACTTGATAATGTAAAATGTTTGCACTTTGGGGGCCCTGATGTGCCCTTAGAATGATTCAATCAAATACAGATTTCTTGTATATAGTGGCAGTACCCTAAGATACATCTTTGCAAAATTAGAATAAAAGTTGCCGAACAGTTTTTGAAAAAATAGGCAAAATGTGACAAATTACCAGCTTTCTGGGCCCTTGGGGGCCCTACAGGGTCCTTAGAAAGATTCAATCAAATACAGATTTCTCGTGCATAGTGGCAGTACCATAAGATACGTCTATGCAAAATTAGAAATAAAGTTGCTGAACAGTTTCTGAGATACGGCAGCTAACGGCGGATGGCGGACGCATAGTGATGGCAATAATCCCTTGGAACTTCGGCCCAAAGGACTACAAATGGGCCAAGAGGCCCTGAAGTCCTTTGGACTAATACGTCAATATGTGACCCCAGCTGACCAAATGAGTGATAAATCGGAAAAATTGTAACATTGTTTTCTTATATTCTTGTAAAGGTTGGGTAGGGTGCTTTACACGGTTTCAAAAATTATGACTGCTACAAAAATTGGCGAAGTTGTGGAGCATTGAACATGGTAAGGGTCAAAAAGTGAAAATGAAGAAAACGGCTGTTGAAGTTTTATATTATATATGCAAATGGATTGCATGGAAATATTACATGCATGGCATTCAAATGTGGCAAAACTTCAGAATTAAAATGTACAAAAGGAATTTTGCAGTTACTATCAGCTGCTAAGATTTTTTGTTCTTGACCATTTGAGTGCTGAATTTCTGGCCACTCAGTCATGACTGAATACTGAGTTTCTTTGGAACTTTCAGTGAAACAGGATAACACTTTTTAACTTTACATTTTTACACAGAAGAGTGCATTTTTTAAATAGGAACACCATACATATTAATAAACTAGGTTTATCAGTGAATACTGTAAGTACACACATTGTGAGATTGTTTGCCATGGAAACCAGGAAATTCAAGATGGTGGAACACACATAAGTGATTTGTCATGTTTCTCATATAATTATGCATTTTTTTAGTAGGAACACCACATATATTGTGAAACCAAGGAATATTGTGGACATGTCTATTATAACAACAGCTGACAAGTAAACCCAAGGTCAACGGATTTGCCATGATGAAATTTGAACTGACATGAATGACCTAGAACTGTGTCACAATGGTGAAAATTATGTGTTGACTACTGTACCTGTTGTACTAATATTTTATAATATTCAGTAATTTGTCCCAGTAACTATACAAATAGTTATTGAATAATAAACATGAATCCCGGAAACGTCACGGCTGCACTAATTATGTCATAATATAATTATGAAAGATGCCACCAAAAATGGCAAAGGCAAAGCGCAAACGTACAATCAAATTTACTGCAGCATAAATTTACTGCGGCATACCTAGTACCTATATCGTAAACTAGAAAGAAACACCCACATTGGAATTTGGAATAACATGTACTGTCAGTTTTCGTAGAAGGAAACCATTTACGCATATATTCCCCTATCACCGCTAACCATGTTGTTAGTTTTTACAAAAACAATTTATTCGAAATGCGTATCAGTGGCGAGCAATAGCGTGACGGACAGACCCATAAAAAACTCCAGATATCTTGAAATGTTTGCATACAAACTCCCTGTAAATTTTCTATCATCGTGAAACTGGCGTTTGTGCGATTCCAACAATAGTCGTTAGGCGTCACTACTGTTAACGTTCATTTCAATAGTTAAGGAATAAGCCGCTACGACGCTATCCCTGCTCTGGCGGATTGTCGTATTCCAGTGTTGATTGAGAGTGCCCAAATAATTGTCCAAGATAACCATCTACGTCAACATTACATATGTATAATATAATATGTATGTAATATGTATCAACCCGTTATTTGAAAAAGGAAAACCCATTGTGATTTTCAAAAGAAATTTTGAAATCGAACGTCATTTTCAGTGTCAATATTCATCTTGAAGGTAAGGATATGAAAGTTTTTAAACTTTATACACATGTTTAATGTATATTTATGTATATATTGGCCAAGTTTGGGACAAATCTATGGCAGAGAAGTACTTGTACTTAGTCGAGGGAAAAACGATTTTCGCTCCGAGAAATGTCGATAAATTCGAACGGTCACCCACTGTTTTATTTTACCATCAAAACCATGTTTAATTGTGCCATTAAGGCATCCAATATTAATGTTATTATATTTTAGCAAGTTATGGAATGTTGGCCTCAAAAACAGCGTGAGATGGACACCCCCATCTTGTTAAATCTTACATTGTTGGCCGGTATGGTTGGTGAATCGATCTTTGTGGTTGTAGGGGGTGCGATGCCTGTGCCCTACCCTCCGAGTACAACGGCTGGTTACCCCAGTCAACAGGCTCCCAGTACTTACAGTGGAAGCGGTGTTTACCCCAAGTCCCAGTGGTACGTGGGGTCTCAGTCCCAGGGCTACCCCTACCAGTCCCAGAACTACCCACCCTACCCCTCAACCCAGAGCTACACAGCACAGACAGGTGAGTCATAACTCCACATTAGACAGGTGAGTCATAAACCCTCATTAGACAGGTGAGTCGTAGCCCCATATTAGACAGGTGAGTCATAGCTCCATATATTAGACTGGTGAGTCATAGTCCCACATTAGACAGGTGAGTCATAACACCACATTAGACATGTGATTCATAACCCCACATCAGACAGGTGAGTCATAACCCCACATTAAACAAGTGAGTCATAGCCTCATGCTAGACAGGTGAGCCATAGCCCACATTAGACAGTTGAGTCATAACCCCACATTACACAGGTGAATCATAGTCCCACATTAGACTGGTGGGTCATAGTCCCACATTAGACAGGTGATTCATAACCCCACATCAGACTGGTGAGTCATAGCACCACATTAAACAGGTGAGTCATAGCCCATGCTAGACAGATGAGTCATAGCCCACATTAGAGACAGGTGAGTCATACCCCCACACTAGACAGGTGAGTCATAGCACCATGCTAGACAGATGAATCATGGTCCGATTAGATAGGTGAGTCATAGCCTCACATTGACAAGTGTGATTCACAAATAACAAAGGAATAAATAGCAAAAAATCACTTGAAATACAGTCATTATTTATTAAATTTATTAATTCACTTATTTTGGAGCATTGTAGGAGCATCTCACCTGAGGTCCACTCATGCATGTTTTTATATGTGGATTGTGTAGAAGACCTTTGTCTTACCTGATATAATTAAGTAGTGATTAGTTCTCCAGATGGAGCCACCATAAATGAGTGGTTTGTTCCATGGGTGGATGTAAGCTAGTAGATGGACGTTCACAATGTTACGCAGGTTTCCTCCTTCAATAGTACAGAGCTTTGTAAATCATCCACCGATCAGCTGGTGACTTTTTTGCACATGCGTGTATCTAGGGGAATGCATTTAGCACCAGCTATGACAGTCGCGTTTTCATTTATCCGGGTGTTAGGTATGTTTATATGTATATATATATATATATTTACATATATGTCTATATATATATACACATAAATTAAAAAATAAACAATTTCTGTCGTAAAACAGTTTCCTCTCCATGCACACACCACGTGACTTACTCTTATACTTGGTCACAAATCTGAAACAGCAAATTATAATTATGTACTCTAACTATAACGCTCGTATTACGGCAAGAAACGAAACATATTTAACTACTGGATATTATTTATCACTGTGTGATCTACTGGTGCCAAATATTATGCCTTACTTATGCACATAAACATCACCCGAATAAAATTTAACGCCCGGATAAATGTAAGCGCGACACCGTAAAACACTTCAGGAAATGGTCTTCTGCACCTGTGTGCGTGTAATGCCATCTGTCAGAGGATGGGCATTTTGCTAGTATTTCATAATGAAAACATTTGCCTGTGACACCCGACAGGAGCACAAACTCCGGGGGCGGGAGTACAAATATCAGACGAGCAGATCCATGCATCTCTACTGTCAGCCGTCAAGGACAGACTCAAGAGACGAGCACGTGACGTGTCCTCACAGGGCCAGGTGAGCAGAGGGGTTTTAACCATTTCAGTGCCAGACAAAATTGCACTGATATAAAAGAAGTGCAATGCCATTTTGTAAGATTTGCGTGTTGTTCTAAACTTGTATTTTTATGCGTTTATTGTGTATATTTCTCTCCACAAGGTAAACATTTCCTGAAAGGGAAGACAATAATCTATTTAACACCAGATACATAATAGTCGGATGATAATACAAGCAGCTGAACACATCCATCTTGTAACGATTAATGTTATCGGACAGTTTGTAGTTGTGTCATAGACACCAGCCAGGTGGTGAGAGAACTAAGTACATCCATCCTTGGCTATATATTGTGTGACAGAGGTGGGTGTTCTTTGTGTGTATGTCATTGTGTGTCTGTGACAGACGGTGTTGGAAGCACTACGGAGGACACAAGATGACCTGAACAAAGGCAAGACGACGCTGGAACAGATGCTCCAACGGTTGGAGAAAGAGCAGGTTAACAGCTTCTGTCATCTCAGTGTTCCCGCTTCACTGGTTGCCACTGTGACATGGACATAACTATTTAACCCTTTAAGCCACAACCGGCCACTTCCCATGCCACCCACATCCGTCTGATGCATGGATGTAGCATGGTCTTCTGAATATATGTTATTGGATTCTTTAGTGTGTCTGCTGAGTGTCAGGTATATTCGTCATATGGCTTTATATTGGATGTTTTTGAATAAGCTCTGTTTGAAAATATCAACTGAGAAAAAGAATTTGTAGATTTACTTACCATTCTAGGCAACCCACCCAGACACGTTATGTTTGGCATGTTTAATTTTAAGTTAAATAGTATATTTAGAACTGTCTTATGCAGCATTCAGTTATCTTACAAATAAGTACAACTTGCAATTTTAGGAAACAATATACAACAAAATCGCATGTCAAAAACTAGATGCACCCAGACCTTGGTGATTTAATGGGACCACTGCAATGCAGGGGCTCGGAGAGCATTTCATTCCAATTTGACTGGGCTTAAAGGGTTAATCAAATTTCCATTCATACATGATAGCCCAACAGCCATCCTATTTGGCTGGTCTCCTGTGTTTCTCTATATCCCCAGGTAGCTCGGATCACCTATCTCACAAATTAACTTTAATTAACCTGGGAAAGCTCACTTTCTGAATCTCAAGTGACCTCCCCATCACTTTGAAGCCATTAACTGAAACAATAGCTATGTTCTGTAAAAAACCTCATTTTCAAGAATTGTATTTCCACTGTAAATAATACTAATGTATCTTAGTTGGTATTGCGCCAGATCCAAGATTGTTTGTGACGCTTCACAACGTATTAAGATATACAGTGTAAAATTGCAATCGTTTGACTTTCCCTACTTCACTAGTTGCTACTCTGACATGCTGTTCTTCATCCCTGGTTCCTTATTTATCCATGGAGTTCCCTCATACAGGGGTGATGTGTAGTTCCTGTATTGTTCTTTCTCCTAGTTCTGTTGCATGAGGTCTACCTCCTGTACTGTTCTTTCTCCTGGTTCGGTTGCACAATGTCTAGCTCCTGTACTGTTCTTTCTCCTGGTTCTGTTGCACAAGGTCTAGCTCCCGTACTGTTCTTTCTCCTGGTTCCATTGCACAGGTCTAGCTCCTGCACTGTTCTTTCTCCTGGTTCTGTTGGACATGGTCTAGCTCCTGTACTGTTCTTTCTCCTGGTTCCGTTGCACAAGGTCTAGCTCCTGTACTGTTCTTTCTCCTGGTTCTGTTGCACAAGGTATAGCTCCTGTACTGTTCTTTCTCCTGGTTCTGTTGCACAAGGTCTAGCTCCTGTACTGTTCTTTCTCCTGGTTCTGTTGCACAAGGTCTAGCTCCTGTACTGTTCTTTCTCCTGGTTCTGTTGCACAAGGTCTAGCTCCTGTACTGTTGCACTGCTCGTGTTGTAATTGCTCTCCACTGCTCCCTGTCAGCAGCCTCCTCTCTCTACCTTTCACTTTCCGCCAACTTTCTCAAGTCCCTCTTGATGCAGTCCTTCCATCTCAACTGTGGTGCTCCCTTTTCCCGGTGGCTTTGATGTTTCCACTCCTCTGCTCTCTTTGATAGTCTGCCCATCTCTATTATTATCAAATCACCTCCCATATCACATACTGAAATGAAGATAAAGTGTTTTTTGGCTCTGTTCTCCCTATTTGATAGTGTTGATGTTGGTTCCATGCATTGGCCATTCATTTATGTCGGTCTAACAGTTCAGTAAATACACATATATATATTATTCTGAAAAGCCTGTGGAGTAGTTTGTTAATGTGTTGAGTTTGTAGATTGGTGTTGGTCTTGAAGAGTGATGTATCATGTTGATGTGTTGTGTTTGTAGAGTTGTGTAGATATGTTGTGTTCGTAGATTGATGTAGATATGTTCTGTTTGTAGAGATATATATATGTGTTGTGTTTGTAGAGTGATGTAGATGTGTTGTGTTTGTAGTGATGTTGATGTGTTGTGTTTGTAGAGTGATATAGATGTGTTGGTCTTGTAGAGTGTTGTCAATGTGTTGTGTTTGTAGAGTGATGTAGATGTGTTGTGTTTGTAGAATGATGTAGATGTGTTGGTCTTGTAGAGTGATGTAGAAATGTTGGTCTTGTTGTATAGTTGTGTAGATGTGTTGTTTGTAGAGTGATGTAGATTTATTGGTCTTGTAGAGTGATGTCAATGAGTTGATCTTGTAGAGTTATGTAGATGTGTTGTGTTTGTAGAGTGATGTGGAGCAAACCATTATGCTGCTACAAGAGAAGGATGAAGAGATCCAACAGGTGATTCAGAAGATGGAGAGTCGGGGAGAGGTCAATGTGGACGAAGCCATTGTACCATCAGCACCCCTCTACAAGCAGTGAGTGCCTCTAATGGATGCGCACATACGCACCACACACGCACACGCACACACACACACACACACACACACACACACACACACACGCACATATCTCTCATATACGCACACACTCACACACACACACAACTCATTCAAATCATGTGCTGTCATTTTGAAAGTGGGCAAGTTTGTCCACTCTGTGTTGTTCCAGTTCACTCAGCTGTATGAATGAGTACCTGGCTATTGACAGTGGTGGATATTTCTTTACGAATAGTTATCACGCATTAATTGTAGTGTGGCTAAATGCTTCCCAGAGAAGTCGAGATGGTGTTCGATTGAACAGCTCTGCCAGGGTGTAATGTGCTTTGAGCAGTCCTGAGGACTGGATACTGGTTTGAACTGACCCTGTTTTACATCTTGTAGACTGCTGAATACATTTGCGGAGGAGCAGGCCATTGAGGATGTGCTGTACTACCTCAGTGACGCCCTGCAGAAAGGTGTCATCGACATTGAACAGTTCCTCAAGGTACGTATCTTGTGTCTACTTCACTCAGTGCAAGTTGTAGCACATGTAGGAGTCTGTACTCGGTGTCAGTTATAGCATATGTAAGAGTCTATACTCAGTGCGAGGCACTGCTAGTTGTAGCTTACATGTATAGGAGTCTTCTGTATTTGGTGCCAGTCACAGCTTACGTAGGAGTGCAAGGTGGTGGGGTGAACAAGGCACATGCAGAAAGGGCAAAGTGCACCTTGGGTGTGTAGGACATACCCTGCCATATTTGTTTAGATAGTAGACGTTTCCCACAATGTTGGAAGGAGAATTAAATAAAAGAACCTACGCCTTAACATATAACAGTTTTTTTGTAACATGTACAACCAAAATGAAGTGAAATGTCAATTTTAAATAGTTTGACAATATTTATTGATTGGCAATAGTTTTTAGTCCTTTGGCCGAAGGTCCAAGGGACTATTGCCATCACTCTGTGTCCGCCGTCCGCCATTAGCTGCCGTATCTCAGAAACCGTTCAGCAACTTTTTCTCTAATTTTGCATAGACATATCTTAGGGCACTGCCACTATGCACGATAAATTTGTGTATTGATTGAATCATTCTAGGGGCTCCCTAGGGCCTCCAAGGACCCCAAAACTGGTAAAAATGTAACCTGCCTATTTTTTCAAAAACTGTTCAGCAACTTTTCTCTAATTGTGCATATACATCTCATGTGGTAGTGTCACTGTACACAAGAAATCTGTATTTGATTGAATCATTCTAAGGGCACCTAATGACCCCCAAAATGGACCTTAAAACTGCCTATTTTTTTCAAAAACTCTTCATTAAAGGGAATAAAAACATATATTGCTCGAATTCATGTTATATTACATCCTGCTATCTATTTCCACGTCCACCAAGCCAAAAAAATTCAGTGAATTAGAAATTCCACATTTTATGCTGTGCATCCGGACATTTTCGAATATGCATATTTTTGGCGCGCTTTTCGGGATGCCGAGATGTGACGTCACTTATGACTCAAACTCGCATCAGGCCGACCCTTTCCATGCATTTAGAGCATGTTTACAAGTATAGCTTTTGGGTTGAAACGAGCGTCAGAACGAGTTATTGTGCAATATTCCGACGTAATACAAACACTAGTCATCATAGAGGAACAAGCAGTTATCTTACAGTTCCACATGAATCGAATTTTATTCAAAACAACGAATGCGAATGGGCCTACAAGTCGACTAGGTTTCGCCGAGCTTGGGCTCGTTTTCAGAATAATTATATCGAATGCAACCAACGGGAGATAATCTACACCAATAAACATACATAGCAAACATATATTGTATCCAGCTACATAAAGTAATGTGTATAATCTCATATCTCTAGAATATCGATATATGACGGAGTTGTACAATTTATCATAACAACTTAAATCAGTCAGAGAATTTCCGTTGGTCCCGGTAGCTCAGTGGGTAGGCGCGTTGGTTATTTGTCATTTCTTTTACAATCGGGCGACGCCGGTTCAAACCTGACAGCATGCAAACCTTTGATTTTCTATACACTTTTTTGTTTATGTTTTCACGAAGTAATATAAATAAAATCATTTTATACTATAATGCACTGTTTGTAAATAATTTTAATTTTTGTAGTAAATTTCACCACCTGCCATGTAAAATCTCTTATAATTATGACTAACACTCTGTTCAAAATCATTCAGGTAAATAGCAAATAACAAAGGAGACAAGTTTTCTCCTTGTGGTAACTCTACATCACATGAGAAGAAGGCTAACACAGCCTCCCAAAATGCAAAATGTTTACACTATCACAGTGATGTGGTTTTGAGAAGGGCTCTTGAGACTATTCCCTAACAGTAGATTTTGTGTATTGTGCCAGAAACAGAAGACTATTCCCCTTCCCAAAACATCTGTCACTGTCTGCGGAGTTTGTGTCTTGCATGGATATTTATTTTTATGCAGTTGTTTTATATAAGCAGGAAGTTTGTGAAATTAGTTATTCTTAGGCCACAGAAAAGTAATTCCCGGTTTCTCATCAATGCATGTATTTAAAAATATGTGCCACAACATTTTATTTTCTCTTATAATTATTCCTCTAAATGCAAGACGTGGTGCAATAAGTGAACAGTAAACAAGTCAACATTTTATTTCCATCATAACCCTTAATGATCTGTAACTATGATTCACAAAAAAAACATTTGATTAACAATTACCTACAGGGTTGTTTGATTTATGCCTGGCAGAAACTGTTTCTGCCCGGCAGAAATGCAACAATAGGAAATACATGCCATTGATAAGCAAACGTGTTCTTTTTATAGAAAACGTCAGTTTCTTTCTGTACCTGTCTACGTATGATAACCATTTGTGCGACCTGCTCACAATAAACAAGAAACATCACATGAATGATAAAAGGAAGATCACTGCCACTTAACTTGTGGATTATTATTATTATAAAATTGCTCTCCTACTGCTTGGTGGACAGTTAATTAGTGGCTCAAGTTCAAATACATCAGGACGTTTTTCACACCTGCATGGTAGTTTAGGCTCAGTAGTGTACTAGCAGCCACTAAACCTATAGGCTTATGTGAAAAGGGTAGTTGGCAGAAGAACTAACTTCAAAGCACCATTGCATCCATCTAGCCAGGCAGCAGTCACACTGTCCCAATGTCTGCTGCTATGTTTGTATATATAGGCTTAATGATCCCAATACACCAATCTGTTGGCACAATGTCAGATAATAGAACTAGGTTAAACATCTTAAGAATAACTATAATTAGTTCTGTGGGGCTGTTTTTAAGTATTCATATATAACATTATCAATATGTCCTCTTAGTTTTACACATAAAGACATAATCTGGCATAACGTGATAATAATAATAATAATGTATTTATTTCAGACAATCATGATGTCCATATATACAAATACATCAATAAAAGTATGTAAATAATATAAAAATACATAGATAAGAACAATATGTTTAAAAATTATATAAATCCCGGACCCACTGGTGCCGCAGTTTCGAAGTACAATACACGTCGCTAGTTTTAATGCTATAAATAATGGGATTCAAAGACATGTCAATCCTATTCATTAAGCTAAAAATAGCCTTTCTGATTACACATTTACCCGAGCTGACATTAGCTGTAGCAAACATGTGGCTAGCACTACATCTCATGGGCAAATTGTTCAATATCCTGAAAGAGTTGTTATATGCAACAATGAATTGATGAAAATTAACTTTTCTAAAGTTCACCCATAACGCACACATATAGATATTACCAAAATACGCTGTAAATAGCTTATTTTTTACAGCAGTTGAACAAAAGTGAAACTTTTGACGTAACATGTTACTCTTGGCATACAAAAGTCTCACTTTGGCTTGCATGTCAGACTCATCAGACAAGTTATTAGAAATGACATGTCCAAGATATTTACAAGAGGTGGCAAAGTTTAACTTCTTTCCTCCTAATGTCATTTCTTTAGACAGATTTGACTTTCTAGATTCAAAGTACATGACCAGGGATTTACTCGCATTGTATTGCACATCGTGCTCACATCCATATGAGTAACACATGTCTAGTAGTGTTTGTAGTCCTTTAGCAGAAGGTGCAAACAGAAGTAGATCATCGGCGTATATAAGGTGATTAACAACCATGTTACCAAGACTACAACCGATTTGTTTTTTGTGCAGTTGTATACTCAGATTATCCATATAAATGTTAAAAAGCAAAGGGGATAACTTCCCACCTTGCTTAACACCATTGCCTACCGAGAAGAAGTCCGAGTAGGTATTTCCCCATCGTATGCATACACATTGATTATTGAATTCATTGCTGAGTATTCTTAAGATATAGTTCGGTACATTTCGTTGTTCTAGTTTCGTTATAAGTTTATTTCGGTTGACACGATCAAACGCCTTTGATGCATCTAAAAATGCGACGTGCATAGCTGAACCATGTTCAGTGTAGAACCTTAATAATTCCTTAAATGCAAACACGCATAACTCCGTTCCATGTTTAGGCTTAAAGCCAAATTGATTAGGAGTGGTTTCCAAGTACATTTTCATTCTGTTAAAAAGAACAGTATCTATTATCTTCGAAAATATATTCGATAGACATATTGGCCTATAATTCCCTTTGTCGTTTACTCGTCTATTTTTGTCTTTAATAATTGGTACAATAACAGACTGTGACATTTCTTTTGGTAAATAACCATGCACCAGAATCGAAGACACAAGGATAGACAAAAGCACAGCGAGTTGATAATCAACGAACTTAATATGTTCTGCACTGATACCGTCCAGACCTGGTGACTTATTTTTTGAGAGTCCATTAATAATATCCATCAGTTCAACTGATAAGTTTTTGTAGCAGCACATTTGTACTTCCAGTGTATCATTGCAACATAACATGAGTGGCCAGAAACTCAGCACTGAAATGGTCAAGAACACAAAATCTTACCAACTGATAGTAACTGCAAAATTTATTTTGTACATTTCAATTCTGAAGTTTTGCCCAGTATAAATATCCTGCGAACTAGTGTTTATCATATTTTGCCCTGAAACCCTTCATGTAGTTCGACATAAAATATAACATGTTTCAAGAGGAATACACATATTGTTCAATTCACCTTGGGCAGGGTAGGGCAAGTTCCTGTCTTGCATTGCGGGAGGGTAGGCTGGTCTGGGGGGAGCAGCAACCTTGGGGGATCCTCCCCAAACACGATGATCAGCACTTGGAAAAGGCCAATCAGGTCAGCTTGGGGCTAAAGGAAACAACATGATGCTCTGTGAAGTTGGTCTGAGGTTGCAATAAACAACAGTAACCACAGTGAATTTCCTTGAGTGGATAGATGATCTGGTTTTTTGGTTAGTATTGTTGACATATTTACCTCTCAAGAAACTTGGTAAGAAACAACATGAACCTCAATGAAGTTGACTTCAGGTCACAGTAAACAACATGGACTTCAGTGAAGTTGGTCTAGGATCACAAGAAACAACATGAACCTCAGTGAAGTTGGTCTCGGGTCGTAATGAACAACATGAACTTCAGCGAAGTTGCTCTGAGGTCACAATAAACAACACAAACATCTATGAAGTTGGTCTGGGGTCACAATAAATGGCATGAATCTCAATCAATTTGGTCTAAGGTCACAATAAACAACATGGACCTCAGTGAAGTTGGTCTCGGGTCGTAATAAGCAACATGAACATCAGTGAAGTTGGTCTGAGGATACAATAAACAACATAAACCTCAGTGAAGAGGGTTTGAGGCTGCAATGATAAACTAATCACAGAACACTTGTCTCACTTGTAACAGCCAATCACAGAACACTTGTCTCACTTGTAACAGCCAATCACAGAACACTTGTCTCACTTGTAACAGCCAATCACAGAACACTTGTCTCACTTGCAACATCTAATCACAGAACATTTGTTTCACCCATGACAGCCGATCACAGAACACTTGTCTCACTTGTAACAGCCAATCACAGAACACTTGTCTCACTTGTAACATCTAATCACAGAACATTTGATTCACCCATGACAGCCGATCACAGAACGCTTGTCTCACTCATGACAGCTAATCACAGAACACTTGTCTCACTTGTAACAGCCAATCAGAGAACACTTGTCTCACTTGTAACAGCCAGTCACAGAACATTTGTTTCACCCATGGCAGCCGATCACAGAATGCTTGTCTCTCTCATGACAGCTAATCACAGAACACTTGTCTCACTTGTAACAGCCAATCACAGAACACTTGCCTCACTTGTAACAGCCAATCACAGAACACTTGTTTCACCCATGACAGCCGATCACAGAACACTTGTCTCACTCATGACAGCTAAACACAGAACACTTGTCTCACTTGTAACAGTCAATCACAGAACACTTGTCTCACTTGTAACAGCCAATCACAGAACACTTGTAACAGCTAATCATAGAACATTTGTTTCACCCATGACAGCTGATCACAGAACGCTTGTCTCACTTGTAACAGCCAATCACAGAACACTTGTCTCACTTGTAACAGCCAATCACAGAACTCTTGTTTCACCCATGACAGCCGATCACAGAACATTTGTCTCACTCATGACAGCTAACCACAGAACACTTGTCTCACTTGTAACAGCCAATCACAGAACACTTGTCTCAGTTAATCATAGAACATTTGTTTCACCCATGACAGCTGATCACAGAACGCTTGTCTCACTTGTAACAGCCAATCACAGAACACTTGTCTCACTTGTAACAGCCAATCACAGAACTCTTGTCTCACTTGTAACAGCTAATCATAGAACATTTGTTTCACCCATGACAGCTGATCACAGAACGCTTGTCTCACTTGTAAAAGCCAATCACAGAACACTTGTCTCACTCATGACAGCTAATCACAGAACACTCGTCTCACCCATGACAGCCGATCACAGAACGTCTGGCTCACTCATGACAGCCAATCACAGAACACTTGTCTCACTTGTAACAGCCAATCACAGAACACTTGTGTCACCCATGACAGCCAATCACAGAACACTTGTCTCACTCATGACAGATAATCACAGAACACTTGCTCACTTATGACAATCACACAACACTTGTCTCACTCATGACAGCCAATCACAGAACACTTGTCTCACTTGTAACAGCCAATCACAGAACACTTGTCTCAGTTGTAACAGCTAATCATAGAACATTTGTTTCACCCATGACAGCTGATCACAGAACGCTTGTCTCACTTGTAACAGCCAGCCACAGAACACTTGTCTCACTTGTAACAGCCAATCACAGAACTCTTGTCTCACTTGTAACAGCTAATCATAGAACATTTGTTTCACCCATGACAGCTGATCACAGAACGCTTGTCTCACTTGTAACAGCCAATCACAGAACACTTGTCTCACTCATGACAGCTAATCACAGAACACTTGTCTCACCCATGACAGCCGATCACAGAACGTCTGTCTCACTCATGACAGCCAATCACAAAACACTTGTTTCACTTGTAACAACCAATCACAGAACACTTGTGTCACCCATGACAGCCAATCACAGAACACTTGCCTCACTCATGACAGCTAATCACAGAACACTTGTCTCACTTATGACAGCTAATCACAGAACACTTGCTCACTTATGACAGACAATCACACAACACTTGCCTCACTCATAACAGCCAATCACACACAAAACACTTGTCTCACTCATGACAGCCAATCACAGAACACTTGTCTCACTTGTAACAGCCAATCACAGAACACTTGTCTCACCCATAACAGCCAATTACAGAACACTTGTCTCACTCATGACAGCTAATCACAGAACACTTGTCTCACTTATGATAGCTAATCACAGAACACTTGCTCACTTATGACAATCACAGAACGCTTGCCTCACTCATGACAGCCAATCACACACAAAACACTTGTCTCACTCATGACAGCCAATGACAGAACACTTCCCTCATTCGTAACAGTCGATCACACACAGAACACTCGTCTCACTCATGACAGCTGATCACACACAGAACACTTGTCTCACTCATGACAGCCAATCACAGAACACTTCCCTCACTCATGACAGCCAATCACACACAGAACACTTGTCTCATTTGTGACAGCCAATCACAGAACACTACCCTCATTCACGACAGCCACTCACAGAACACTTGTCTCACGCATGACAGCCAATCAAACATCACTGTCTATCTCAATGCAGTTTTGTTGAACACCGATCATACAACATACATTCTAATTCATCAAATGCAGTAAAAACTATGTTTACAGTGGCACAAACCAATAAATTGTTTATGTTTACACATTCCCGCAAGAAAACGGTTTGCCTGAAAAACACCATCCTGAAATCTACATGAAGGTAATGAGATGTGAATTTATACTTTGCAGTATCCATGATTCCAGTCAAAGCTCGAAACAGTTTACATTCTGCCTCCTAGCAGACATATATATTCCACTACTAACATTATTAAGATGTAAAATTGTGAAATTGAGTTTTGTTCCTCTTTGGAATCCACAAATCATGAGCTTTAAAACGATACTTGGTATCATTTGTTGAAATATCTTCAGTAGTAATTGTTAAAAACTGAAGCAAATTTAAAAAGCACCGTTTTGAGAAACAAGGTCATTTGACTTATACTGTCTACTGTTTATTAATATATTGGATCGTAAATACATGTATTTTATTAGTTTTGGACTGGTTGTCAAGGAAAATTAACTGGACATTGACAGGTATGATCAATGTCTGCACTCCATGCACGCGTGACAGCCAGAATTGATTATGTAAATGCACTTCTCTTTGGTATATCTGACTGTCTGCTGCAGTATGTACAGAGAGTTCAATGGTCTGCCACTTGTGCTGCAACTTTAACGAGGTGACCGGCGATCTATAACTGCGGTCCTACAACACCTACACTGGCTCCCAATGAGAAAGCACATTGAGTACAAGTTACTATGGTTGTACACATGGCACTGTGTGCTGGCATGCACTGCTACATCATCACTCTGGCAGTAATACTGCATATATATTTTAATAGATCCTATGACATGGTAATGGAATCAATTACCTACAATTAGGTACAACTGTACAATACACGTGATTTCAACCATGAGATTATTTTTTAAATGGGCCAAGAGGCCCTGAAGTCCTTTGGACTAATACGTCTATATGTGACTCCGGCTGACCAAGTGAGTAATAAGTCGGAAAAATTGTAACATTGTTTTCTTTCATCCTTGTAAAGGTTGGGTAGGGTGCTTTACACGGTTTCAAAAATTATGACTGCTACAAAAATTGGCGAAGATATGGAGCATTGAACATGGAAGGGTTCAAAAAGTGAAAATGAAGAAAACGGCTGTTGAAGTTTTATATTATATATGCATATGGATTACATGGAAATATTACATGCATGACTTTCAAATGTGGCACACAGTATGTATGTTATGTTGCACTGACACACTAGAAGTACAAATGTGCTGCTACAAAAACTTATCAAGTTATGCCAAATTATGTCTTTTTGTGTAAAACTAAGAGGACAGGTTATTTGAGAGCAAAAGGTAGCATCAGACACTGGGACAGTGTGACTGCTGCTTGGCTAAATGGATGCAATGGTGCTTTGAAGTTAGTTCTTCTGCCAACTATTCTTTTCACACCTATAGGTTTAGTGGCTGCCAGCACACTACTGAGCCTAAACTACCATGCAGGTGTAAAAAAGGTTCTGATGTATTTGAACTTAAGCCACTAATTATTAATTAACTGTCCACCAAGCAGTAGCAGAGCAGTTTTATAATAATAATCCACAAGTTAAGTTGCAGTGATCTTCTTTTTATCATTCATGTGATGTTTATTGTGAGCAGGGCGGACAAATAGTTATCATACATAGACAGGTACAGAAAGAAACTGACGTTTTCTATAAAAAAAAACATGTTTGCCTATCAATGGCATGTATTTCTTATTGTTGCCTTTTCTGCCGGGCAGAAATCAAACAACCCTGTAGGTAATTATTAATCAAATGTTTTTTGGTGAATCATAGTTACAGACCTTCAAGTAAAATGTTGACATGTTTACTGTTCACTTATTGCACCATGTCTTGCATTTAGAGGAATAAAATAAAATGTTGTTTTTAAATACATGCATTGATAAGAAACTGGGAATTACTTTTCTGTGGCCTAAGAATAACTAATTTCACAAACTTCCTGCTTATATAAAACAACTGCATAAAATAGATATCCATGCAAGACACAGACTCTGCATGTGACAGATGTTTGGGAAGGGGAATAGCTTCCCAGCCAGCACCCACTAGACCCCTGGACAGTTGGGCGTACATTTTAAGGGGTCATTATAAAAAACAAATGTCAACCATTAGAAGAGTTGACATAGTTCAGCTATACACAAGAAATCTGTATTTGATTGAATCATTTTAGTATCATCAGCATATAGTAGAACATACATTTTCAAGAAAATTTCTACATAATCATCACTAAGGTTGTTGTAAATTTCACCAGCTGTCATTTCAAATCCCTTATAATTATGACTAACACTCTGTTCAAAATCATTCAGGTAAATAGCAAATAACAAAGGAGACAAGTGTTCTCCTTTTGTGGTAACTCTACATCACATGAGAAAAAGGCAGACACAGCCCCCCAAAATGTGTACACTATCTAGTAATGTGGTTTTGAGAAGGGCACTTGAGACTATCCCCTAACAGTAGATTGTGTGTATTGTGCCAGAAAAGGAACCTGGAAGCCTCAGCCAGTGGCCAATTACAGATTAGTCACAGGTTCCATCAGGTAGACCCACTGAGGTGTGACAGATGTTGTAGGAAAAGGGATTAGCCAGATACAGCTGCTCCTGCAGTAGACAATTTAGTTAGCAAATTTAGCATTTTAGGGGACCTTTGGTGCCCTTAGAATAATTCAATCAAATACATATTTCTTGTGTATAGTGGCACTACCACATGAAATGTCTATGCAAAATTAGAGAAAACGTTACAGAATAGTTTTTTAAAAAATAGGCAAAATGTGAAAATTTACCAGTTTTGGGGTATTTTTTGGGGGTCATTAGGTGCCCTTAGAATGTTTCAATCAAATACAGATTTCTTGTGTATAGTGGCAGCACCCTAAGATACATCTATGCAAAATTAGGAAAAAAGTTGCTGAACGGTTTCTGAGATACGGCAGCTAACGGCGGACGCAGAGTGATGGCAATAGTCCCTTGGAACTTCGGCCCAAAGGACTAAAAAGATATGCAGCTGCATCCGTTTTATTGACTACGTTACCTCCACCGACTGAACAATGAACAGTTGACAACAGTATTACCAATGTAGTATAGTGACCTTCTAAACCTCGTTCATACAGGGGTGGACTATGTTCTACAAAGCATGAAGCCAAAGACAAATTCTTGTGACTTTCAACACACTACTTCAGCAGTGTAAATCAGTGACAATGGATACGACCACCATTTGTCATACACAGCGCTGGATTTAGGACTGTGTCAATATCATATCATTATAGTTGTCACTCGTCCCTTTCTTAGGGACTTCAGTGCAAAATACGAATTTTGTACATTTAGAACACTAGTTTGTATCACACTGAAGCACTCATGTTACGTCTAAAAACGTTTCAACACCAAAGAAATTACCAAAAAAGCGTTTTGTGGACGCATCCATAAAAGTTATATCGTGGGGGTCCTGGGCGACTGCCCCGTCTGCCACGCCCTAAATGCTGTACTGGTCATATACAAGAATAAACAATGACTTGACACTGTGCAATCCAACAGAAACAATGATTCTCTGTAGTGAGTGAGATGACAGCCAGACAGTTTGGTAAAGGTCACTTTGGCCATGGACAGTTGGATAACAGTTATTTAGGTAACAGGACGTTTCTATAATGGGATGTTTTTGTAATAGCACATTTCCATACTAAGACATTTCAGTAATCGCACATTTTGGTAAAACCAACAAATCCTGCATTGGTTGTATACAAATATAAGCAATGACTTGACAAATTGTGCAATGCAAAATAAACAATAATACTCTGGAGTGAGTCCGATATAAAATATACATTTAAATAATTATATTCCTGCATGACAATGGTGGACAAGGCAACATTGAGACAGGACATGCCACAGCTCTCACACATTTTGTGGTGCGTCACACGGACATTTTTCATTGTCAATAGTCATTTGTCTTACGATAGCTGTTATACCTTCTGCCGGTAAATGCTGTTTCCCTCAAGTGTTATTGTTTCTTAACAGAACATGTGTGTACAAAGTATCACTATCAGTACTACTAGTCTTTAAACTGTGGTCTACAGATGTCACATCTGAAGGAGTTTACCGGTGTGGATACGCACTACATGTATCTTTAGTGAACCACTCCAGGAAAATTCTGCCCCACAGCTTTCACATTTGTAAGGTTTCTCCCCAATATGAATACGGACGTTTCTTCAAATCACCACTTGCTGAGAATTGTGCACCACACGTATCACATTTGTAGGGTTTCTCCCCCGTGTGGATACAGACATGTCTCTTCAAATTACCATTCTGTGAGAATTGTGCACCACATGCATCATATTTGTAGGGTTTCTCCACAGTATGGATACACCGGATATGTTTCTTCAAACTACCATTTTCTGAGAATTGTGCACCTCACGTATCACATTTGTAGGGTTTCTCCCCAGTATGAATACACCGGATATGTCTCTTCAAACTACCATTTTCTGAGAAAACTGCACCACACGTATCGCATTTGTAGGGTTTCTCCCCTGTGTGGATACGGATATGCCTAGTCAAATCACCACTTGCTGAGAATGATGCACCACATGTTTCACATTTGTAAGGTTTCTCCCCAGTGTGTATACGGACATGCTTAGTCAAATTACTGCCTGCTAAAAATTGTGCACCGCATGTATCACATTTGTAGGGTTTCTCCCCAGTGTGGGTACAGATATGTGTCTTCAAATGATCATTTCTTGAGAAATCTGCACCACACGTATCGCATTTGTAGGGTTTCTCCCCTGTGTGGATACGGATATGCCTAGTCAAATCACCACTTGCTGAGAATGATGCACCACATGTTTCACATTTCTAAGGTTTCTCCCCAGTGTGTATACGGACATGCATAGTTAAATTACTGCTTGCTGAAAATTGTGCACCACATGTATCACATTCGTAGGGTTTCTCCCCAGTGTGGATACGGACATGTTTCTTCAAATTACCATTCTGAGAGAATTGTGCACCACATTTGTAGAGTTTCTCCCCAATGTGGATATGGACATGCTCAGTCAAATCACTGCTTGCTGAGAATTGTGCACCACACGTATCACATTTGTAGGGTTTCTCCCCAGTGTGGATACGGACATGCTTAGTCAAACCACTGCTTGCTGGGAATTGTGCACCACATGTATCACATTTGTAGGGTTTCTCCCCAGTGTGGATACGGACATGATTCTTCAACTTACAATTTTCTGAGAATCGTGCACCACACGTATCACATTTGTAGGGTTTCTACCCAGTGTGTATACGGACATGCATAGTCAAATTACTGCTTGCTGAAAATTGTGCACCTCACGTATCACATTTGTAGGGTTTCTCTCCAGTGTGGATACGGACATGCCTAGTTAAATCACTGCTTGCTGAAAATTGTGCACCACACGTATCACATTTGTAGAGTTTCTCTCCAGTGTGGATACGGACATGTTTCTTCAAATTACCATTCTGTGAGAATTGTGCACCACATGTATCACATTTGTATGGTTTCCCCCCAGTGTGTATACGGACATGCATAGTCAAATTACTGCTTGCTGAAAATTGTGCACCACATGTATCACATTTGTAGGGTTTCTCCCCAGTGTGGATACGGACATGTTTCTTCAAATTACCATTCTGTGAGAATTGTGCACCACATGTATCACATTTGTAGGGTTTCCCCCCAGTGTGTATACGGACATGCATAGTCAAATTACTGCTTGCTGAAAATTGTGCACCACACGTATCACATTTGTAGGGTTTCTCTCCAGTGTGGATACGGACATGCCTAGTTAAATCACTGCTTGCTGAGAATTGTGCACCACACGTATCACATTTGTAGGGTTTCTCTCCAGTGTGGATACGGACATGCATAGTTAAATCACTGCTTGCTGAAAATTGTGCACCACATGTATCACATTTGTAGGGTTTCTCCCCAGTGTGGATTCGGACATGTTTCTTCAAATTACCATTTTGTGAGAATTGTGCACCACATGTATCACATTCGTAGGGTTTCTCCCCAGTGTGGATACGGACATGTTTCTTCAAATTACCATTCTGTGAGAATTGTGCACCACATGTATTACATTCGTAGGGTTTCTCCCCAGTGTGGATACGGACATGTTTCTTCAAATTACCATTCTGTGAGAATTGTGCACCACATGTATCACATTTGTAGGGTTTCTCCCCAGTGTGGATACGGACATGATTCTTCAACTTACGATTTTCTGAGAATTGTGTACCACACGTATCACATTTGTAGGGTTTCTCTCCAGTGTGGATTCGGACATGTCTCTTCAAACTACAATTTCCTGAGAATCGTGCACCACACATATCACATTTGAATGGTTTCTCCCCCGTGTGACTGCGCACATGGAACTGTAAGCCACTGTTGTTTAAAAAATGTTTTCCACAAGTGTCACATACAAATCTCTTCTCAATGATACGAGTGTTCACATTCACAGACATATTGATAATAGTTTCAGTTCTATCATGTTTCCATATACACGTGTGTAACGTTTCACCAGAGAAGATTCACTCTTCTGTCTTCCACTTTAGTAATATTACTACAGCAGGTAAACCCTTTGATCACAAGTGCCGGTGCACCTGTATGTTACAATACTGAGAGAGTTGTAGGCGACATGCATCACATTTGAAGGGTTTTCTTCAGTCCGGGTGCACACGAGGATCTTTTAGTTACCACTCAACAAGACAGTGTGCAGAGGTGTTACATTTATAGGTTTCTCCACAGTATGAATGTCCATATATGTGCAGTTTGAAAGTTCTCTGAGATGACAATTCGCAACAATTTACTTTTTTCCACAAGTCAGAGATCACAGATGAGCCATTAAATGTTCACTCTATACCGGTCACACTTGAATGGTTGCCTTTACCAAAAGGCAGTTGCTGTCCGCTTAAATGTAAGTATTGTTTCACAGGAGACACTGTCCCGTTTTCTCTTGTTGCTGAAGGGAAACGTGTGGACATTCAGTGACTTGGCTCAATGTCCTATGCTGTTTTGGTGCAGACAACTCAACAGTTGTTGTTATCACTGTGTGTGTGTTTGTGCAACTTGGACATTGTAGACATTTCTGACACATACAGCCTTCGATGACACCACAGTCGTCTGAAACAACATATGTCAGTACTGTAGATGTAGGTAACATTAGAAATACTAGCAGATAGGTAAATTTCAGAAAATTTGATGATTTCTATTGTGACAAATTATGTCCATTGTATATATTCAGAAACTATATGAATTCTGGCGATCTTTAAATTTCTGACATGTTATCAAAAATGTACACTTACATGTCCATAAAGATCAAAATTCACTAAACAAATTAAACTAAAACTTGACATCTCTGGAGGTGGCAACCTGTAGCTCTGCAGCTACCGTAAATCAATATTGTTTTGAGGAGTCACAGTATAAATAAGGCTCATAGAAACTGTGTCGAGTGTCTTTACTATAACCGAAGACGTGTAATTTTATGTGTGTCTGCATGTGTATATCTATGATAATTTTTAATTATACAAGTTTATATGTGCACGTAGGTATATTTATAATTATAGACGTGTATGTATGCACATGGGTAAATTAATAATTATAAGTGTTGTGCGTGCACATGCCTTGACATGTAGCCGTGGAGCCACCACCAGAGATGTCGAGTTTTAGCTTTTTAATTAAATTAAACTTTGTTGTGTGACTTGTCACAGGAATGTAAATGTAATTGATAATATAGTGTTCATATATTACGCAATATATGTATCTAGGCTATAAAGACAATACTGTCTATACTTACACAATAGTAATTTTACGAATAGTATACTATAATTTTAATGTGGAGAAGTTTGGCGGCTAGCCTATATACTGACTTTACTGTTTGTACTATGTAGGTGGTCGTTTTCGGGGCTCTGTATTCCCCGGAACGATTCCGGAACGGATTTTCAAAATCATCTACCATTCGTTGTACGCTTCGCCTGGGACTTATATTTTACACATAGCTAAATATTGATATAATATAACATGTCCTTAAATATGAAGGCATAATATCTACATTAATGTATATTTATAATTATGCGATGGAACGTCGATGGAACGGATTTTTAAGGTCATCTACCATTCGGTGTGTGCTTCGCATGAGACTGATACTTCGCACATAGTTAACTACTGATATAATATAACATGTCCATAAATATAAAGTCATAATATCTACAATAATGTATATTCATGTGCGATGGAACGTCGCGAAACGTCGATCGAAGATGGAATTAAGATGGCGGACGATGACAGCTTTGTTTTGGCTGCTGTTCCATCTATTGAACACACAATTGTGTGTGTGTGGTGTGTGCTTGCATGTTTGTAAAGTCATACCAGTAGTACATATCTGCTGACAATATTTAATATATATATATATAATATATATATAATATACATTTAAAAACAAACAACTGTGTAACATTTTAAATATTTATTATGAAAAACCAATATACAATTCAAAAGCCTGAAACCGTTAATCTTTCCAGCCCTCAGCTTTCCTCCACAGCCAAATGTGATGAACTGGAACACAGATATTGCACTTTTAGCACATTAGCACTGGATATTCACTTACACACTTTGTTCTACTATAGACCTGTTAGCCTGGCTGTCTGCTGTCAAGTCCAACAACTTACTGGAATCGGGAGCAGGATTAATAATTTCTTCAAGATCACAAACACATGACTTGTACCTCTCTGAAAGAGTGTAGTTACCTACACTTGCAAAACCCCGTCTAATCTCAGCTAGGTAGTTCTGAAGCAGTTGAAAACAGAGAACAATCACATCAACTGGGGCCTCTTTCCACTGCAATAGGTCTTTAATCACACAGTTTATGCTCTCCGAGATGTTGTTGGTAATGCCAGAGTATGGATCATACAAGTCGAGGGGAGCCAACACAAACTTTGCAGAATGACGAATAATGCCTGGCTTCATTTCACTGTTGAAATAGACTACCATGGCCTGACTCCACGTAACTGACATTACCTCAAGTTTGTGATTCAAGTCATCCTCTGAATCACTCCTCAGAAGGCTCTTGACATCTTGCTTGTAGACTGTGATGTCATCCTGACAAGCCCCGTGTTTCTTAAGCCAAAACTTAAGGTCACGGGTGATGTGGTTCCAGCAGTGTAGGACATGAGCCTGTGGGAATACCCTATGGAGAGCATTTGTGATGCCAACCTCTCAGTCTGTGACCACCTTGATGTCCTTCTTGCCAAGATTTGGAATCTGTTCCAGCAACTGCTCAAAGAAATGCTCGTGAACTTTCTGAAACTTCCGGTCATGAATTAGAAAGGCAACTGGAATGACTGGTTCCTCGTTAAATACAGAATATCTGAAAACTAGAATAGAAACATAAAAATCTCCAAGTTTGAAGGTGGTGTCATATCCCAGCAATGTTTCCGATTTGGTGTCAAGCAGCTGGTTCAGCTCATCCATGATTTCTTTCCCTCCAACAACACAAGACAGATCAGGGTACAAGTCAACCTTCCAAATGGTTTCTGGCAGATAGTAAGCAAGCTGAAGAAGGTTGTAAATGTCATCCTTACCAAGCCGTTTACATTTATTCACATGTCGTCGCATGTTCTGAACCTGCGTGTGATTCCTTAGGTTTAGTATACCCTGTTGTGATGGGACACTGTTTGCTGCAACCAAATTCTTGTACACCTTTCCTGGAGTTTCTGAAATCACAGCTTTCTTCACTGCTGATAGAACGGATGGACATGTTCGACAATATTCTTGTGTGTCCTTGACCCTTTTACCGTGAGAAACTGGAACGTATACATTTTCGTTGCCCATGTAGTGGATCAACCACAAACCAGGTACATTTACTAAGCAGTAGGCATGCCTGACAAACTGTTCTGACCTTTTCCCGGAATCTGAAAACAAAGTAAAATATATCTTGCGGACTTCCGGATTCTGTTTCGGTAACTTGTGACTTCCCTGATTTGTCCACCTGTATTGACCGCACCTCCAATCATTCTGTTTCAAAGAGTCATCACCATCCCAATATATGTACACTTCCCCACCTCGTGGTTTGACAGGTGGAACTCGACTAGCTGTGTGAAGATGGTGAAGGATTATTATTGAACTCGCTTAAGATCTGCAAAACATCACAAACTCTAAATGGCTCATTCCTAGTTGAGAATGACACAGGTATGTTAGTTACAGATGGAGTGTCATCATCTCCACCCAAGCCCCCACCTACGTAACAAATAGCATGACTAGCTGGAGTGTCATCTTCTCCGTCAGTACATCCACCTACATCAGAAACAGTTACAGCATCGTAAACACTCTTGAACAAAGTTTTGAATAATCTGGATATAAGTATAAAAATTAAGTAAATTATTATTACACGTGGACTGTCAGAAACATCAGTTACACTTGGACTGTCATCTTCTCCGTCAGTACATCCACCTACATTAGAAACATCAGTTACACTTGGACTGTCATCTTCTCCGTCAGTACATCCACCTACATCAGAAACATCAGTTACACTTGGACTGTCATCTTCTCCGTCAGTACATCCACCTACATCAGAAACATCAGTTACACTTGGACTGTCATCTTCTCCGTCAGTACATCCACCTACATCAGAAACATCAGTTACACTTGGACTGTCATCTTCTCCGTCAGTACATCCACCTACATCAGAAACATCAGTTACACTTGGACTGTCATCTTCTCCGTCAGTACATCCACCTACATCAGAAACATCAGTTACACTTGGAGTGTCATCTTCTCCGTCAGTACATCCACCTACATCAGAAACATCAGTTACACTTGGACTGTCATCTTCTCCGTCAGTACATCCACCTACATCAGAAACATCAGTTACACTTGGACTGTCATCTTCTCCGTCAGTACATCCACCTACATCAGAAACATCAGTTACACTTGGACTGTCATCTTCTCCGTCAGTACATCCACCTACATCAGAAACATCAGTTACACTTGGACTGTCATCTTCTCCGTCAGTACATCCACCTACATCAGAAACATCAGTTACACTTGGACTGTCATCTTCTCCGTCAGAAACATCAGTTACACTTGGAGTGTCATCTTCTCCGTCAGTATATCCACCTACATCAGAAACATCAGTTACACTTGGACTGTCATCTTCTCCGTCAGTACATCCACCTACATCAGAAACATCAGTTACACTTGGACTGTCATCTTCTCCGTCAGTACATCCACCTACATCAGAAACATCAGTTACACTTGGACTGTCATCTTCTCCGTCAGTACATCCACCTACATCAGAAACATCAGTTACACTTGGACTGTCATCTTCTCCGTCAGTACATCCACCTACATCAGAAACATCAGTTACACTTGGACTGTCATCTTCTCCGTCAGTACATCCAACTACATCAGAAACATCAATTACACTTGGACTGTCATCTTCTCCGTCAGTACATCCACCTACATCAGAAACATCAGAAACTTCTTCACAACTCCAAAAAAAGAAATGCCTCGGATTGTTGTCACCTGGTCAACGGGTGCTTTCAGCCAGTCATACAAGCCAGGGGTCACCTATACAGCAAGTTCAGGACATCTCTTTGCTGTAACAGAAACAACAGGAATTACTGCAGGGGCACAAAGTACAGGGAAGTTCTCCTCCGACATGCATGGACAGTTCTCTGCAGGTGCAGAGCGAACACTGGCATGGATCGCTCTCAGCAGGTCATTGGCCAAGACTTTCACTCCCTCTGGTTGAAGATGCAATCCATCAGTACTTAGTAGACGGGTCTGAAAGGCGGAGTGGTCCACAAACTGTAAAAGAGGAAAGCGATTAAGTGCCCTACCAAGAGACTCGTTGAGTTCACCTGATCTTCTATTGCAGCTTGATAGGAAGCCGTCCTGAGAACTTGTGTCCCTCTTGAAGTGGTCGTGTTTCCTCGGTAGAATACCGGAGATGATTGTATCGTTTCGTTGTTATTTATATAACGTAACTTCGGACGCGTGTTTTATAAAGACGAACGGTTTATTTGAACATCTCCATGCAGACCCGCTACACGAGGCTCGGTCAAGGACTCCTGACATTACGTAATGTTGTCCTCTGTCTATTCGATGCCAAGTTAGTGGGAACATAGAAATACAGTAGCGCTACCTAGCGATTATACTAAATTTAAATGACATCGCCACAATGATGATGCGGGATCTGAAACATTGTATGTACAGTTTATTGATGGTTGAAATAGTTATGATATTTCAATGTGTTCTCCTGACACTACTGTTTATGACACACTTATACTATAGAACCATAATAATGTACTTGTATGTTGTACAAAGTCTGCAAATAAAGCAATTACATTTTGTTTGTGTGATAAGTAAAAAATACAGTATGTTAGCTTACCTAGGATTCAGTTGCCTAATGTGGACTATCAGCTGTGTGAACAGGTCAGTGCAAGTATGCACACTGCTGCCACACCCGATATTATTTGTCCCCACATGCAACACAATGACCTGTAAATGCAGACAGTATTGGCATTCAACAACATTGGATTACTAAATGTTTTACAACAACTCAAAAGCAATACACAGAGTGGTAGCCAATTAGTGCCAATGATAAAGGAATACACATGGCTGTCCCTCAGCACTACCCTTGCAGACTTAATCTGCTCTTAATTGCAATTAAACACTTGAATGACATTGCCTCTGCAGCTGAGAGTACATAATACACAAGACAATACCCAAGATAAGAAATATGTAAAATGCCTTGCAGCTACTCAAAAACAGATCAAGCAGGGATCAACAATGGGGGTCACTCAATAATTTGAAGAATGTTCAGTAATCATATGAACATTAGTTTCCAATTGCTACAGGAAGCAGACTGGTTTAACAAACTATGTTCCCCACTAAAATGCGTTTTTTGTTTTGACCCTTGTGATACTATTTTGCAAACTTTCCGGTAAAAACACTCACTATAGCATGTATTAAACATAAACAAGTGTCATATTGTAAGCTGTCAATTACTACCGGTAGGTCAATATCATCAAAAAATCACAACTAACATCACAGTTTTCTAAAGTCACACACACAATGCTGTGTAACATAGTTTTGAAAATATTGAATGTATTGTATCATAGTTTTAATAAACCATCAGCATCACTAACATGCAATAACAATGTTATGCTTATGTCCTACCTCAAACCGAGAGAAAGCCGAATTGACAGCATCATTCAATGCCAGCTCCTCAATCTTGCAGCCAGAGTAGCTCAGCATTGGTATGTCAAAGTCACTGACGTAGCGGTGCAGATACTTGGTCTGAGAATCTCCGATAATAAATTGCCATGATGGACTTGACAGTACAAGACTCAAGAGCAAATGATTGACCCATCCTGGACAGCACGGCTTATATAAGAGGGAATGAGCACTAGCATTGTGTACCTGTGTCTTTGTTATAGCAGGTGTTATTACACCTAGAAATGTTTCGCTTTTTGATAATGCAATCAACAAGATTAATTTTGTGAAGTGTCCTATTGTACTAAGAATAAGTTTGTGTTGTGGCTTAACTGTGTTAGGTTGTGCGCACACCTTTCTTTGTTATCTTATTAGGCCCTGAAGTTATTTATTTTTGATGATGCAATCAACAAGATTAACTATGTAAGTTTAGCCTTTCTATACTGATAGGTTTATTGTACTCAAATTATATCAAGGTCTGTGAAGTTGGTGAAATAAGTGTTTATGTTCACACCTCCTAGTCACCAAACACAGTAGCTGATTGCAGGCCTTCCCTGATTGCATTCACAGGTTGATGTATCCACTGTACAAGTTGTTATTACAGTAGAACTTAGAATGTATTCATCCATGAGTCAACACTATGTAAACAAATTCCACGGGTAAATTCTTTGATAACATTTATTTTCTTTATTAAGACAAGATAAGGTAAGTGACTTTTGACTTGTATATTGATTTTTCATCATAAATATTTAAAATGTTACACAGTTGTTGTTTGTTTTTAAATATATATGTATATTATATATATATATATATATTAAATATAGTCAGCAGATATGTACTACTGGTATGACTTTACAAACATGCAAGCACACACCATACACACACACAACTGTGTGTTCAATAGATGGAACAGCCAAAACAAAGCTGTCATCGTCCGCCATCTTAATTCCATTTTCGATCGACTTCCACGACGTTCCATCGCACATGAATATACATTATTGTAGATATTATGACTTTATATTTATGGACATGTTATATTATATTAATAGTTAACTATGTGCGAAGTGTCAGTCTCATGCGAAGCACACACCGAATGGTAGATGACCTTAAAAATCCGTTCCATCGCATATAAATATGGCAGCTGCGCGCGCATCCTCACGTACGTTTAGGCCACCAGGCTAAAGATACGGCTCACGTACGCGTAGACACTTCGTATAAATATACATTAATGTAGATATTATGCCTTCATATTTAAGGACATGTCGTATTATATCAATATTTAGCTATGTGTAAAATATAAGTCCCAGGCGAAGAATGGTAGAGGATTTTAAAAATCCGTTCCGGAATCGTTCCGGGGAATACAGAGGCCCGTCATTTTCATGGTTAGAACTTAAGTCCGAAAGTAAAATCACCTATAGTTTTAATATTAGAATCTAAAGAAGTAAGTCTGATAATTAACAAAACAACTGGATCCTTCAATCAGACGATTTCGCCCTATCATTCCGAGGTGTTCTATAATATATGCCAAATATTCTTAATTATCGCCTACAGACAGCTAGGCTACTGCTAGGTAACCCGGTCAAGGAAGAAACTATCATACCATAATATGCAGTTTACGCCAACAATTCTTGAAATCGTTCAGCAACGTATCGATATTATCAATGTAAACCACTTATTTTATCAATGACATGCAAGCAAAGTGTCAAATGAGTTGTTTTTAGTGAAGTACTTACAATATTCGTAAGACGATAATCACTTCTCACGACAAAAGGAAGCACTCGGTTTTGGCCTTATGGATATGGCAAGCCGTAGATGGCAATAAATGAGTTTAATTCGTAAACTTCATAAGGTCGGCGTTGTGCGTCGATAACTTTCGTAGGATGATTAATATAAATATATGCGTACATTGGAAATAGCTGAAGCTAATTTGTAATTAATTTTTCTGCAAATTGTAGCGATCGAATTACAAAGACGACATTTCATTTATGCCAAAGAAAATATTTATTATCAATCTGATGGTCATACACACTGTAATGCCCGCAATTATTTTGCTGTGCATACCTGATGCAGTGCCTGCAATTGATTTACATTACACGAGATGTTAATTAAAGATATATGTAATTAATAAAAAAAACCAGTGTTATTAAATACCCCAACAATTTACAAATTAAATATATGAGCTGCTAGTTCCATATATAAGTAGTAGTCATTGTAGTGATATACAGAAAAGTATTTAATATAAAAGTTCATGTTTACAAGTGAAAGGGATTTTAGCAAACACAGGGCAAATGAAAATTAACTAGTCCTCCCGGGTATCAAAATGCCAGTTCTTATTGTGATAATCCATTAACAAAAAACCTTCATGACTTGGAGAATGAATTACTCTTCTGAAAATTTACAACAGGGGCAGTGAAAACACTGGGTGTGTATCACCTTAGTAACATCGGTGCATGTCTTAAGGTGCACCCAGTGGTTGCACCGTTGACGACGTGCCATGGCAAACGAACAGTGCGCCCAGTCTATTACTTCGGTGGTGGAATTTGGTGGAAATTGCATACGGCACACACAACAAACATCATCTGAAATTATGGTAGTGTTGCCATTTTTTGGTTTTGGTTTTTGCTTTGTTTGTTTGTGTTGTCTGACTTGTTCAGCCCCCTTACCCTCTGAAATTGCTTGTAACTGTTTTGTAGCGTGTGTGCGTGCGTTTGAATGGGGGAATGAAATGAGGTTTCTTTCTTTTTAAGAATGTTTGCAACGATAGCTGTTCATCTGTGCCTTGGACTGGCTGTGAGTTGACGGTGCTGAGTGGTCGTTGTGCGCTTGTGCCCTGGACTGCCAGTGAGTTGACGACGGTGCTGAGTGGTCGTTGTGCGCTGGTGCCCTGGACTGGCTGTGAGTTGACGACGGTGCTGAGTGGTCGTTGTGCGCTGGTGCACTGGACTGGCTGTGAGTTGACGACGTTGCTGAGTGGTCGTTGTGCGCTGGTGCCCTGGACTGGCTGTGAGTTGATGACGGTGCTGAGTGGTCCTTGTGCACTGGTGCCCTGGACTGGCTGTGAGTTGACGACGGTGCTGAGTGGTCGTTGTGCGCTGGTGCCCTGGACAGCCAGTGAGTTGACGACGGTGCTGAGTGGTTGTTGTGCGCTGGTGCCCTGGACTGGCTGTGAGTTGACGACGGTGCTGAGTGGTCCTTGTGCGCTGGTGCCCTGGACTGGCTGTGAGTTGATGACGGTGCTGAGTGGTCGTTGTGCACTGGTGCCTGGACTGGCTGTGAATTGATGATGTTGCCGAGTGGTCGTTGTGCGCTGGTGCCCTGCACTGGCTGTGAGTTGACGACGGTGCCTGGACTGGCTGTGAATTGACGATGGTGCTGAGTGGTCGTTGTGCGCTGGTGCCCTGCACTGGTTGTGAGTTGACGACGGTGCTGAGTGGTCGTTGTGCGCTGGTGCCCTGGACTGGCTGTGAGTTGACGATGGTGTTGGGTGGTTCTTGTGCGCTGGTGCCCTGGACTGGCTGTGAGTTTACGACGGTCCTGAGTGGTCGTTGTGCGCTGGTGCCTGGACTGGCTGTG
>CM034542.1:10743355-10803355 GCA_020002185.1 Paraescarpia echinospica
TGAGTAGACAGTGGGCAGTAGGTAGTAGACAGTGGAGTGAGTGGACAGTGGGCAGTAGGTAGTAGACAGTGGACTGAGTGATGTCTGTCAGGGTAGTGTAGACAACTACCATCACTAGCTTGTGAGAATGTCTGTCAGGGTAGTGTAGTCAACTACCACCACTAGCTTGTGAGGATGTCTGCCAGGGTAGTGTAGTCAACTACCACCACTAGCTTGTGAGGATGTCTGCCAGGGTAGTGTAGTCAACTACCACCACTAGCTTGTGAGGATGTCTGCCAGGGTAGTGTAGTCAACTACCACCACTAGCTTGTGAGGATGTCTGCCAGGGTAGTGTAGTCAACTACCACCACTAGCTTGTGAGGATGTCTGCCAGGGTAGTGTAGTCAACTACCACCACTAGCTTGTGGGGATGTCTGCCAGGGTAGTGTAGTCAACTACCACCACTAGCTTGTGAGGATGTCTGCCAGGATAGTGTAGTCAACTACCACCACTAGCTTGTGAGGATGTCTGTCAGGGTAGTGTAGTCAACTACCACCACTAGCTTGTGAGGATGTCTGCCAGGGTAGTGTAGTCAACTACCACCACTAGCTTGTGAGGATGTCTGCCAGGGTAGTGTAGTCAACTACCACCACTAGCTTGTGGGGATGTCTGCCAGGGTAGTGTAGAGCACAGGGTAGTGTAGTCAACTACCACCACTAGCTTGTGAGGATGTCTGCCAGGATAGTGTAGTCAACTACCACCACTAGCTTGTGAGGATGTATGTCAGGGTAGTGTAGTCAACTTACCACCACTAGCTTGTGAGGATGTCTGTCAGGGTAGTGTAGTCAACTACCACCACTAGCTTGTGAGGATGTCTGCCAGGGTAGTGTAGTCAACTACCACCACTAGCTTGTGAGGATGTCTGTCAAGGTAGTGTAGGCAACTTACCACCACTAGCTTGTGTGGATGTCTGTCAGGGTAGTGTAGTCAACTTACCACCACTAGCTTGTGATGATGTCTGTCAGGGTAGTGTAGTCAACTAACACCACTAGCTTGTGTGGATGTCTGTCAGGGTAGTGTAATAGTTCGGTCGGTGGGATAGGCGTGTACCACGATCCATTGCTTCCTCTTCTTAAGAACGGAGACACGAGGCTGATGTCGTCATCGAAGTCATCGGCGTCGTGGCTGATAGGTGGTGGTGGTGGTGGTGGAGTGATTGGGCGAGGGGGGTCACTTCGTGATATGGGAGCGATCGAGCATACCGGCTTTGCTGCTGCTGCTGCTGACAGGGCCGTTCTTGTAGGCAGTTGGATCTTCAGTACTCTATGAAATAAACCACAATACATGTACGCGTGCGTGCTTACAACACTTTTCAAAATAAGGCGCATGCGCACTTAACACATACTGCCTAGTCTATGTTATTCTACAACATAACGCGCATGCGCACTTCACACTAATACCGTTATCTTATTCAATTATCAGCGTGCATACTTCATTCATCCCAGGCATTTTGTGTCCACAACACCACGGTAAGACAGTAACTGCATTTTATTTAAACAGTGCATGCACGTTTTTACTACAGTAGTACGCAACATACCGTTTAAATAGCATGTATTACCGTTTAAACATGCATGCATTTTATTTAAACAATGCATGCACGTTTTTACTACAGTAGTACGCAACATACCGTTTAAATTGCATGTATTACCGTTTAAACACGCATGCATTTTATTTAAACAATTGTAAGTGCATGCACGTTTTTACTACAGTTGTTGTAAGTACGCAACATAAATATGCATTTTATTTAAACAATTGTAAGTGCATGCACGTTTTTACTACAGTTGTTGTAAGTACGCAACATAAATTGCATGTATTTTACCGTTTAAACAGTAACTACATGCATGCATTTTATTTAAACAACATACCGTTTAAATAGCATGTATTTTACCGTTTAAACATGCATGCATTTTATTTAAACAATGCATGCACGTTTTTACTACAGTTGTTGTAAGTACGCAACATACCGTTTAAATTGCATGTATTACCGTTTAAACATGCATGCATTTTATTTAAACAATTGTAAGTACGCGTACATGCATGCACGTTTTTACTACAGTTGTTGTAAGTACGCAACATACCGTTTAAATTGCATGTATTTTACCGTTTAAACAGTAACTACATGCATGCATTTCTGCATGCATGCATGCATTTTATTTTACCGTTTAAACAATCTCATTTTATTTTTACTACAACGCATGCATGCATGCATTTTACCGTTAATGTCTCATTTTATGTCATCATTTTATTTTATTTCACAACCTTATTTTACCATTTAAACAATGCATGGTTCTCATCCTTTGTTTAAAATGTATTGTTTTTTTTATTTCATACGCATGCATTTTATTTTACCATTTAAACAGTCTCATTTTATTTTTACTACAATTAAGTACGCATGCATTTTACCGTTTAATATCTCATTTTATGTCATCATTTAAACAATGCATCATCACAACCTTGTAATGCATCATTTTACCATTTAAACTGGTTCTCGTCCTTTTTTTTAAATGTGGTTTTATTTCATAGTCCGATCCAACTGCCTACAACCGGCGCATCGACGACCAAGCCAACATGCACGGTCGCGCCATTCATCCACACGCCGCCGCCGTCTCCTACGCCGACAGACACTGACAGCTCTGACGACGACGACATCGCCGATCTGGCTAGGATATTTCTCGTGAAGCAGGCCAACGGGCTGTGGAAAACAATCGTGCCTCACGAACTATATCGTCGGGAAGGCTTCGGTTCCCCGGAAAGCAGCAGGCAACCCGTTGGCCGAATGCTCGCCTATCATCCACAATAAATATTCAGTCACTACTCACGTTTTCACGCGTCTATTTCCAATGCATAAACACCCTACTGAACGTTAGTGTATTTATGCATTTGATTGTCATTGTAATCCCACGACTAGATGTATTTAAACGCATTGGTTTCGTTTTAATCCTTCCACCAGAACGTTGTTTACCGTTAGCCAGCTATGCTGTCATCCAGGGGTCAAAGTCCACTAGAGCAGCAGCCGGCGGCGCCTTTTGCGACTAGGGTTCAAACCCGGAATCTTTCGATCCCTAGGCGAACGCTCTTCTAAGAGAGCTATACCGTCGCCAACGATTATGCAGTGGTTTTACCCCGGTTATATTATAGCATCTATGTACTCACCGCTAGGTGGCAAGGTCGACGACATTTCAAAAACGAAACGTTAAAAGTACGAAACTAAACGTTGGATAATTATACAATGGTTTTAGCGTGGTTCGATACAATGGTTTTAGCGTGGTTAGCGCAATAAACGCATTATTGCTTACGTCAGCACGCTCTAGGTACGGCGTTGATCGCTAGGACTAAAATACTCTGTTCAAACCCGGAACCTTTCGATCCCTAGGCGAACACTCTCCTAAGAGAGCTATACCGTCGCCAACGATTATGCAGTGGTTTTACCCCGGTTATATTATAGCATCTCACCGCTAGGTGGCATCGTTCAAACCCGGAACCTTTCGATCCCTAGGCGAACACTCTCCTAAGAGAGCTATACCGTCGCCAACGATTATGCAGTGGTTTTACCCCGGTTATATTATAGCATCTCACCGCTAGGTGGCATCTCACATACCGTCGCCAACGATTATGCAGTGGTTTTACCCCGGTTATATTATAGCATCTCACCGCTAGGTGGCATCTCACATACAACGAAAAGTACGAAACTAAACGTTGGATACAATGGTTTTAGCGTGGTTAGCGCGATAAACGCATTATTGCTTACGTCAGCACGCTCTAGGTACGGCGTTGATCGCTAGGACTAAAATACTCTCTGCACTCACCGCTAGGTGGCATCTCTAGTGTAGGGGTATTCAATCATCCAATTAGTATCAAATTACATCGCTCATCAATCACGTTTTTTATAAGTAGGTTTCCGAACTCCTAAGGTCAATGGTTTACTTCCTACCCCGGTTATAGGTGGTCGACGATATTTCAAAAACGAAAGTACGAAACTAAACTTATATACTATGGTTTTAGCGTAACTTATATACTTTAGCGTGGTTATAAAGTACGAAACTAAACTTATATACTTTAGCGTGGTTATTAAACGCATTATTGCTTACGTCAGCACGCTCTAGGTACGGCGTTGATCGCTAGGACTAAAATACTCTCTGCACTCACCGCTAGGTGGCATCTCTAGTGTAGGGGTACTGTCAATCATCCAATTAGTATCAAATTACATCGCTCATCAATCACGTTTTTTATAAGTAGGTTTCCGAAACTCATTAGTGTCAAACCAAAAGCCTTTGATCTTTTTTTTATACATAGGACTAGTCTCGCATTTTTGCTTAGGTCAGCAGTGTGCGATGTCAATTAGTGGTCATCAAATTCTTTTTTATAAGTAGGATTTTGAGGCCCAACAGAGCATACTATCTACTAACAGTGTCTTATAAATAATTAAAATATTGCCCATTTTGTAGTTGTTGATGTTGCAGTAATCCTCAGACGTTCATGGTAAATTAGATATAAAATTTAAACACAGTAGCGCTTAAGAAATAATGTAAATGATCGTAAGACGACAACATAACACTGTGGCAGCACCTGTGCACACACAACATAGTTTCACAATACCCATCCTCCTGAAGGATAAGCTCGTAGTTTGTATACAGTGCTAGATGTCGTCATGGTTAAATCATTAGTTCAACATTATATACCAGGGGGTGCTCTACACAGGCGAAGGTTTCGTTAAATATTCATACTGAACATTGGACAAAGTTTATGTGACTTTGAACAGTTATTCACATGGCTGTATGTTTTTTTGTGATTGTCCCAAGCTATGTAACCCACTCACTAATCAATGTCTGATGGTTCACGTAACTATCATACCAATCATAGAAAACATGCAAGGCATTGTGATCAATGTCTGATGGTTCACGTAACTATCATACCAATCATAGAAAACATGCAAGGCATTGTGATCAATCGTCGAACGTCCAGAACAAACCTTACACCACATGGAATTCTAAAAAATGTCAGTGTTACAAGATACTTCCTGGGTAGAGATGAACCCTTTGAAAGTTTGGCACCGAGATGCAAAGCATGCAGGAACAGCACAACAATCATACACAAACTAGCTTGATTATAGTATTCTGTATTTGAAAAATGACAACAGATACACATGTATATATCTATTCATAACTTTAACATACATTTATATGTCTGCACGATTGTTTCCAACATATACCACAAATGTCATGACACTGGCAGATACGCATGATGTTAGAAAATAATTTGGCATTGATGTTACGTAATGCATCACCATTGATCTGGATTTCACATACATACCTGGGTACTGAATCTTAACTGGATATATTTGGAAGCTTGTCAGTTCTTGTTTATAAAAGGCAGCTAATTCTACAGCTGCAGCTAATTAATATATACAGTGCTAGATTGCTTAGCGCTAGATCGTTCAACTGCCATCACCATCGCCACAATGTCGGTCTCGCCTTTCGACCTTTGACCTCACTAATGTACATGGAAAGTGTCAATCATGGCGCTAATGTTTGTTGCACAGGATGCTTGAATAAATACTGGACACGGCTGCTGATTGGCTAGATCTCTGGAAGCCCCGTCTTCTGTCGACACTTCTGGATGAGGGCACGCAGCATGTATTACTTCCTTGACAACTCTCGCACCTTCTGCGAACAAAAAGGTCAACACAAGGGTCAACAGAGGTAAATGCAAGGGTCAACACATGTAATAACAAAATACATGCATCATCAGAAAGAAATATCAGTAACAATGACGTCAAAAAATGTAGTGCTGCTGTGGACTCGGCTCACTGGAATGGCTTCAGGGACATTTGTGTAAAAGTGAGAAGAAGGAATGATTTCATCGCAACCAATGTATTCTGCTTAATCCATGATTCTGTTATTTATGATTCTGTTGAGTCTACAGTACCCAGGGTACCGAGTATTAGGGGTGGAACAAATAATCAATGTTTCGTGATACACAGCACACAGGCTACGACTCTAAATTTATAGATACGCATATTAAAAAATGGGCCAAGAGGCCCTGAAGTCCTTTGGACTAATACGTCTACAGGGTGTATATGTGACCCCGGCTGACCAAATGAGTGATAAGTCGGAAAAATTGTAACATTGTTTTCTTTCATCGTTGTAAAGGTTGGGTAGAGTGCTTTACACGGTTTCAAAAAATATGCCTGCTACAAAAATTGGCGAAGTTATGGAGCATTGAACATGGTAGGGTTCAAAAAGAGAAAATGAAGAAAACGGCTGTTGAAGTTTTACATTATATATGCAAATGGATTGCGTGGAAATATTACATGCATGACATTCAAATATGGCACACAGTATGTATGTTATGTTGCACTGATACACTAGAAGTACAAATGTGCTGCTACAAAACCTCATCAAGTTATGCCAAATTATATCTTTATGTGTAAAACTAAGAGAACAGATTATTTGAGAGCAAAAGATACCATCAGACACTGGGACAGTGTGACTGCTGCTTGGCTAAATGGATGCAATGGTGCTTTGAAGTTAGTTCTTCTGCCAACTATCTTTTTCACACAAGCCTATAGGTTTAGTGGCTACAAGCACACTACTGAGCCTAAACTATCATGCAGGTGTGAAAAACGTCCTGATGTATTTGAACTTGAGCCACTAATTAACTGTCCACCAGGCAGTAGCAGAGCAGTTTTATAATAATAATCCACAAGTTAAGTGGCAGTGATCTTCTTTTTATCATTCATGTGATGTTTATTGTGAGCAGTGCGGACAAATGGTTATCATACGTAGACAGGTACAGAAAGAAACTGACGTTTTCTATAAAAAATAACACGTTTGCCTATCAATGGCATGTATTTCCTACTGTTACCGTTTCTGCCGGGCAGAAATCAAACAACCCTGTAGGTAATTACTAATCAATTGTTTTTTGGTGAATCATAGTTACAGACCATAAAGGGTTATGATGGAAGTAAAATGTTGACAAGTTTACTGTTCACTTATTGCACCATGTCTTGCATTTAGAGGAATAATTATAATAGAAAATAAAATGTTGTTTTTAAATACATGTGTACTAGGGCGTTTTTTCTCTTAGTGGCGCAATTTCAGTTTGACCACGTTCTTTGCAGTTTCTTTTAGCGGCGCTTAATTACGGTGCGACACCGTTTCTGCAGCGCGATGAAAATGTCCTTGCCACGAGATGACTCGCCTCTGTCGTGTCTTTGTTCGTATTGAAGTGAAAATGTAACGCCAAACTTGGTAAACGAACCTCATTAAAGGGATTTGATTCCACATTAGTGCAGTTGATATTTGAGAAGTTTGGTGCACTAGAACATTTTGGTGTCAGAAGTGGGATCCTCGATACTACGAACAAGAGACGGCAGACGCGCGACGACCAAATCGGAAACAATGACCTTCCTCCATGCGTCAAGGGAGAGACGTTTGATAACTGACCAAAATATATATGTCCTTCCTGCACCGTGAACCGTGCACGGCAGAGCCACCACTGTGGAGTCTGGGGACTCTCAAAATGTTGTCCAACCTGCTGATGGTCTCCAAGATCAGATCACTGCTTTGCAGGACCAACTTGCGCGACTGCAACTCGCACCGAATTCACGACCTGTAACTCAGGTGTTATACGTACCGAAGGAGAGGAAGATCCGTTCTTTTAGTGGGAAAGATGGCGAGTTGACAGTACAGGAGTTTGTGGAGGATATTGAGAGTCTCTTCCGAGCTCGTGAGATGTCCAATGCTGAGAAGTGTGATCTAATCGTCTCGCACCTTGAGGGCGATGCAAGACACGAGATACGCTATTAGCCCAAGGAAGACGCAAGGACTCCCAGACGAGTACTCGAAATCCTCTTGGAAGTTTTTGGCGAGAAACGGTCCGTGTCGCAGCTACAGGAGCTGTTCTACCTGAGGAAACAGTTGGAAGGCGAATCCATTCGCAGCTTTGCAGCTGCATTGCAGGGACTTCTCGAGACGCTGGCATGTAAAGATTCGAGTTCCGTCAACGATCCAGACCGCATCTTAGCTGAACATTTTGCAGAAGGTTTGAAGGATCGCGTCTTGCGCAGAGAAGTGAAGCCGCAGCTTAGGCTTCGTCCAGGCATGGCTTTTGTCGAACTGCGTGAGGAAGCAATCATGTGGTATGAAGAGGAAGAGCGGCCATCCGCAATGAGACGTTTTGTTGCCGGTAACCGAGAATTAGCCGCAACGTCAACTATTACCACCGAGTCCGCAAGTCACTCAGCTCTGTCAACGAATGAAATCAATACGGAAGCCACCAACAGTACGACACTAGAGGACCAAACGCGAGTCTTGGGCGCTTTTTCTGAACGTGTTCGTAAGATGGAAGAAGCCGCGAATAGTACGTCGAAAGGACGACAGTCCGCAGCAGCACAGCGATCCAGGCAGGCACAGCGGTCGTTGCAGTTCACAGAAGATGGTCGTGCCATTTGCTATAAATGTGGGAAAGTTGCACATTTGGGAAGGCACTGCTGTGGCGTGACACACTCCGGTCAACCCTGGCGACAACTCCAAACGTGTCCGCCGAGAGGTAGACCGAACATGGACACTCACTAGATGCACTCACTGCCGCGAGTCGGGTTGTGGAGTTGTTGCGGTTAGGCTCACACACCGTTGCACCAACTGATGCTATAGTAGGGACATGCCCCATAGTAACCGTAAAAATGGGAGATGTTGAAGTTACTTGTCTAGTTGACACAGGTTCCCAAGTGAGTACTGTGACAGAGTCTTTCTTCCGCGAGTATATCGCTCGAAACAATCGAGAGTTGGAGTCGTGTGGTTGGCTAAAATTGACCGCAGCCAACGGATTAGATATACTATACGTTGGATATGTAGAGTTAGATGTGACGGCTTTGAGTCAGACCATTCCCGCAAGAGGTGTTCTGGTGGTCTGTGATTCCCCAGACGCAGAACAACGTGCATAGAAGAGAAGTTGTCCGGGTGTACTGGGAAAGGATGTCCTAGGTGCATTTGACATTTCTCTTAATCATCCAGAAGGATCTTTAAGGCCCGGTAATTACCGAGTAGATGAAGTAGTAGCTTCCATTGAACACGCGAATATGCATAACCGGAAAGGTTTCGCACGAGTTGTAGGTTCACAGAGTCTGAGAGTTCCAGCAGAATCTTGCGCTACTATTATAGTATCGTGTTTGCAGAACCAAGCTGATGGGACAACTGTCGTCGTTGAGCCCATTGTAGGATCCCTCCCTGCCGGAATATCCATATGCTGCACGGTAACAAAAGTGCACCGAGGAGTTGTACCCGTGCAGGTAGTCAACACGAGTCACGAAGATGTGTGGCTGAAGCCACGAGTGAGAATTGGAGTCTACCAGACAGTTGACAATGTCAACGACGACAATGGAGTGTGTTTCCAGAGAATCTCACAAAATGAAGAGTTCGTAACTTTGAAGAAGAGCGTACAATCGCGTTCAGTCGGAACATTCGAGGGACTCACGAGAGTACTTGATGTTGGATCTCAGTGTACCCGCGAACAAGTAGACCGCTTACAAGAGTTGTAACTGATGTTTCTAATGTAGGTGGATGTACTGACGGAGAAGATGACAGTCCAAGTGTAACTGATGTTTCTAATGTAGGTGGATGTACTGACGGAGAAGATGACAGTCCAAGTGTAACTGATGTTTCTAATGTAGGTGGATGTACTGACGGAGAAGATGACACTCCAAGTGTAACTGATGTTTCTAATGTAGGTGGATGTACTGACGGAGAAGATGACAGTCCAAGTGTAACTGATGTTTCTAATGTAGGTGGATGTACTGACGGAGAAGATGACACTCCAAGTGTAACTGATGTTTCTAATGTAGGTGGATGTACTGACGGAGAAGATGACAGTCCAAGTGTAACTGATGTTTCTAATGTAGGTGGATGTACTGACGGAGAAGATGACAGTCCAAGTGTAACTGATGTTTCAGATGTAGGTGGATGTACTGATGGAGAAGATGACAGTCCAAGTGTAACTGATGTTTCTAATGTAGGTGGATGTACTGACGGAGAAGATGACAGTCCAAGTGTAACTGATGTTTCTGACAGTCCACGTGTAATAATAATTTACTTAATTTTTATACTTATATCCAGATTATTCAAAACTTTGTTCAAGAGTGTTTACGATGCTGTAACTGTTTCTGATGTAGGTGGATGTACTGACGGAGAAGATGACACTCCAGCTAGTCATGCTATTTGTTACGTAGGTGGGGGCTTGGGTGGAGATGATGACACTCCATCTGTAACTAACATACCTGTGTCATTCTCAACTAGGAATGAGCCATTTAGAGTTTGTGATGTTTTGCAGATCTTAAGCGAGTTCAATAATAATCCTTCACCATCTTCACACAGCTAGTCGAGTTCCACCTGTCAAACCACGAGGTGGGGAAGTGTACATATATTGGGATGGTGATGACTCTTTGAAACAGAATGATTGGAGGTGCGGTCAATACAGGTGGACAAATCAGGGAAGTCACAAGTTACCGAAACAGAATCCGGAAGTCCGCAAGATATATTTTACTTTGTTTTCAGATTCCGGGAAAAGGTCAGAACAGTTTGTCAGGCATGCCTACTGCTTAGTAAATGTACCTGGTTTGTGGTTGATCCACTACATGGGCAACGAAAATGTATACGTTCCAGTTTCTCACGGTAAAAGGGTCAAGGACACACAAGAATATTGTCGAACATGTCCATCCGTTCTATCAGCAGTGAAGAAAGCTGTGATTTCAGAAACTCCAGGAAAGGTGTACAAGAATTTGGTTGCAGCAAACAGTGTCCCATCACAACAGGGTATACTAAACCCAAGGAATCACACGCAGGTTCAGAACATGCGACGACATGTGAATAAATGTAAACGGCTTGGTAAGGATGACATTTACAACCTTCTTCAGCTTGCTTACTATCTGCCAGAAACCATTTGGAAGGTTGACTTGTACCCTGATCTGTCTTGTGTTGTTGGAGGGAAAGAAATCATGGATGAGCTGAACCAGCTGCTTGACACCAAATCGGAAACATTGCTGGGATATGACACCACCTTCAAACTTGGAGATTTTTATGTTTCTATTCTAGTTTTCAGATACTCTGTATTTAACGAGGAACCAGTCATTCCAGTTGCCTTTCTAATTCATGACCGGAAGTTTCAGAAAGTTCACGAGCATTTCTTTGAGCAGTTGCTGGAACAGATTCCAAATCTTGGCAAGAAGGACATCAAGGTGGTCACAGACTGAGAGGTTGGCATCACAAATGCTCTCCATAGGGTATTCCCACAGGCTCATGTCCTACACTGCTGGAACCACATCACCCGTGACCTTAAGTTTTGGCTTAAGAAACACGGGGCTTGTCAGGATGACATCACAGTCTACAAGCAAGATGTCATGAGCCTTCTGAGGAGTGATTCAGAGGATGACTTGAATCACAAACTTGAGGTAATGTCAGTTACGTGGAGTCAGGCCATGGTAGTCTATTTCAACAGTGAAATGAAGCCAGGCATTATTCGTCATTCTGCAAAGTTTGTGTTGGCTCCCCTCGACTTGTATGATCCATACTCTGGCATTACCAACAACATCTCGGAGAGCATAAACTGTGTGATTAAAGACCTATTGCAGTGGAAAGAGGCCCCAGATGATGTGATTGTTCTCTGTTTTCAACTGCTTCAGAACTACCTAGCTGAGATTAGACGGGGTTTTGCAAGTGTAGGTAACTACACTCTTTCAGAGAGGTACAAGTCATGTGTTTGTGATCTTGAAGAAATTATTAATCCTGCTCCCGATTCCAGTAAGTTGTTGGACTTGACAGCAGACAGCCAGGCTAACAGGTCTATAGTAGAACAAAGTGTGTAAGTGAATATCCAGTGCTAATGTGCTAAAAGTGCAATATCTGTGTTCCAGTTCATCACATTTGGCTGTGGAGGAAAGCTGAGGGCTGGAAAGATTAACGGTTTCAGGCTTTTGAATTGTATATTGGTTTTTCATAATAAATATTTAAAATGTTACACAGTTGTTTGTTTTTAAATGTATATTATATATATATATATTAAATATTGTCAGCAGATATGTACTACTGGTATGACTTTACAAACATGCAAGCACACACCACACACACACAATTGTGTGTTCAATAGATGGAACAGCAGCCAAAACAAAGCTGTCATCGTCCGCCATCTTAATTCCATCTTCGATCGACGTTTCGCGACGTTCCATCGCACATGAATATACATTATTGTAGATATTATGACTTTATATTTATGGACATGTTATATTATATCAATAGTTAACTATGTGCGAAGTATCAGTCTCATGCGAAGCACACACCGAATGGTAGATGACCTTAAAAATCCGTTCCATCGACGTTCCATCGCATAATTATAAATATACATTAATGTAGATATTATGCCTTCATATTTAAGGACATGTTATATTATATCAATATTTAGCTATGTGTAAAATATAAGTCCCAGGCGAAGCGTACAACGAATGGTAGATGATTTTGAAAATCCGTTCCGGAATCGTTCCGGGGAATACAGAGCCCCGAAAACGACCACCTACATAGTACAAACAGTAAAGTCAGTATATAGGCTAGCTGCCAAATTTCTCCACATATTAAAATTATAGTATACTATTCGTAAAATTACTATTGTGTAAGTATAGACAGTATTGTCTTTATAGCCTAGATACATATATTGCGTAATATATGAACACATATTTACTAAGCAGTAGGCATGCCTGACAAACTGTTCTGACCTTTTCCCGGAATCTGAAAACAAAGTAAAATATATCTTGCGGACTTCCGGATTCTGTTTCGGTAACTTGTGACTTCCCTGATTTGTCCACCTGTATTGACCGCACCTCCAATCATTCTGTTTCAAAGAGTCATCACCATCCCAATATATGTACACTTCCCCACCTCGTGGTTTGACAGGTGGAACTCGACTAGCTGTGTGAAGATGGTGAAGGATTATTATTGAACTCGCTTAAGATCTGCAAAACATCACAAACTCTAAATGGCTCATTCCTAGTTGAGAATGACACAGGTATGTTAGTTACAGATGGAGTGTCATCATCTCCACCCAAGCCCCCACCTACGTAACAAATAGCATGACTAGCTGGAGTGTCATCTTCTCCGTCAGTACATCCACCTACATCAGAAACAGTTACAGCATCGTAAACACTCTTGAACAAAGTTTTGAATAATCTGGATATAAGTATAAAAATTAAGTAAATTATTATTACACGTGGACTGTCAGAAACATCAGTTACACTTGGACTGTCATCTTCTCCGTCAGTACATCCACCTACATTAGAAACATCAGTTACACTTGGACTGTCATCTTCTCCATCAGTACATCCACCTACATCTGAAACATCAGTTACACTTGGACTGTCATCTTCTCCGTCAGTACATCCACCTACATTAGAAACATCAGTTACACTTGGACTGTCATCTTCTCCGTCAGTACATCCACCTACATTAGAAACATCAGTTACACTTGGAGTGTCATCTTCTCCGTCAGTACATCCACCTACATTAGAAACATCAGTTACACTTGGACTGTCATCTTCTCCGTCAGTACATCCACCTACATTAGAAACATCAGTTACACTTGGAGTGTCATCTTCTCCGTCAGTACATCCACCTACATCAGAAACATCAGTTACACTTGGACTGTCATCTTCTCCGTCAGTACATCCACCTACATCAGAAACATCAGTTACACTTGGACTGTCATCTTCTCCGTCAGTACATCCACCTACATCAGAAACATCAGTTACACTTGGACTGTCATCTTCTCCGTCAGTACATCCACCTACATCAGAAACATCAGTTACACTTGGACTGTCATCTTCTCCTCACAGTACATCCAACGCCATTAGAAACATCAGTTACACTTGGAGTGTCATCTTCTCCGGCCAGTACATCCACCAAGCATTAGAAACATCAGTTACACTTGGACTGTCATCTTCTCCGGCCAGTACATCCACTCACATTAGAAACATCAGGTTACACTTGTAACGTCATCTCCGGCCAGTACATCCACCTACATCAGAAACATCAGTTACACTTGGAGTGTCATCTTCTCCGTCAGTACATCCACCTACATTAGAAACATCAGTTACACTTGGACTGTCATCTTCTCCGTCAGTACATCCACCTACATTAGAAACATCAGTTACACTTGGACTGTCATCTTCTCCGTCAGTACATCCACCTACATTAGAAACATCAGTTACACTTGGACTGTCATCTTCTCCGTCAGTACATCCATCTACATCAGAAACATCAGTTACACTTGGAGTGTCATCTTCTCCGTCAGTACATCCACCTACATCAGAAACATCAGTTACACTTGGACTGTCATCTTCTCCGTCAGTACATCCTCCTACATCAGAAACATCAGTTACACTTGGACTGTCATCTTCTCCGTCAGTACATCCACCTACATCAGAAACATCAGTTACACTTGGACTGTCATCTTCTCCGTCAGTACATCCACCTACATCAGAAACATCAGTTACACTTGGACTGTCATCTTCTCCGTCAGTACATCCACCTACATCAGAAACATCAGTTACACTTGGACTGTCATCTTCTCCGTCAGTACATCCAACTACATCAGAAACATCAGTTACGCTTGGACTGTCATCTTCTCCGTCAGTACATCCACCTACATCAGAAACTTCTTCACAACTCCAAAAAAAGAAATGCCTCGGATTGTTGTCACCTGGTCAACGGGTGCTTTCAGCCAGTCATACAAGCCAGGGGTCACCTATACAGCACGTTCAGGACATCTCTTTGCTGTAACAGAAACAACAGGAATTACTGCAGGGGCACAAAGTACAGGGAAGTTCTCCTCCGACATGCATGGACAGTTCTCTGCAGGTGCAGAGCGAACACTGGCATGGATCGCTCTCAGCAGGTCATTGGCCAAGACTTTCACTCCCTCTGGTTGAAGATGCAATCCATCAGTACTTAGTAGACGGGTCTGAAAGGCGGAGTGGTCCACAAACTGCAAAAGAGGAAAGCGATTAAGTGCCCTACCAAGAGACTCGTTGAGTTCACCTGATCTTCTATTGCAGCTTGATAGGAAGCCGTCCTGAGAACTTGTGTCCCTCTTGAAGTGGTCGTGTTTCCTCGGTAGAATACCGGAGATGATTGTATCGTTTCGTTGTTATTTATATAACGTAACTTCGGACGCGTGTTTTATAAAGACGAACGGTTTATTTGAACATCTCCATGCAGACCCGCTACACGAGGCTCGGTCAAGGACTCCTGACATTACGTAATGTTGTCCTCTGTCTATTCGATGCCAAGTTAGTGGGAACATAGAAATACAGTAGCGCTACCTAGCGATTATACTAAATTTAAATGACATCGCCACAATGATGATGCGGGATCTGAAACATTGTATGTACAGTTTATTGATGGTTGAAATAGTTATGATATTTCAATGTGTTCTCCTGACACTACTGTTTATGACACACTTATACTATAGAACCATAATAATGTACTTGTATGTTGTACAAAGTCTGCAAATAAAGCAATTACATTTTGTTTGTGTGATAAGTAAAAAATACAGTATGTTAGCTTACCTAGGATTCAGTTGCCTAATGTGGACTATCAGCTGTGTGAACAGGTCAGTACAAGTATGCACACTGCTGCCACACCCGATATTGTTGGCACCCACATGCAACACAATGACCTGTAAAAGCAGACAGTGTTGGCATTCAACAACATTGGATTACTAAATGTTTTACAACAACTCAAAAGCAATACACAGAGTAGTAGTTACAGAGTGGTAGCCAATTAGTGCCAATGATAAAGGAATACACATGGCTGTCCCTCAGCACTACCCTTGCAGACTTAATCTGCTCTTAATTGCAATTAAACACTTGAATGACATTGCCTCTGGAGCTGAGAGTACATAATACACAAGACAATACCAAAGATAAGAAATATGTAAAATGCCTTGCAGCTACTCAAAAAACAGATCAAGCAGGGATCAACAATGGGGGTCACTCAATAATTTGAAGAATGTTCAGTAATCATATGAACATTAGTTTCCAATTGCTACAGGAAGCAGACTGGTTTAACAAACTATGTTCCCCACTAAAATGCGTTTTTTGTTTTGACCCTTGTGATACTATTTTGCAAACTTTCCGGTAAAAACACTCACTATAGCATGTATTAAACATAAACAAGTGTCATATTGTAAGCTGTCAATTACTACCGGTAGGTCAATATCATCAAAAAATCACAACTAACATCACAGTTTTCTAAAGTCACACACACAATGCTGTGTAACATAGTTTTGAAAATATTGAATGTATTGTATCATAGTTTTAATAAACCATCAGCATCACTAACATGCAATAACAATGTTATGCTTATGTCCTACCTCAAACCGAGAGAAAGCCGAATTGACAGCATCATTCAATGCCAGCTCCTCAATCTTGCAGCCAGAGTAGCTCAACATTGGTATGTCAAAGTCACTGACGTAGCGGTGCAGATACTTGGTCTGAGAATCTCCGATAATAACAGTTGCCATGATGGACTTGACAGTACAAGACTCAAGAGCAAATGATTGACCCATCCTGGACAGCACGGCTTGTATAAGAGGGAATGAGCACTAGCATTGTGTACCTGTGTCTTTGTTATAGCAGGTGTTATTACACCTAGAAATGTTTCGCTTTTTGATAATGCAATCAACAAGATTAATTTTGTGAAGTGTCGTATTGTACTAAGAATAAGTTTGTGTTGTGGCTTAACTGTGTTAGGTTGTGCGCACACCTTTCTTTGTTATCTTATTAAGCCCTGAAGTTATTTATTTTTGATGATGCAATCAACAAGATTAACTATGTAAGTTTAGCCTTTCTATACTGGTAGGTTTATTGTACTCAAATTATATCAAGGTCTGTGAAGTTGGTGAAATAAGTGTTTATGTTCACACCTCCTAGTCACCAAACACAGTAGCTGATTGCAGGCCTTCCCCGATTGCATTCACAGGTTGATGTCTCCACTGTACAAGTTGTTATTATAGTAGAACTTAGAATGTATTCATCCATGAGTCAACACTATGTAAAAAAATTCCACGGGTAAATTCTTTGATAACATTTATTTTCTTTATTAAGACAAGATAAGGTAAGTGACTTTTGACTTGTATATTGATTTTTCATCATAAATATTTAAAATGTTACACAGTTGTTGTTTGTTTTTAAATATATATGTATATTATATATATATATATATTAAATATAGTCAGCAGATATGTACTACTGGTATGACTTTACAAACATGCAACCACACACCATACACACACACAACTGTGTGTTCAATAGATGGAACAGCCAAAACAAAGCTGTCATCGTCCGCCATCTTAATTCCATTTTCGATCGACGTTCCGCGACGTTCCATCGCACATGAATATACATTATTGTAGATATTATGACTTTATATTTATGGACATGTTATATTATATTAATAGTTAACTATGTGCGAAGTGTCAGTCTCATGCGAAGCACACACCGAATGGTAGATGACCTTAAAAATCCGTTCCATCGCATATAAATATACATTAATGTAGATATTATGCCTTCATATTTAAGGACATGTCGTATTATAACAATATTTAGCTATGTGTAAAATATAAGTCCCAGGCGAAGCGTACAACGAATGGTAGAGGATTTTAAAAATCCGTTCCGGAATCGTTCCGGGGAATACAGAGGCCCGTCATTTTCATGGTTAGAACTTAAGTCAGAAAGTAAAATCACCTATAGTTTTAATATTAGAATCTAAAGAAGTATGTCTGATAATTAACAAAACAACTGGATCCTTCAATCAGACGATTTCGCCCTATCATTCCGAGGTGTTCTATAATATATGCCAAATATTCTTAATTATCGCCTACAGACTGCTAGGTAACCCGGTCAAGGAAGAAACTATCATACCATAATATGCAGTTTACGCCAACAATTCTTGAAATCGTTCAGCAACGTATCGATATTATCAATGTAAACCACTTATTTTATCAATGACATGCAAGCAAAGTGTCAAATGAGTTGTTTTTAGTGAAGTACTTACAATATTCGTAAGACGATAATCACTTCTCACGACAAACGGAAGCACTCGGTTTTGGCCTTATGGATATGGCAAGCCGTAGATGGCAATAAATGAGTTTAATTCGTAAACTTCATAAGGTCGGCGTTGTGCGTCGATAACTTTCGTAGGATGATTAATATAAATATATGCGTACATTAGAAATAGCTGAAGCTAATTTGTAATTAATTTTTCTGCAAATTGTAGCGATCGAATTACAAAGACGACATTTCATTTATGCCAAAGAAAATATTTATTAACAATCTGATGGTCATACACACTGTAATGCCCGCAATTATTTTGCTGTGCATACCTGATGCAGTGCCTGCAATTGATTTACATTACACGAGATGTTAATTAAAGATATATGTAATTAATAAAAAAAACCAGTGTTATTAAATACCCCAACAATTTACAAATTAAATATATGAGCTGCTAGTTCCATATATAAGTAGTAGTCATTGTAGTGATATACAGAAAAGTATTTAATATAAGTTCATGTTTACAAGTGAAAGGGATTTTAGCAAACACAGGGCAAATGAAAATTAACTAGTCCTCCCGGGTATCAAAATGCCAGTTCTTATTGTGATAATCCATTAACAAAAAACCTTCATGACTTGGAGAATGAATTACTCTTCTGAAAATTTACAACAGGGGCAGTGAAAACACTGGGTGTGTATCACCTTAGTAACATCGGTGCATGTCTTAAGGTGCACCCAGTGGTTGCACCGTTGACGACGTGCCATGGCAAACGAACAGTGCGCCCAGTCTAGTACTTCGGTGGTGGAATTTGGTGGAAATTGCATACGGCACACACAACAAACATCATCTGAAATTATGGTAGTGTTGCCATGTTTTGGTTTTTGCTTTGTTTGTTTGTGTTGTCTGACTTGTTCAGCCCCCTCACCCTCTGAAATTGCTTGTAACTGTTTTGTAGCGTGTGTGCGTGCGTTTGAATGGGGGAATGAAATGAGGTTTCTTTCTTTTTAAGAATGTTTGCAACGATAGCTGTTCATCTGTGCCTTGGACTGGCTGTGAGTTGACGGTGCTGAGTGGTCGTTGTGCGCTTGTGCCCTGGACTGCCAGTGAGTTGACGACGGTGCTGAGTGGTCGTTGTGCGCTGGTGCCCTGGACTGGCTGTGAGTTGACGACGGTGCTGAGTGGTCGTTGTGCGCTGGTGCACTGGACTGGCTGTGAGTTGACGACGGTGCTGAGTGGTCGTTGTGCGCTGGTGCCCTGGACTGGCTGTGAGTTGATGACGGTGCTGAGTGGTCCTTGTGCACTGGTGCCCTGGACTGGCTGTGAGTTGACGACGGTGCTGAGTGGTCGTTGTGCGCTGGTGCCCTGGACAGCCAGTGAGTTGACGACGGTGCTGAGTGGTTGTTGTGCGCTGGTGCCCTGGACTGGCTGTGAGTTGACGACGGTGCTGAGTGGTCCTTGTGCGCTGGTGCCCTGGACTGGCTGTGAGTTGATGACGGTGCTGAGTGGTCGTTGTGCACTGGTGCCTGGACTGGCTGTGAATTGATGATGTTGCCGAGTGGTCGTTGTGCGCTGGTGCCCTGCACTGGCTGTGAGTTGACGACGGTGCCTGGACTGGCTGTGAATTGACGATGGTGCTGAGTGGTCGTTGTGCGCTGGTGCCCTGCACTGGCTGTGAGTTGACGACGGTGCTGAGTGGTCGTTGTGCGCTGGTGCCCTGGACTGGCTGTGAGTTGACGATGGTGTTGGGTGGTTCTTGTGCGCTGGTGCCCTGGACTGGCTGTGAGTTTACGACGGTCCTGAGTGGTCGTTGTGCGCTGGTGCCTGGACTGGCTGTGAATTGACGATGGTGCTGAGTGGTCGTTGTGCGCTGGTGCCCTGGACTGGCTGTGAGTTGACGACGGTGCTGAGTGGTCGTTGTGCGCTGGTGCCCTGGACTGGCTGTGAGTTGACGACGGTGCTGAGTGGCCCTTGTGCGCTGGTGCCCTGGACTGGCTGTGAGTTGATGACGGTGCTGAGTGGTCGTTGTGCACTGGTGCCTGGACTGGCTGTGAATTGATGATGGTGCCGAGTGGTCGTTGTGCGCTGGTGCCCTGGACTGGCTGTGAGTTGACGACGGTGCTGAGTGGTCGTTGTGCGCTGGTACCCTGGACTGGCTGTGAGTTGACGACGGTGCTGAGAGGTCGTTGTGCGCTGGTACCCTGGACTGGTTGTGAGTTGACAACGGTGCTGAGTGGTCCTTGTGCGCTGGTGCCCTGGACTGGCTGTGAGTTGATGACGGTGCCGAGTGGTCGTTGTGCACTGGTGCCTGGACTGGCTGTGAATTGATGATGGTGCCGAGTGGTCGTTGTGCGCTGGTGCCCTGCACTGGCTGTGAGTTGACGACGGTGCTGAGTGGTCGTTGTGCGCTGGTGCTTGGACTGGCTGTGAATTGACGATGGTACTGAGTGGTCGTTGTGCGCTGGTGCCCTGCACTGGCTGTGAGTTGACGACGGTGCTGAGTGGTCGTTGTGCGCTGGTGCCCTGGACTGGCTGTGAGTTGACGATGGTGTTGGGTGGTCCTTGTGTGCTGGTGCCCTGGACTGGCTGTGAGTTGACGACGGTGCTGAGTGGTCGTTGTGCGCTGGTGCCCTGGACTGGCTGTGAGTTGACGACGGTGCTGAGTGGTCGTTGTGCGCTGTTGCCCTGGACTGGCTGTGAGTTGACGACGGTGCTGAGTGGTCGTTGTGTGAGTTTACGACGGTCCTGAGTGGTCGTTGTGTGCGCTGGTGCCCTGGACTGGCTGTGAGTTGATGACGGTGCTGAGTGGTCGTTGTGCGCTGGTGCCTGGACTGGCTGTGAATTGACGACGGTGCTGAGTGGTCGTTGTGCGCTGGTGCCCTGGACTGGCTGTGAGTTGACGACGGTGCTGAGTGGTCGTTGTGCGCTAGTGCCCTGGACTGGCTGTGAGTAGACGATGGTGCTGAGTGGTTGTTGCGCGCTGGTGCCCTGGACTGGCTGTGAGTTGACAACGGTGCTTGGTGGCTCTTGTGCGCTGGTGCCCTGGACTGGCTGTGCGTTGATGACGGTGCTGGGTGGTTGTTGTGCGCTGGTGCCCTGGACTGGCTGTGAGTAGACGACGGTGCTGAGTGGTTGTTGTGCGCTGGTGCCCTGCACTGGCTGTGAGTTGACGACGGTGCTGGGTGGTTGTTGTGCGCTGGTGCCCTGGACTGGCTGTGAGTTGACGACCGTGCTGAGTGGTTGTTGTGCGCTGGTGCCCTGGACTGGCTGTGAGTTGACGACCGTGCTGAGTGGTTGTTGTGCGCTGGTGCCCTGGACTGGCTGTGAGTTGACGACCGTGCTGAGTGGTCGTTGTGCGCTGGTGCCCTGGACTGGCTGTGAGTTGACGACCGTGCTGAGTGGTCGTTGTGCGCTGGTGCCCTGGACTGGCTGTGAGTTGACGACGGTGCTGGGTGGTTGTTGTGCGCTGGTGCCCTGGACTGGCTGTGAGTTGACGACGGTGCTGAGTGGTCGTTGTGCGCTGGTGCCCTGCACTGGATATGCGTTGACAACAGTGCTCGGAGCAAGCTGCTCATCCGTGATCACACTTGCATTGAATGGGTATATACCGGAGCATCTGAAACTGCCTATGATGTTCCCTGGACTCATCGTGTGACTAAAAGCATTGGCAGTGAGGCGACACACGTCATATCGCGTAACCACTCGACCAGGATTCTTTCTGAGGAAGTTGCTGCACTCGCTGTAGTAGGCGACCTTGAAGGGCCCAAATACGCCGATGTCAAGTGGCTGTAACAAGTGGCTAGTATGGGCGGGCAACAAGAACAAGATAATGTTGTGTTTCTGAGCCCATTCGATCAATGGCACATTTATGTGTGAGCTGTGGCCGTCATAGAGCAATAACAGAGGCTCGTATTTGTTTGTTGGAATATGCTTCAGGAAACGTTCACAGGTATACCAGAAATATTTGACCACCCGCTGTCGGACATTACGCCTTGAGTGCCGCGGAGTGCTCCAGCCAAGAGGTCTTCAGACATTTTCTTCCCTTTGAATATAAGATAAGGTGGGAGAGACTGACCTGTGGCATTAATGCAGCTGATGATGGTTGTTGTGGCAGATCTTTGAGAAACCACAGCCAAAGGAGTGTGGCCTCGTTCGGCTAGTTCTTTAGGCGGGACATGTTCTGTGGAGATACCCGTCTCATCTACATTATAAATGCGTTGTGGTTTCTCCAAAAGGTCATATTTTTGAAGAATTAGTAGGAGCTGCTTGTAGTAGTTATCGACGGTCTCTCTCTAGTTGCACTGCATGCTCTGACTATAACCAAACTTTTTGGCTTTGATAAGTTCAGGTCCGGCCATCTTTTCAGGAAACCATTGACCCACGTTTCACTTAGCGGGGCATTGATGTCTTTCCTGTTCAAGAAGAACACTGTTTCCCCAACTAGATTCCTTAGTTCACGACGTGTGTATCCATAGCCACATGTAGCAACTTCCATCACATGACCCACAAAAGCTGCTTCTTCGGTCTTGCTCATAATTGGGTCGGGCCCAGATGTATGTTTATATGCACTGTAGCGGCCTCAAATTTTACTTCGCAGAGTCTGTACTGGAATGCAATACAACTTTGCCGCTTTATAAACCGATACGTTTTCCTCATTACACATCTCATATGCCTGCTCAATTTGTTGTGGGGCATATTGTTTGTATTTCTTAGGTATACTTCTTTTCTGTTTTTCACGTGGTTGCTGAAAAAATCCACAAAGATGCTTAATACAATAACAATATTTGCAAATTAGTTTTAGTGTCTTGTTGCTTTATCGTTTTAATTATTCTAACTTATATGTAGTGGCTTGCCACACACAGTTTCCATACCTGTTGAAATAAATACTTACAACACGTGTTTCAGTGTTTAAATATAAGTTATTTAAATTAATATGACAAGTTTTCTAATTATTCTAGCTTTTATGGCTTGCCATATTTCTGCTATATGTGTTGAATAAAATACTTGCAAAATATGTTGCAGTAAAGTTGTGATGTTAGTTAAAACCAATGCGTTTCCTATTTGATAATAAACACATTCTACACATTATTCTAACTTTTTGACAACACAGGCTTGACATACATCTTCCATAAAAGGCAATTACAGTTCACGTGGGCAGTCCGAGAACTCGCACCAGCAGACGATGGAAATACTTTCCAGCAAATATACAAATGTGATTTTAATCTGGGTATTTATGTCATACACGCGCTCCATATTGTGTTATACATCTAAATGTGTTTCCACAAACCTGAAACGGCAGCATTTTCATGGATTTGTTGGTCGTGTTTGATTTTCCCGCTAGAGGCGCTCTGATGCTTGATGAAGTTGATCTCGCAAAACGCGCTTGTATTCAAATGGATTTAGTGGCCTACCTAGCGGCGAGATCTTGCGAGATCTCAGATAGAGCAGAAACTGAGATAGGACAGAAACCGAGTAGGTGACTATAGTTGAAAACCAGCAATGAAACCTCCGCGATGTTGTCGAATGACAATGTGCTGCCACCTAGTAGACACTTACTTACTTAGACTTAGTTCCTCCTGTTTCTTTCGGGACATCGGGCGACGAGCTTTCTCCATCTACTATGGTCTTTCGCAATTTCTTTGGCCTCATTCCAGGTAATTTTCATTTCTGCCAGATCTTCTTTAAATGTCTTCCGCCAGGTCTTAGTCGGCCTTCCTCTCCTTCTGTGTCCACCATCAGGTCAGATCCATCACCAACTGACAATGTTTTTGTCTTCCCATAGCTGATTCGTAATCCGACCATCTCTCCATTTTCGTTTAAATTATTGGTCAACACTTGCAGGATCTCCGGCGTGTGGCTGAGCAGTGCAATGTTATCGGCAAAAGTCAAGGTCTGTCAACCTATTATTTATCCATTTAACACCAAAGTTCGGATCTTTCATGGTTTTCCTCATGATGAAGTCGACAACAACAACAAAGAGGAAAGGGGACAGGATGTAACCTTGACGTATACCTGTCTCTATATCGAACATGTCTGTGTAGCCATCGTTGGTCTTGATGCAGCAGTTGGTGTTTCGGTATAGCGATTTGAAAATGTCTATATATTTGCTTGGTATGCCGTATAGCTTCAGGATTTGCCATAACGAATCTCTGTGGACATTGTCGAAAGCCTTCTTAAAGTCAATGAAATTGACTAAAAGAGCTGTAGGACAGATAAGAGGAAACGGTTAGAAGAGAAAGTTAAAGAAGCACAAACAGCAGCAGAACGGAATGACTCGAAAACGCTGTATAGGATTGTGTGAGAGCTAACTAGCGCGAAAAGCAATTCCAACATACCAATAAAAGACAAAGATGGCAGAGTGCTTCTAACAAGCGAGGAACAAGCCACGAGTGGATTGAACACTTCCGGGAAGTACTAAATCAACCAACACCAACTACACTCTTCAACTTCGAACAGGAACCAAACACAAAATAGCTTGATGTCATCACCAATGACATCACCAGGGCAGAAGTCTCCAAAGCCATCGATAACCTCAAGAACAACAAGGCAGCGGGCCTTGATGAAATATCGGCCGAACTATTGAAACATGGCAAGGACGGGGTTGTAGACGAGTTAACCTACTTGTTCAATCTGATCTGGTCTGAGGAGGAAGTTCCTGATGATTGGAGACGAGGAGTGATCGTGACGTTACCAAAGAAGGGGTGCCTGTGCGATTGCAATAACTGGCGAGGAATAACATTGATGTCAGTACCTGGAAACGTGTTCTGCAGTGTGATCCTAAACCGGTTGAAGACAGCAGTTGACCAACACCTCCGGGAGGAACAAGCTGGTTTTCGAAGAGGAAAGTCATGCTGTGAGCAGATCTTCACATTGCGAAACATCATCGAGTAGTCACTAATAAAATTAAAACAAGTTCCTCCACCATGCGATTATTATAGTGGTCACATGTCACTGACTCGGAGAAAGCTAGATTAGCGGCTTGGCGAACTTCATTAATATTCATAAAGTAATGACGCGTAACTTCGCACGTGCTCCGTCGGCGACGATGTGGTCATTATTTCGCAGGGAGATATGTAGGTGGGGCCGCATTTTCCCACAAACCTCACAGATAAATGTCACGACGCGAGACGGTTCAGATTTCAACACTTTATTCGGCAAACAAAACCCTGTAACAATAAGATATGTTACAGTAAACACATTGATATATATATATATGTTTTGTTGTACATATATATATATATACACACAGGAATAATAATCCCAGCAAATCAATGTAAGTCGTTCATGTGTCTTCAACACGACACCCAGAATAACATTTAATCTGATGACACAACTCCATCAAGTACATTAAACATTTTCAGCAATAACATACATGACGAAAAATTTGAATCTTTAATAAATGAAGAACTTTTAAAATTTAATTTAATATCTCAAAATAAGCAAATGATCACTGATCATACCAAAATCTAAATGCATACCATTACACCAGGCAAAGTAAAATATACAGACATTTACTGCTTGTGCTATATTATTGAATATACATGTTTCTCAAGAAATACTGTTTAACACTCATCAATATAACATGGTGAAACAGTCATACAATGATGGCATCAACATAAAGGTACGGCTATCACGAATAGGAAAGTAGTTTGTTCATTTTCAGTTTTCATGAAATTACATATTTTCTACAAAGTATGTACACAAATTGTACAGGGTAATTTGTAATTTAATATAAAAAACAATGTAATGGTTGTGATATATTGTGGCCTCTCTATCATATTTTGATTGAACCATGATCTGCTATATGTAAGCATAATGTTCTACACCAAGACACCTCCATGTAAATGTCTATAAATTGTGATCTATTTTATGAATTAGCAAGTCTGTCTGCATTTTGATTTCTGGTGATGCATGTTGTAAGTAAATCCAAGTGCAAGCCAGTGAAAGTACTGTCTAAAGTTAATTTGTTATGTACATTCACTGTGTGGAAACTAAAGCTAAGTGGCATTCAAAGTGTGGTGTTTGCGTGTGTGTGCGTGCGTGCGTGTGTGTGTGTGTGCGTGTATGTGCACAGCACACTGGTACATTAAAGCACACTAGTACATTAAAGCACATTGGTATATTAAAGCACATTGGTATATTAAAGGTGTTCATAGCTATTGAAATACTTTGGATGTTATAAAGATATAAATAAAGATACAGCTAAAGGAAATACACCAATTGAAATTAATAGTTTTGTAAGAAATACACATTAGTTTAAAGACAAACTTCAAACCTGAAACTGAAATGTAATAGATAGATGTAGAGGACACTAAATGCATGTAAGATGAAATCATAAATAGGAAATGAAGTGAGTTGAAATACAATAATATGTACGTACAATTTATAAAGCGTAAAGGTTACTTTTAGAAAATTATAACTTCAAGTGTCCTACACCATATTGAGTAACTGTATTACCTGTGAATTGATGAGGAGGCGATTTGTGATGAATCGTCTGTACATATACACAGCAGCTGGCTTCACACTCGACAATGGTTTTCTTGTAAGAAGTTTCTAATTTTGGAGAAACAACAGTTAAACACACGTACATATATGTATACAGGTAAGTTCTGTAAGGGAATAATTAAGCATTATGGTGATAATTAATATTTTATTATTTAAAAAATCATTACATGACAGGTTATTATTATTTATCATCATCATCATTAATGTGCAGCCGTTGACCTTGTTTAACCTTCACTCCAAAGTTAGAGCACCTCTTTACAACTCCATGCCACGCCTCATTTTTGACGGGGATACACTACGTTTTCAAACGGTATGTAACCTGATCTAGTGTATTTAGATAACGTACCAGCGCAACCATTGTAAGTGTACAACTTGCGGAGTGGCGTAGTTTTGAACATTCGTCGTTTGATGGTGACCTTGTTTAACCTTCACTCCACACCTACTGTACCACTTGATAGCTCTCCGTCGTATCCCGTATTTACGGGGACACAGTTGGCTTTCCAACAGTATACGACGTTGCCATGAATAGATAGGTAACGTAGATATACAACCATTTATATTGTATGACGTTTGCGGATGACACAATTTCGAACATTTATCACTTGACGGTTACTCTGTTTGATCGTCGCTCCACACCTACTCCATCAACATACAGCTCCATGTCATAACTCATTTTGACGGGGAGAAATGGTTCTTTCACACAGTATACGACACGTACATATAAATGAAGTATTTGCAGGGTCATTGTAACTTTAAATCTTTACCGGTATTGCACAACAATCGAATATTCATCATTTCACAGTGACCTTGTTTGACATTAGCTCCACTCGTACCATATATTAGGTAACACCTCCATAGTGTACCTCATTTTGACTGGGAGACAATAGGCTGTCCACAAATCATCTTGTAATTAAGTAAAGTATATATGAGACCATTGTAACGTTAGGACGATTGGGGAAGCGCACAATTCGAAAATTCATCAATTGACGGTGACCTTGTTTGGCCGTGGATTCACACTTACTACACAACTTGGCAGCTCTACAACATTTGCCTATTCGGGACGGGGAGATGTAGAGCTTTCAAACGGTATAACATTTGGGTGGGTGTAGGGGAAGGGGTCATTTAAATCAGTCCGATAAGTGGTTCTACCGCTCGCCTATGATATGTTCAAGCCTGCATCAATAATTTGAAAGTTATTCTTGATATGTGGGTTTTCTGAAACGGTCACAAGTCACGGTCACTGACATTACATGTTTACAGGCAATAAGTTGAGGAATTCATAATGGATTGTAATTAATAAATAGCCTGTTCATTTCACAGACAGTTTTGATTTTATTACTTTTTATCAACAGACAAATACCAACAATAGTTGTTGGCTTCAGATATTTAATTTTCAATTTTGGAAGATATATTATCATTTAATAGCATAGGGATTCGTCAAATCGTCACGAGCACACCGGGATCGGTATCCCTGACCCCGAAAGCCAATATCATCGGTCTATGTCACCTAGCTCAAAAATCATGGCATTTTAAAGGATTTTAACGAATTCTTGGCATTTTGGCAGCAATATTGGATTTTTCTGCAATAAGAACTCGACCAATCTTGATGAAAACCTCAGAAATAGATTCCTTGCTCCAAAAAAACGTATGTCTAGATCCCAGTATCACCTTCATAATATAATTCGTTCAGAAGTTATGCCATTTCTAGCATTTTTGCGGTCATCTCGTCGGCCATCTTGTATTTTGAAAAAGGCAAGCGGGTGTGAAGTCCACACCGAGTGGATTTTGTTACTAGATGGCATGGACTAATCAAAATGCAAAGAAATTATTTTAGGGGGACATTGCCAGGTGTTGTGGTTAAGCCACTGGACCTCAAGTGGTCTGGCTGTTTCTCCAATATAGTGCTAGTCACATTCTGGGCACTGTATATGTCATATACTGCTCCACACTTTGCTGTGGGTGTTGATAGATTTGTTGTACACTGGTATGTCGTAGGACTTCAAAAGCCTTGCTACCTGTTCCGATAGTTTGCTAAAGTAGGGCAGACCTATGGCCTGTTGGCTTCTGCTGGTTTCTGTGGTGGTGTTGTTCTTCTTCTTTAAGTTAGGCAGCCACCATCCGTTGAGCAGATCAAGTCAGCTCGGAGATCTTGTTGCACTTTGGGGAGCTGCTGAGCTTAATAAAATGATAGGTGATGCGCTAGGGATTAAAAGATAAATAAATTAATAAATACATTTAAAAATAAACATTTATAAACAAAATAAGTTAGTTTTTAAAAATATGTAAAAACAATATGTAAAAGGCTCTGAGTCGTAACAAGAGATGTGGGCAAAAAGGTGGATGATGTGTCAACTACTTGGAGTATCCGGCCAGACCAATCCGGCTGCCGTAGTGACCGGCACAACTCCAGCTTCCATTTAACACATCAGAATTTGAGGAGAGTGCAGACCCTGGTCTCAAAGATGGCAGGAGCAGGAGCTTTGGTGATTTCACGAGGAAGGCTGTTCCACTCTGGTATGGTTCTTGGGAAAAATGTCTTCTGTCTGTAGGCTGTCCGGTGATATGGGATGTTATAGGTGAGATCATTGGTGTATCGGGTGTTTCTTCTTGGATGATCAGTTGGTGTTGGTCTGTGCTTTGACTCGATGTGTATGAGTCCGTGGTGGAACTGATAGAAGGTGTTGAGTCGTGGTTTCTTTCTCCGCTGTTCGAGAGTTGGCCATCGCAGTTTTTGTAACATGGTGTCCACACATGCTGTTTTTCGGTAGTCTCGTTTCACCCATCTGGCTGCCCGTCTTTGTACTTTCTCTAGTGCCTTGGTGTTGTTTGCAGTGAAAGGGTCACATACAGTACTGGCATACTCCAGCACGGGTCGTAGAAATGCCTTGTATGCAGCTTCTTTTAACCTCTTGTTGGTCGTCTTGTTGTTTCGCCTAAGGAAGCCCAATGTCTTATTTGTGGGAGTCCCAATCGAAGTCAGAGGTGAACTTGATTCCAAGGTATTTTGTCTCCGTGTCTGTGCATGGAGGTGGTATTGTGTAACCAGAACTGTGCGCCTTCGGATGGTGCTCATTGCAGTACACTTCTGGGGATGAAAAGACATCTTCCAGCGTTGCTCCCAGGCTGCTAATCTGTCAAGGTCTTGTTGCAGGTCGTGTTGATCTTGTGGGCTGGTGACAACTTTGTGGCAAATTGTGTCATCCGCAAAGAGTCTGGGAGTAGAGGACAGTCCTATTGGAAGATCGTTTATGTAAAGCAGGAACAGCCTAGGTCATAGGACAGAACCTTGTGGGACACCAGATTCAACTGCCGTGAACGCTGGTTGTGCTCCATTAAATACAACTGCCTGTTTTCTGTCGGAGAGGAAATTCTCAAACTATCGGTGGACCCTTCCTGTTATGCCATAATGCTGTATTTTATACATGAGGAGGCTGTGGCTCACTTTATCAAAGGCCTTTGAGAAGTCCATGATTAGTACGTCTTCTTGACATCCCTAAGTATGCCGCAGTAAATTTATGCTGCAGTAAATTTGATTGTACGCTTGCGCTTTGCCTTTGGCATTTTTGGTGGCATCTTTCATAATTATATTATGACATAATTAGTGCAGCCGTGACGTTTCCGGGATTCATGTTTATTATTCAATAACTATTTGTATAGTTACTGTGACAAATTACTGAATATTATAAAATATTAGTACAACAGGTACAGTAGTCAACACATAATTTTCACCATTGTGACACAGTTCTAGGTCATTCATGTCAGTTCAAATTTCATCATGGCAAATCCGTTGACCTTGGGTTTACTTGTCAGCTGTTGTTATAATAGACATGTCCACAATATTCATTGGTTTCATAATATATGTGGTGTTCCTACTAAAAAATGCATAATTATATGAGAAACATGACAAACCACTTAAGTGTGTTCCACCATCTTGAATTTCCTGGTTTCCATGGCAACCAATCTCACAATGTGTGTACTTACAGTATTCACTGATAAACCTAGTTTACTAATATGTATGGTGTTCCTATTAAAAAAAATGTGAAGTTAAAAAGTGTTATCCTGTTTCAATGAAAGTTCCAAAGAAACTCAGTATTCAGTCATGACTGAGTGGCCAGAAATTCAGCACTGAAATGGTCAAGAACACAAAATCTTAGCAACTGATAGTAACTGCAAAATTCCTTTTGTCCATTTCAATTCTGAAGTTTTGCCACATTTGAATGTCATGCATGTAATATTTTCATGCAATCCATTTGCATATATAATATAAAACTTCAACAGCCGTTTTCTTCATTTTCACTTTTTGACCCTTGCCATGTTCAATGCTCCATAACTTCGCCAATTTGTGTAGCAGTCATAATGTTTGAAACCGTGTAAAGCACCCTACCCAACCTTTACAAGAATATAAGAAAACAATGTTACCATTTTTCCGATTTATCACTCATTTGGTCAGCTGGGGTCACATATTGACGTATTAGTCCAAAGGAATTCAGGGCCTCTTGGCCCATTTTTAGTCCTTTGGACCGAAGTTCCATGCCATCACTATGCGTCCGCCATCCGCCGTTAGCTGCCGTATCTCTGAAACTGTTCAGCAACTTTATTTCTAATTTTGCATAGATGTATCTTAGGGTACTGCCACTATATACAAGAAATCTGTATTTGATTTAATCATTCTAAGGGCACCTCAGGGGCCCCCAAAGTGCAAAAATTGTACATTATCTAGTGATGTGGTTTTGAGAAGGGCCCTTCAGACCACCCCCAACGGTAGATGTTGTGTATTGTGTCAGAAACTGAGCCCCCCGCCCCCTCCCGCCTCACTCCACTCTGCATTGTTCAATTGAGTCCTTGACTAATCTTTAATTAGAGCAGACACATTTGACCCCTGTTAAACTCGGTTGACTATTGATTTTCTATAATTGTAAGTTATGTTTATTTTGATGTTCATTTAATTATTATCAAATGGTGTGACTGTGGTGTCTATTGGTTAAAGATGTATTGTCACATGTAGGTGACAAACATAGAAAATTAATATTCTGGACAACTATAGAGTGAAATATCCTACACTTTATTGATATCAAATGCATTCTACTGTTCTGTTTACACTTGCCATGCCTTGTGTAGACATGGTACTATGTAAATCAATTGTATCAATATAGACTAATCATTACACATTTGCAATATAGTTGACATCTAAAACAACCAGATGTCAACCATTAGAAGAGTTGACATAGTTCCGCTATACACAAGAAATCTGTATTTCCCAGTTTCTCATCAATGCATGTGTACTAGGGCGTTCTTTCTCGTCCATGGCAATCTGGTGGTAGCCAGAGGCCAAATCAAGGGTCGTGAACCATTTCGCGCCCTTCATAGCGTCAAACGACTCATCAATTCGTTGTAACGGGAAAGCATCCTTGTGTGTCTTGGCATTCAGCTGACGATAGTCAAAGCACATGCGCAAACTGCCATCTTTCTTGCGAACAAGAACGATCGGAGAAGCCCAAGCAGAATGACTTTCCGTGATAATGCCTCGACTCAACAAGTCCTTGATATGGTCTTTCACCTCTTGATTCTGGGTAGGAGGTATTCTCCTGAACTGTTACCTCACGGGTTCATCAGTGACAGTCCTGATCGAGTGTCTCGCCATGTCCGTATAGCCAAGATCATCGTCGTTTCGTGCAAAAGCATCTGCATTTTGACAGATCAACTCTTGTAAGCGGTCTCCTTGTTCGCGGGTACTCTGAGATCCAACATCAAGTACACTCGTGAATCCCTCGAATGTTCCGACTGAACGCGATTGTACGCTCTTCTTCAAAGTTACAAACTCTTAATTTTGTGAGATTCTCTGGAAACACACTCCATTGTCGTCGTTGACATTGTCAACTGTCTGGTAGACTCCAATTCTCACTCGTGGCTTCAGCCACATATCTTCGTGACTCGTGTTGACTACCTGCACGGGTACAACTCCTCGGTGCACTTTTGTTACCGTGCAGCACATGGATATTCCGGCAGGGAGGGATCCTACAATGGGCTCAACGACGACAGTTGTCCCAGCAGCTTGGTTCTGCAAACACGATACTACAATAGTAGCGCAAGATTCTGCTGGAACTCTCAGACTCTGTGAACCTACAACTCGTGCGAAACCTTTCCGGTTGTGCATATTCGCGTGTTCAATGGAAGCTACTACTTCATCTACTCGGTAATTACCGGGCCTTAAAGATCCTTCTGGATGATTCAGAGAAATGTCAAATGCACCTAGGACATTCATTCCCAGTACACCCGGACAACTTCTCTTGTATGCACGTTGTTCTGCGTCTGGGGAATCACAGACCACCAGAACACCTCTTGCGGGAATGGTCTGTCCCAAAGCCGTCACATCTAATTCTACATATCCAACGTATGATATATCTAATCCGTTGGCTGCGGTCAGTTTTAGCCAACCACACGACTCCAACTCTCGATTTTTTCGAGCGATATATTCGCGGAAGAAAGACTCTGTCACAGTACTCACTTGGGAACCTGTGTCAACTAGACAAGTAACTTCAACATCTCCCATTTTTACGGTTACTATGGGGCATGTCCCTACTATAGCATCAGTTGGTGCAACAGTGTGTGAGCCTAACCGCAACAACTCCACAACCCGACTCGCGGCAGTGAGTGCATCTAGTGAGTGTCCATGTTCGGTCTACCTCTCGGCGGACACGTTTGGAGTTGTCGCCAGGGTTGACCGGAGTGTGTCACGCCACAGCAGTGCCTTCCCAAATGTGCAACTTTCCCACATTTATAGCAAATGGCACGACCATCTTCTGTGAACTGCAACGACCGCTGTGCCTGCCTGGATCGCTGTGCTGCTGCGGACTGTCGTCCTTTCGACGTACTATTCGCGGCTTCTTCCATCTTACGAACACGTTCAGACAAAGCGCCCAAGACTCGCGTTTGGTCCTCTAGTGTCGAGAGTACCTTTTGTATAGTACTGTTGGTGGCTTCCGTATTGATTTCATTCGTTGACAGAGCTGAGTGATTAGCGGACTCGGTGGTAATAGTTGACGTTGCGGCTAATTCTCGGTTACCGGCAACATGACGTCTCACTGCGGGTGGCCGCTCTTCCTCTTCAGACCACATGATTGCTTCCTCACGCAGTTCGACAAAAGCTATGTCTGGACGAAGCCTAAGCTGCTGCTTCACTTCTCTGCGCAAGACGCGATCCTTCAAACCTTCTGCAAAATGTTCAGCCAAGATGCGGTCTGGATCGTTGACGGAACGCGAATCTTTACGTGTCAGCGTCTCGAGAAGCCCCTGCAATGCAGCTGCATGGTGGTACCATCTACTGGATTACGTGTTATATGTCTTTGTAATGGCTCATATATGTGGTACCATCTATTGGATTACGTGTTATATGTCATTGTAGTGGCTCATATATGTGGTACCATCTACTGGGTTACGTGTTGTGTCATTGTAGTGGCTCATATATGTGGTACCATCTACTGGATTACGTGTTATATGTCATTGTAATGACTCATGTGGTACCATCTACTGGATTACGTGTTATATGTCATTGTAATGGCTCATATATGTGGTACCATCTACTGGATTACGTGTTATATGTCATTGTAATGGCTCATATATGTGGTAACATCTATTGGATTACGTGTTATATGTCATTGTAGTGGCTCATATATGTGGTACCATCTACTGGGTTACGTGTTATGTCATTGTAGTGGCTCATATATGTGGTACCATCTACTGAATTACGTGTTATATGTCATTGTAATGACTCATGTGGTACCACCTACTGGATTACGTATTATATGTCATTGTAATGGCTCATATATGTGGTACCATCTACTGGATTACGTGTTATGTCATTGTAGTGGCTCATATATATGGTACCATCTAATGGGTTACGTGTTATGTCATTGTAGTGGCTCATATATGTGGTACCATCTATTGGATTACTTGTTATATGTCATTGTAATGACTCATATATGGTACCATCTACTGGATTACGTGTTATATGTCATTATAATGACTCATATATGTGGTACCATCTACTGGATTACGTGTTATGTCATTGTAATGACTCATATATGTGGTACCATCTACTGGATTACGTGTTATATGTCATTGTAATGGCTCATATATGTGGTAACATCTATTTGATTACGTGTTGTATGTCATTGTAGTGGCTCATATATGTGGTACCATCTACTGGGTTACGTGCTGTCATTGTAGTGGCTCATATATGTGGTACCATCTACTGGATTACGTGTTATATGTCATTGTAATGACTCATGTGGTACCATCTACTGGATTACGTGTTATATGTCATTGTAATGGCTCATATATGTGGTACCATCTACTGGATTACGTGTTATATGTCATTGTAGTGGCTCATATATGTGGTACCATCTATTGGGTTTCGTGTTATGTCATTGTAGTGGCTCATATATATGGTACCATCTACTGGATTACGTGTTATATGTCATTGTAATGACTCATATATGGTACCATCTACTGGATTGCGTGTTATATGTCATTGTAATGGCTCATATATGTGGTACCATCTACTGGATTACGTGTTATATGTCATTGTAATGACTCATATACGTAGTGCCATCTACTGGATTACTTGTTATATATCATTGTAATGGCTCATATATGTGGTACCATCTACTGGACTACGTGTCATATGTCATTGTAATGACACATATACGTGGTGCCATCTACTGGATTACGTGTTATATGTCATTGTAATGGCTCACATATGTGGTACCATCTACTGGATTACGTGTTATATATCATTGTAATGACTCATATACGTGGTGCCATCTACTGGATTACGTGTTATATGTCATTGTAATGGCTCATACATGTGGTACCATCTACTGGATTACGTGTTATATGTCATTGTAATGACTCATATACTTGGTGCCATCTACTCGATTACGTGTTATATGTCATTGTAATGGCTCATATATGTGGTACCATCTACTGGATTACGTGTTATATGTCATTATAATAACTCATATATGTGGTACCATCTACTGGATTACGTGTTATGTCATTGTAATGACTCATATATGTGGTACCATCTACTGGATTACGTGTTATATGTCATTGTAATGGCTCATATATGTGGTACCATCTATTGGATTAAGTGTTATATGTCATTGTAGTGGCTCATATATGTGGTACCATCTACTGGGTTACGTGTTAAGTCATTGTAGTGGGTCATATATGTGGTACCATGTACTAGATTACGTGTTATATGTCATTGTAATGACTCATATATGGTACCATCTACTGGATTGCGTGTTATATGTCATTGTAATGGCTCATATATGTGGTACCATCTACTGGATTACGTGTTATATGTCATTGTAATGACTCATATACGTAGTGCCATCTACTGGATTACTTGTTATATATCATTGTAATGGCTCATATATGTGGTACCATCTACTGGACTACGTGTCACATGTCATTGTAATGACACATATACGTGGTGCCATCTACTGGATTACGTGTTATATGTCATTGTAATGGCTCACATATGTGGTACCATCTACTGGATTACGTGTTATATATCATTGTAATGACTCATATACGTGGTGCCATCTACTGGATTACGTGTTATATGTCATTGTAATGGCTCATACATGTGGTACCATCTACTGGATTACGTGTTATATGTCATTGTAATGACTCATATACTTGGTGCCATCTACTCGATTACGTGTTATATGTCATTGTAATGGCTCATATATGTGGTACCATCTACTGGATTACGTGTTATATGTCATTATAATAACTCATATATGTGGTACCATCTACTGGATTACGTGTTATGTCATTGTAATGACTCATATATGTGGTACCATCTACTGGATTACGTGTTATATGTCATTGTAATGGCTCATATATGTGGTACCATCTATTGGATTACGTGTTATATGTCATTGTAGTGGCTCATATATGTGGTACCATCTACTGGGTTACGTGTTAAGTCATTGTAGTGGGTCATATATGTGGTACCATGTACTAGATTACGTGTTATATGTCATTGTAATGACTCATGTGGTACCATCTACTGGATTACGTGTTATATGTCATTGTAATGGCTCATATACGTGGTACCATCTACTGGATTACGTGTTATATGTCATTGTAGTGGCTCATATATGTGTTACCATCTATTGGGTTACGTGTTATGTCATTGTAATGGCTCATATATGTGGTACCATCTACTGGATTACGTGTTATATGTCATTGTATTTACTCATATATGGTACCATCTACTGGATTACGTGTTATATGTCATTGTAATGGCTCATATATGTGGTACCATCTATTGGGTTACGCGTTATGTCATTGTAGTGGCTCATATATGTGGTACCATCTACTGGATTTCTTGTTATTTGTCATTGTAATGACTCATATATGGTACCACCTACTGGATTACGTGTTATATGTCATTGTAATGGCTGATATATGTGGTACCATCTACTGGATTACGTGTTATGTCATTGTAATGACTCATATATGTGGTACCATCTACTGGATTTACGTGTTATATGTCATTGTAATGGCTCATATATGTGGTACCATCTACTGGATTACGTGTTATATGTCATTATAATAACTGATATATGTGGTACCATCTACTGGATTACGTGTTATGTCATTGTAATGACTCATATATGTGGTACCATCTACTGGATTACGTGTTATATGTCATTGTAATGGTTCATATATGTGGTACCATCTATTGGATTACGTGTTATATGTCATTGTAGTGGCTCATATATGTGGTACCATCTACTGGGTTACTGTTAAGTCATTGTAGTGGGTCATATATGTGGTACCATGTACTGGATTACGTGTTATATGTCATTGTAATGATTCATGTGGTACCATCTACTGGATTACGTGTTATATGTCATTGTAATGGCTTATATACGTGGTACCATCTACTGGATTACGTGTTATATGTCATTGTAGTGGCTCATATATGTGTTACCATCTATTGGGTTACGTGTTATGTCATTGTAGTGGCTCATATATGTGTTACCATCTATTGGGTTACGTGTTATGTCATTGTAATGGCTCATATATGTGGTACCATCTACTGGATTACGTGTTATATGTCATTGTAATGACTCATATATGGTACCATCTACTGGATTACGTGTTATATGTCATTGTAATGGCTGATATATGTGGTACTATCTATTGGGTTACGCATCATGTCATTGTAGTTGCTCATATATGTGGTACCATCTACTGGATTTCTTGTTATTTGTCATTGTTATGACTCATATATGGTACCATCTACTGGATTACGTGTTATATGTCATTGTAATGGCTCATATATGTGGTACCATCTACTGGTTTACGTGCTGTATGTCATTGTAATGGCTCATATGTGTGGCACCATCTACTGGTTTACGTGTTATATGTCATTGTAATGGCTCATATATGTGGTACCATCTACTGGATTACGTGTTATATGTCATTGTAATGACTCATATATGGTACCATCTACTGGATTACGTGTTATATGTCATTGTAATGGCTGATATATGTGGTACTATCTATTGGGTTACGCATCATGTCATTGTAGTTGCTCATATATGTGGTACCATCTACTGGATTTCTTGTTATTTGTCATTGTTATGACTCATATATGGTACCATCTACTGGATTACGTGTTATATGTCATTGTAATGGCTCATATATGTGGTACCATCTACTGGATTACGTGTTATGTCATTGTAATGACTCATATATGTGGTACCATGTACTGGATTTACGTGTTATATGTCATTGTAATGGCTCATATATGTGGTACCATCTATTGGATTACATGTTATATATTATTGTAGTGGCTCATATATGTGGTACCATCTACTGGATTACGTGTTATATGTCATTGTAATGACTCATGTGGTACCATCTACTGAATTACGTGTTATATGTCATTGTAATGGCTCATATATGTGGTACCGTCTACTGGATTACGTGTTATATGTCATTGTAGTGGCTCACATATGTGGTACCATCTACTGGGTTACGTGTTATGTCATTGTAGTGGCTCATATATGTTGTACCATCTATTGGGTTACGTGTTATATGTGATTGTAATGGCTCATATATGTGGTACCATCTACTGGATTACGTGTTATATGTCATTGTAATGACTCATATGTGGTACCATCTACTGGATTGCGTGCTACGTGGAATGGTACTCTACTGTACTCTATAATAATCTGACAACGTGTGTTGTAACATAACTGTTTAATTACTCATGTCAACATCGTGGTGTATCTGGGCGGAAGGGCTTTCCGCATCCCGGCTAACAGATCTTTCTGCCATGTATATGTATTGTGATGAACTATTTAACCGTAACTGGTGGAACTTAATATGTCAGATGACGATACTATCACATCCCCCTTCTTTCAATGAAGTGACGTCTAACGATAGTACTATGCATACAAATTGTCTACAAAGCTAACTGCCAAGTAGGAAATAAAATGTCCAAAGAAGACGTGATGTCTCGTGGTAACGTGTCAATCTACATGTGCGCGCATTTCTAATTATGGTGTGAGCGAGTGTCTAAATATTATATCTGCGTATCTGTCTCTATGAAACGTTCAAGAAAATCTAGAGCTCGAGCCTGCGGGGTGGTCGCACATTTCTCCCCGACCTCGTCCGGTAGACGGGTTCTGGCGCGAACGAGACGCGCCTCTCCGGTCTCGGGGGTGGTGCTGATGGGACGACCTCGGGTGTGGCGTCCGCACTCTCTTCCGGTACGGGGTCTTGACGGATGGGTTGATCGACAGCTGGTCCGTCCTTGTGATCGCTTAGGAAGTAGTAACGCTCACCTGTCGTGCGAATGTGGCGTCGGTTTCGTCTCACAGTGCCCCCTTTAGGGCGTAGTACGTCGTATGATCTCGGTTCGTTACGCACCACTTTGACGATGGCTGGCTGCCAGGAGCCAGTGACGTGGTGGCGAACTCGTACATGCTGCTCTGGTCTTAGGTCTGCCAGCTGGCGTGTACCTCGCGACTCGTGGTAGAGCTTCTGGTCTTGTTGTCGCTCACGCAGTCGCTGCCGCACATCGTCTCGATCGGTGCGAGTGTTTCGTAACTGAGTGTGAATGTTCGTCTTTAGTCTTCGTGAGTAGAGGAGTTCCGCTGGTGACGGTAGCCGACTGTCTATCGGCGTCGTACGCAGTAATAACAGTGATTTAACAAGAGATTTAACAAGATTGCCATCCAGAAAATTACTCTGGATGGCAGGTGGAGAAGGAAGCCTTTTGGCTTATCGAGAGTCCAATACTTTTTATCTACATGTATCCCGCCTGTTTAAGGTGTGTGTCGATTTTATTTTTAAACATTCACGCTACTAGCACCAACACAATCAGGAGATAATCTGTTCCATTCATTTACAGTCCTTTGTGAGAATGAGAACTTTCTTATATCTAATCTACACTGCTCCTTTACTAATGTAGCTTCATGTCCTCTGGTCCTTCTATTTTTCTTAACTGAGAAAAAAATGTTTCTATCAATATTTTCATAACCATTCAATATTTTAAACACTTCTATGTGATCTCCCTCAATCTCCTGGTCTCTAATGTTGTTAAACCACATTCTTTTAGGCGTATTTCGTAACTAAGATCCCTCAGATTTGGTATCATTTTAGTCGCTCTCCTCTGTACTCTTTCTAGCATATCTATGTCCTTCTTGCGATATGGCCTCCATGCTTGTATACAATATTCTAAATGAGGCCTCACTATTGTTTTGTACAGCGGTACTATTAATTTTTTTTTCTTATACGCTATATTTCGCCTAATTAATCCAAGGATTTGATTTCCCTTTGACGCTGCAATTCCGCACTGCTCTGAAACCTTCATATCAGCACTAATGGTTAACCCCAAGTCCTTTTCTTTTACAGTAGTACTTAGAACAGTACCCCCCATTTTATATTTTACCTCTTCATTCCCATGACCTGTGTGGAGGCATTTACATTTCCCAAAATTGAACAGCATTTGCCACTTTTCAGACCATTTGATCAACCTATCAAGATCATCTTGTAAATGCTGTCTGTCTCCATCACTTTTAATCCTTCTAAACACTTTTGTATCATCCGCAAATTTTAACACCTTGCTTGTTATATCATCGTCCAAATCGTTGATATATATTAAGAATAATATAGGTCCTAGTACTGATCCCTGTGGTACCCCACTCAATACCGATTTCCAGTTTGAAGCCTCCCCATCAACTACTACACGTTGTCTTCTGTCATTCAGCCATTTTTCTATCCAGTTTATTATACCATTTCCTATGCCATGGGCCTTTAGCTTAAGGAGTAATCTTTGATGTGGTACTTTGTCGAAAGCTTTTTGAAAATCTAAATAGATGATATCTACTGGTGATCCCTCATCTACCCACCTAGTGATGTCTTCCAAAAAACATAACATATTTGTTAAGCATGACCTCGCTTTTATAAACCCATGTTGAGATGGGTTTATCAAGTTATGTTTAACAAGAAAATCCACCATGTGATCTTTAATTAGTCTTTCTAATAATTTGCAAATCACTGATGTTAAACTCACTGGTCTATAGTTCTCTGACTTGTTTCTCGAACCTTTTTTAAATAACGGTATAATGTTTGCCTCTTTCCATTCTAAAGGAACCACTCCCTCTTCTAATGACAAATTGAAAACTGTTGCAAGCGGTACGCTAATTTGTTCTACAATTTCCAATAGTAGTTTGGGCGGAATCCCGTCCACTCCAGGTGATTTATTATCCTTCATAGCCCTTATTTTCTTAGCTACCATTTCCGAGGTTACAACTAACTGTCCTAAATAGTCTGAATCTGCCCCCTTGAACTTAGCCTCTGGTACTGGCAGTGAACTAATATCTTCCCTGGTAAACAATGAACTAAAATACTCATTCAGGTCTTCTGCCATTAAGAATCCTTCTGATATTATATTTCCAGCACTATCTTCTAGAGGACCGACCTTATCCTGAACTTTCTGTTTGCTTCGAACATACGCATAAAAACTCTTGCTGTCATGTATATTATATTACTAGCTAATTTTTTCATAGCTTCTCTTTGAATTTCTAATTTCAGCTGTAGCTTGATTAAGTGCTTCTTTATAAATGTTGTAGTCTTCATCATTTCCAGTACATCTATATGACTTCCACATCATTTGTTTATACTTAATTTTTCTAATGGCTTCTTTCGATAAGTGTTTCTTTTTAGACCGTTTCCCTTTTTTTTGAAAGGTACAAATTTATCGACTATGCACTTAATTTCACTATTTAAGATATTCCAGCATTCGGTTGCTGTCTTATTCTTCAGTGTGTTATTCCAGTCTATCTTTGCTAAATATTTCCTCATGTCCTTATACCTTCCTTTGTGTAAATTTCTCCTATACTGCTTTTTACTATTCCTTTCTGATTTTACTTTGATGGTAAAATGTATCTGGTTGTGATCACTACTCCCCAGTGGCTCACATATCTTGACATTGTCAACTAATTCTTTCTGTGAGGACAAAACTAAGTCTAACACATTCTCTCCCCTGGTTGGTTCTAGCACATGTTGAGAAAGGAAACTATCTTGTACTAAAACTAAAAACTTGTGGTCCTCACTCCCCATACTCTGTAGAGATTTCCATTGTATATGCCCATGGTTAAAGTCCCCCATAATAATACAGTTCCGTTTGCTTACTTCCCTTATAGCGTTTTGTATTTTTTCATTCTCTTCTATGCTTATGTTTGGACTTCGATAAACTAACCCAACTGTTAACGTTGAGTTTCCTGTAACTATGTTACACCAAACAGCTTCTTCGCAATCTGCTTCTCTTTCTAATTTTATTTCATAAGCCTGGATAGATTCTTTAATATATAAAATAACTCCACCTCCCTTTCTTCCTATTCTATCTTTCCTAAACATTACATATCCTGTTAGTCCCAATTTGGCATCTGATATATCAGTGGTGGCCCACGATTCGGTTATACCTATTATGTGAGGGTCAATATCTTCTACCATAATGTTTAGTTCACTTCTTTTGTTTACTATGCTCCTTGCATTTAAACAAATGCATTTATATCCTGATTCAGAACAGTTTTCCAGGCTGTTCTTTGCCGATTTATTTCTGCTGTCTTTATCTATGCCTCCAGTTTCAGGCTTCTCTGTGAATCCCCCCTGCGAATCTAGTTTAAATAGATGCAGCCTGTCCCACTGTCAACAGATTGCAGCAAGTTCTCTGAGAAAACTGCTGCCCCCTTTCCACTTAGATGTAGGCCATCTCTCATGTACATATCTTCCCTCCCAACAAAGTATCCCCATAAATCTACGAATCCCACCCCCTCTTCTTTACACATCTGCTCAACTAGTGCGTTGATCGCCATCCTCTTGCAGTTTCTATATGTCGGCCCCCTTCCTCCCATTACTGGCAAAATTCCTGAGAGGATAATCTGTTCTACTCTTGTCTTCTTTAACTTCTTCACTAACTGTCTGTACTTCTGAACTATCCCAGTTGTTCCCTCCCTCTCTGCGTTATTTGTCCCTACATGTACTAGTATAGACCCTCCCTTGCCATGCCCCAGTACCTTCTCTACCCTTTCAGTTACATGTTCTATCCTAGCCCCCGGTAGACAAACAACGACGTCCTCCCCCTCGCTTAGAGTCTTATCTGTCTTTCTCATAATCGAATCGCCCATAAACACCCTCTCTTTCCTCATTGCCCCCTCAATCACTGCCTCAGTGTAGCTCTTTCTACGGTTTGCATCTGTCTGGTTGTAATCTTGTTCCCCTGTCTTCTGCTCTCCCGTCACAATCTCGTCCGTTCCATTCTTTCCTGACGCTGTTTCTCTTGTCACCTTTCTTCCTGTCATCGTCCCTCCCGACTTCTCTTCTGTCACATGTACTCTCACTTCCTTTCTTCCCGTCATCTTTCCTCCCATTGCATTTCCTTCTCTCCTCTCCCGTCTCTTTTTCCCTCCTACCTCTTTCTCTACGGTCACTTTCTCTCCTGCTACCTTCACACCTGTCACATTTCCTGCCGCCGATCCTCCACTTTCTTCCCCTCCGATCACCTTCCCTCCTCTCAGTCTCCTTTCCTCGGTGAGGAAAGGAGACTGCCATCGCCTTGTCGAATCGTGTCGCCTCGGCCTTCTTCAACGTCTGCTTCACCGTTTGGATCTGTCTCTCTGCGAACCCGTTCGATTGGGGGAAATGGGGGCTTGATGTGATATGGTTGAATGCCCATTCCCTGGCGAACTGGCGATACTCGTTACAGCTGTACTGTGGGCCGTTGTCGCTGATGACGGTGTCCGGTGGCCCGTGTTCACTGAAGATCTCCTTAGTCAGCTCAATGACTGCGTGACTTGTCACTGCTCCCTCTACCTTCCTCACAAACGAGAACTTTAAGTAGTAGTCGGTCACTATCAGGTAGTTGCGTGTTCCGATGGAGAAAAGGTCGGTGCCCACTGTCTGCCATGGACGTGTTGGCACGTCGTGTTGCATCAGTGGTTCAGCCATCTGTGCTTGTTGCATCTCATGGCACGCTCCGCACTTGTTCACCATGATCTCGATGTCAGTGTTCATCGTGCCCCAGTACATGCATGTGCGAGCTCGTAGGCGAGTCTTCTCGACCCCCTGGTGTGCCGCGTGTAGTTTCTTGAGTATACCAGGTTGTAACGTCTTGGGCACCACCACACATTCACCTTTAGAGATGATTCCATCTGCAACTGACAGCTCATCTCGGAACGCCCAGTACTTCCGGAGATTCGAAGGTACTTGGTTCGTCCTGTCGGGCCATCCTTTGACAATCACCGACTGTACGTCTGTCAACTCGGGGTCTTGCAGTGTCTCTAAGCGCATCGTCTCCAGTCGCGATGTGGAGAACTGGACCGGATGGAGTTGCACATCTAGCTGTATCTGCTCATCGTTGTCACACGGCTGGCGGGACAGTGCTTCGGCTAATAACATCTTCTTGCCCGGCTTGTACTTGATCTTGATCGCGTACGGCTCTACTCTCAAGAGCATCCGTTGGAGGCGCTGCGGAGCTGCCGCCAAGTTCTTCAAATGTATCATCTCGAGTGGTTTGTGGTCGGACTCGATGGTGAAAGCCTTCCCGAACACATAAGTGTGGAACCTTTCACATCCGAAGACGACTGCTAGCATATCTCGCTCAATGTTCGCGTACTTCTGTTCACAGCCGCTGAACGACTTACTCGCGAACGCAATCGGCTTTCCTCCTTGTAAGAGGAATGCACCCAACCCTCGGCTCGAAGCGTCGACTTGAATTACGCTCTCTGCGTCCGGATCGAAGTAGCTGAGGGTGATCTGACGACAGATTAGCGTCTTCGTCTTCTCGAAGGTCGCGTTGTGTGACTGCGTCCACACAAAGTCTGCGTCTTTCTTCACCAGGTCGCGTAGTGGTGCTGTGTGCTTGGACAAGTTGGGTGTGAACGGTGACATATAGGTCGCGATGCCGTGGAACTCTTGTAGCTGTGTGACGTTCTCTGGTGTCTTCACCCCTTGGATGTCGGAGATTCTCTCTGGGTCTGCGTGGACACCTATTGCGTCGAACACCAGTCCGAAGAACCTGATACTCGGCCGCTTTATCTCGCACTTCGCCAGGTTGATGATTACTTTCTAGAACAATGCCATGCCATCTATATGTATAGTAATGAACTATTTAAACATAACTGGTGGAACTTAATACGCCAGATGGCGATACTATCACACTATAAGTCATTGCAATGCTTGTCCATTTGCTGTACACTAGGGGTATTTTTGCACGGCTTCATGTTGTAAGTTTTTGAATTAGCTTCATTTGAAAACATCTTGCTGAATGTACGCGAATGCAGAGGGGAATTGGCGTTTCATTAAAACGTCATCAGCTCTAAAGGGTTAATTTTCAGCCACTCGCACATGGTATCTAAAATGACCGTATGTATACCTCTCCAAACTAGGAGGTAGAGAAGAGAAGAACGAGCGTCTTCGCATCCAGTTGAAACAGCAGGACGTCACTGTGCAACACCTAGAGAAGGAACTGTGCCACGCCCGCGAGAAACTGCAGATAGAGGGCGCCAGGCGCGAGGTGAACGGTAGCGACACCAATGGGTGGAAGTCTGTCGTCGCCACACGCGTTTATGAGGGAAAACTTAAGATGCTGGAAGAACTATCAAAGAAGGTAGAATCAAAATGACAATTTTTTAATTTGTTCTCAACATTGTGATTTTTGTTAAAGATCACTAAGCACTATTGCTAGGATGATGTATTCATTGCTGAAATGAAAATTTGTTAAATATTAGCGTTCTCATCATTCTCATAGAGTACAGAGAACGTCACCTCTGTAATACAGCCACCTCGCAATTAAGATCACCCTGGGACAGTCCCAAGTTATTTTGTAATAGTAAATATAAGAAAGTATAGGAATTAGTCCTGCTGATACACTCACCTCGCCATTAGGGTCACTTTTTCCCAGTCCCGAGGGTGACCTTAATAGAGAGGTTCCACTGTAAGTCCAGTCCCGAGGGTGACCATAATAGAGAGGTTCCACTGTAAGTCCAGTCCCGAGGGTGAACTTAATAGAGAGGTTCCACTGTAAGTCCAGTCCCGAGGGTGACCATAATAGAGAGGTTCCACTGTAAGTCCTGTCCCGAGGGTGACCATAATAGAGAGGTTCCACTGTGCAGTGCATTATTGTTGCGACTCTAATAAAATTATGTGAGCGTGTCCGTCGATTATTGCACGAAAATCACGTATGTAGTTATATATATTGTGCAACAGGGGCGCCACGGGTTGCCTCTATTCTTCATTGGGATGTTAATGCTGGATACTGAAAGTGAAAGGTGTTTGTTTTAGTCAAGTCATCTGTCGGAAGTGAAGGAGTGTTTGCGAGTGGCGACTGATCAAGAGGATAGTCTGCGGCGATTAAACGACGAGTTTATGGCCAAGGTCAGTAAGCAATTAGTTGGTGATATTATTACTATTTGTGCAATTTATTATAATTATATCATTTTGGTTAAATTTGTAGGTTTGAGTTAATACCACACATGCGTTTCAACAGATAACCATCGTAAGACTCAAATTATTATCTGTAATTACTAGAAAAGTATCAAACACTGTATATCTTAAAATTAAATATTCCACAATGTATTCTATAATCGTAACTTGTGTATTTCGTGATTTTGTTGCCACAGATCCATGGAGCACTTGCCACCAGGGGGCAGTCAGCACTCAGGGAGCGACACGGATCTCGCAAGGGATCACCAGGTGGCGCAGTTAAAGGTCGATCAACACGAGAGACAGAAGACGGAGTTGTTGAATGAACTCCAGGTGTTGAGAGAAAAACCATCTCACAGCAGTGGACTTAACGAAATGGTACGGTTATTTTTACATAAGGCATTGATGATAAATTTATTTATCAAATCATATTAATTTAGACAAAACATCTCTAAACAGAAACAGTCTTGACAAAAGTTCGAGAAAAAAACATAAATTTGTTAGTGTCAGCGAGACATAATTTTATTAACATGAGTTAATTTGTAAATATACAATTCTTTCATGTAGTGCATCTTTAGTTGTTTGATAAAAAATGAAAGTAAGTATCAGGTCCTAGTGATTTAGTGTTTAGTTAATTTGATCAACCCATTCAGAGATTCCAGTGTACAGAAGCACCCTGCAACTCCAAACTGGCCATCGTTTCAATGGAAACGACTAATCTTAAAAGAAATACAAATTTCTACATTTCTAATTACAATAGAACCTCTCCATTAAGATCACTCTCAGGACTGTGAAAAGTGACCTAAATAACAAGGTGACTGTATTAGTGCGACTTTCGTTTGGTGACCTTTATTACAAAGTGGCTGTACTACTGAGGTGCCTGTCAAGCGAAGTTCGAATGTATTGATATTCCATAAGATGTTCAGCTTTCAAAATTAACAAAAATAAAAATAAAACGACACAATGACGTTACTGTTTCACCTTTGACAGGCCAGTGGGACGTCTTCCAAGCGCCGGGCGTACGAGAAAACTCTCACAGAGAATGTTGCAGACCCAGTTGCGGTCGACTGACATGGACAATGAGGCTATGAGGAAGGAGATAGCCAAGGTATTGACACAGGCTCCACTAAGGTGTACATGATAATAAGTCACCCGCCACACCAAACCGGGTGTTAAGTTGCACAGGCCTATGACGTACACAAGCCAAAAATAGCTGTCTACATCATGTTCGATCAATTTTGTGATTTTTAGCAGAGATGCATATCTTATAATCTGCCTAATGATCTCATCTATGATTGCCCGGTTTGTTTTCCTCGATATCTAACCCAAAACTAATCAAATACTTGCATTTACAAACACATATTAAACAAATAATAGACAGTGTGAGTCTCAATGATCTCGTTTCTCAGAACGTCACGTTTGTAAAGTTTGCCTTAGTTTTAGTAATAAATCAAAAGCTACTGAAGATATTTCAACAAATGAGGTATCATTTAAAATCTCATGATCTGTGGAATCCAGTCAGGTACTCAACTCCAGTTCACACTCGTGTCTTAATACCAGTTGATTTACGTGTTATTGGCACTTATATAAGATGATTTATAAGTTCTTGTCTCTTAACATCAGATGATTTAGAAGTTCTTGTCTCTTAATATCAAACGACTTTGATGTCGTTGTCAGTTATATCAGATAATGATTTAAAAGTTCTTATCTCTTAAGATCAGATTTTTAGATGTCGTTATCTCATAATATCAGATGACTTAGAGAAGTTCTTGTATCTTAATATCAGATGACTTAGAAGTTCCTGTCTCTCTCTCGTAGCTCAAGACAGAATTGAGCAACTTTGGCCCGGAGTTCTTTGAAGAGATCGAAGACCTCAAATTCAACTACCGCGAGGCACTGAAGAAGAACGTTGAATACGAGGAGAAACTGATGCACCTCTCAAAACAGTTTGGCATCGACGTCAACTCTCCGCTCTAGCTGAGAACTTTGTGATTGCCAATAACCAACATTCCATGTTTGTGATTGTCAGTAACATTCCATATTAAATTGTTGTCAACTTTCAAGACTGCTGCAAGGTTGCAGTATTAGTTGATATAAGGGAAGATGTGGCTCGATAAATAACTATACACTTCACCTGTTATCTACAATTTGGCTGTATTTTGTTGTTTCTTGACAGGAAACTTCTCACACTACACTGTTATAATACGTACAGATCACTTTGATCCAGTCCCAAGGTTGGTCTTAATAATGAGGTTCCATGGTATTGGAATCAGAATTAGTTTGTATTAGGTGCAGGGAGATGGAATTAATCATATCACATCAGCAGCTTATCCCCCAAAGGCATGGCAACGTTGACACTGATCAAGTTATCCTGTCATAAATGGACACATACAGTCTATTAGCCTATTCTGCCATCATGGTGTTGATATGATTATAATCAACACATTTTCATGTGCCAAAGGCAGTGTGGACCGGTTTTCACTTATATTCATCATTAAACTTTGTTTATCCATGTTCTTATCTTTCCTGAAATTAGTGGGTAACTTAGGTGTGTATAGAATTACTCTTAAAACTTCCATTTATGAATTATTTTGCTGTCTGTCTTTAACTTTTTAGATGGTCCAAATATGTGGGTATCATATTGTCTTCAAGTGTATAAGTAAATTTACCTTTACTTATTGTTCACGCACATTTGCTATGACTTGTGTTAACGTTGTGTATTTATCTGATAGTGGTTCCGTCCATACATAGAGAACGTGCCAGAAATCGAAAGACTGCGGTTAAAAGCAACCAGTGGCTGCTATGTTGCCGGTATAGGTGTCTATAACCTGAATGTGTTGTTAAAAGCAACCAGTGGCCGCTATGTTGTCTTTATTTGACCTTAGGTATGACAGATTGTTGTACTCCACTAGTATGTAAACTTGTGCCTTGCATGGGCTGGGTTTTGGAGTTAGGTCATTGGTGTCTGCTAGATGGCGCTACATGTAATGTCATGTTTAAAGCATCTTCTGAATTAATGTCTTGCATTTAGTAATTAAATAATATTGTTAGTTGTTGGTGGATTGGTAGAAATGACAGTAAGTAAATTACCCCTGTTGCACCACATATTTTTCTAAACTGGTAACATAATTAACACAGTTTATTGTCGTTGTTCAAGTTGTATATGTAATATATATTTTGGCACATGTTCTGCATGATATTTGGAAATTGAGTAATGTGTACAATGTATCCGACTCGATGTTTGATTAACTGTGATATGGTACTCTAAGATAACATAAATAATAGACTAGTAATAATGCATATATATTTTAATAGATCCTATGACATGGTAATGGAATCAATTACCTACAATTAGGTACAACTGTACAATACACGTGATTTCAACCATGAGTTTATTTTTAAAAAGGGCCAAGAGTCCCTGAAGTCCTTTGGACTAATACGTCTACATGTGACCCCCGACTGACCAAGTGAGTGATAAGTCGGAAAAATTGTAACATTGTTTTCTATCATCTTTGTAAAGGTTGGGTAGAGTGCTTTACACGGTGTCAAAAATTATGATTACTACAAAAATTGGCGAAGTTATGGTGCATTGAACATGGTAGGGTTCAAAAAGTGAAAATGAAGAAAACGGCTGTTGAAGTTTTATATGATATATGCAAATGGATTGCATGGAAATATTACATGTATGACATTCAAATGTGGCACACAGTATGTATGTTATGTTGCACCGACACACTAGAATGTGCTGCAAAAAAACTTATCAAGTTATGCCAAATTATGTCTTTATGTGTAAAACTAAGAGGACAGATTATTTGAGAGCAAAAGGTAGCATCAGACACTGGGACAGTGTGACTGCTGCGTGGCTAAATGGATGCAATGGTGCTTTGAAGTTAGTTCTTCAGCCAACTATCCTTTTTCACACAAGCCTATAGGTTTAATGGCTGGCAGCACACTACTGAGCCTAAACCACATTGCAGGTGTGAAAAACGTCCTTATGTATTTGAACATAAGCCACTAATTATTAATTAAGTGTCGACCAAGCAGTAGCAGAGCAGTTTTATAATAATAATCCACAAGTTAAGTGGCAGTGATCTTCTTTTTATCATTCATGTGATGTTTACTGTGAGCAGGGCGGACAAATGGTTATCATACGTAGACAGGTACAGAAAGAAACTGACGTTTTCTATAAAAAAGAACACGTTTGCCTATCAATGGCATGTATTCCTTATTGTTGCCTTTTCTGCCGGGCAGAAATCAAACAACCCTGTAGGTAATCAAATGTTTTTTGGTGAATCATAGTTCCAGACCATAAAGGGTTATGAGGAAAGTAAAATGATGACATGTTTACTGTTCACTTATTGCACCATGTCTTGCATTTAGAGGAATAATTATAATAGAAAATAAAATGTTGTTTTTAAATACATGCATTGAAAAGAAATCCCCATTTTAAGGGGTCATTATAAAAAACCAAATGTCAACCATTAGAAGAGTTGACATAGTTCCGCTATACACAAGAAGTCTGTATTTGATTGAATCATTCTAGTATCATCAGCATATACTAGAACATACATTTTAAAGAAAATTTCTACATAATCATCACTAAGGTTGTTGTAAATTTCACCAGCTGCTATGTCAAGTCCCTTATAATTATGACTAACACTGTTCAAAATCATTCAGGTAAATAGCAAATAACAAAGGAGACAAGTGTTCTCCTTGTGGTAACTCTACTTCACATGAGAAGAAGGCAGACACAGCCCCCCAAAATGTGTACACTACCTAGTAATGTGGTTTTGAGAAGGGCCCTAGAGACTATCCCCTAGCAGTAGATTGTGTGTATTGTGCCAGAAAAGGAACCTGGAAGCCTCAGCCAGTGGCCATTTACAGATTAGTCACAGGTTCGATCAGGTAGACCCACTGAGGTGTGACAGATGTTGTAGGAAAAGGGATTAGCCAGATACAGCTGCTCCTGCAGTAGACAATTTAGTTAGCAAATTTAGCATTTTAGGGGACCTTTGGTGCCCTTAGAATAATTCAATCAAATACATATTTCTTGTGTATAGTGGCACTACCACATGAAATGTCTATGCAAAATTAGAGAAAACGTTACAGAATAGTTTTTGAAAAAATAGGCAAAATGTGAAAATTTACCAGTTTTGGGGTATTTTTTGGGGGTCATTAGGTGCCCTTAGAATGTTTCAATCAAATACAGATTTCTTGTGTATAGTGGCAGCACCCTAAGATACATCTATGCAAACTTAGAAAAAAAGTTGCTGAACGGTTTCTGAGATACGGCAGCTAACGGCGGACGCAGAGTGATGGCAATAGTCCCTTGGAACTTCGGCCCAAAGGACTAAAAAGATATCGGATGTGTGTCCTTTTTACATTTAAAATACTAGTTTGCACCATATTGAAGCACTCAAGTTACGTCTAAAATTAACTAAAAATCATTTTGTGGATGCCCCCATGAAATTATATTGCGTGGTCCCTGTGAGTGCGAGTGCGTGCTTGTGTGTAAGACCTATATGGATGTTTGTATATTTGTCATTATGTGAGGTGTGATGGTAAATTTGGGAATTGACAATGTCAAAAGCTGCAGCTGCACCCGTTTTATTGACTACGTTACCTCCACCGACTGAACAATGAACAGTTGACAACAGTATTACCAATGTAGTATAGTGACCTTCTAAACCTCGTTCATACAGGGGTGGACTATGTTCTACAAAGCATGAAGCCAAAGACAAATTCTTGTGACTTTCAACACACTACTTCAGCAGTGTAAATCAGTGACAATGGATACGACCACCATTCGTCATACACAGCGCTGGATTTAGGACTGTGCCAATATCATATCATTATAGTTGTCACTCGTCCCTTTCTTAGGGACTTCAGTGCAAAATACGAATTTTGTACATTTAGAACACTAGTTTGTATCACACTGAAGCACTCATGTTTCGTCTAAAAACGTTTCAACACCAAAGAAATTACCAAAAAAGCGTTTTGTGGACGCACCCATAAAAGTTATATTGTGGGGGAGACTGCCCCGTATGCCACACCCTAAATGCTGTACTGGTCATATACAAGAATAAACAATGACTTGACACTGTGCAATCCAACAGAAACAATGATTCTCTGTAGTGAGTGAGATCACAGCCAGTCAGTTTGGTAAAGGTCACTTTGACCATGGACAGTTGGGTAACAGACATTTAGGTAACAGGACGTTTCTATAATGGGATGTTTTTGTAATAGCACATTTCCATACCAAGACATTTCAGTAATCGCACATTTTGGTAAAACCAACAAATCAGTAGTGTAGCTCAGTGAAACGATGGATACGACCAACCATTCGTCATACACAGCGCTGGATTTAGAACTGTGGAGGCCCCAGGCCAGTGACTGAATCAATATCATATCATTATAGTTGTCACTCGTCCCTTTCTTAGGGACTTCAATGCAAAATACGAATTTAGAACACTAGTTTGCATCACACTGAAGCACTCATGTTATGCAAACTAGTGTTCTAAATGTACAAAATGTTATGCCTAAAAACGTTTCGACACCAAAGAAATTACCAAAAAAGCGTTTTGTGGACGCACCCATAAAAGTTATATTGTGGGGTTCCTGGGCGATTGCCCCGTCTGCCACGCCCTAAATGCTGTAATGGGCCTATACAAGAATAAACAATGACTTGACACTGTGCAATCCAACAGAAACAATGATACTCTGTAGTGAGTCAGATGATAGCAGACAGTTTGGTAAAGGTAACTTTGGTCATGAGCAGTTGGGTAACATACAGTAACAGGACGTTTCTATAATGGGATGTTTTTGTAATAGCACATTTCCATACTAAGACATTTCAGTAATCGCACATTTTGGTAAAATCAACAAATCCTGCATTGGTTGTATACAAGTATAAGCAATGACTTTACAAATTGTGCAATGCAAAATAAACAATAATACTCTGGAGTCAGTTTGATATAAAATATACATTTAAATAATTATATTCCTGCATGGCTATGGTTGACAAGGCAACATTGAGACAGGACATGCCACAGCTTTCAGACACTTTATGATGTGTCACACGGATATTTTTCATTGCCAATAGTTATTTGTGGTACGATATCTGTTATACCTTCTGCCAGAAAACGCTGTTTCCCTCGAGTGTTATTATATTAACAGAGCATATGTGTACAAAGTATCACTATCAGTACCACTAGTCTTTAAACTGTGGTCCACAGATGTCACATCTGAAGGAGTTTACCGGTGTGGATACGCACTACATGTGTCTTTAGTGAACCACTCCTGGAAAACTGTGCCCCACAGCTATCACATTTGTAAGGTTTCTCCCCAATATGAATACGGACATGTTTCTTCAAATCACCACTTGCTGAGAATTGTGCACCACACGTATCACATTTGTAGGGTTTTTCCCAGTGTGGATACGGACATGCTTAGTCAAATCACTGCTCACTGAGAATTGTGCACCACACGTATCACATTTGTAGGGTTTCTTCCCAATATGGATACGGACATGCTTAGTCAAATCACTGCTTACTGAGAATTGTGCACCACACGTATCACATTTGTAGGGTTTCTCCCCAGTATGGATACGGACATGCTTAGTCAAATCACTGCTTGCTGAGAATTGTGCACCACATGTACCACATTTGTAGGGTTTTTCCCCAGTATGGATACGGACATGCTTATTCAAATCACTGCTTACTGAGAATTGTGCACATGTATCACATTTGTAGGGTTTCTCCCCAGTGTGGATACGGACATGTCCCTTCAAATTACCATTCTGTGAGAATTGTGCACCACACGTATCACATTTTTAGGGTTTCTCCCCAGTATGAATACACCGGATATGTTTCTTCAAACTACCATTTTCTGAGAAATGTGCACCACATGTATTGCATTTGTAGGGTTTCTCCCCTGTGTGGATACGGATATGCTTAGTCAAATCACTGCTTGCTGAGAATGATGCACCACATGTATCACATTTGTAGGGTTTCTCCCCTGTGTGGATACGGATATGCTTAGTCAAACCACCGCTTGCTGAGAATTGTGCACCACATGTATCACATTTGTAGGGTTTCTCCCCAGTGTGGGTACGGACATGTGTCTTCAAGTGACTATTTGTTGAGAATTGTGCACCACACGTATCACATTTGTAGGGTTTATCCCCAGTGTGGGTACGGATATGTGTCTTCAAATGACCATTTCTTGAGAATTGTGCACCACACGTATCACATTTGTAGGGTTTCTCCCCTGTGTGTATACGGATATGCTTAGTCAAACCACTGCTTGCTGAGAATTGTGCACCACACGTATCACATATGTAGGGTTTCTCCCCAGTGTGGGTACGGATATGTGTCTTCAAATGACCATTTGTTGAGAATTGTGCACCACACGTATCACATTTGTAGGGTTTCTCCCCAGTGTGGGTACAGATATGTGTCTTCAAATGACCATTTGTTGAGAATTGTGCACCACACGTATCACATTTGTAGGGTTTCTCCCCAGTGTGGGTACGGATATGTGTCTTCAAATGACCATTTCTTGAGAATCGTGCACCACACGTATCACATTTGTAGGGTTTCTCCCCTGTGTGGATACGGATATGCTTAGTCAAACCACTGTTTGCTGAAAATTGTGCACCACATGTATCACATTTGTAGGGTTTCTCTCCAGTGTGGATACGGACATGCTTAGTCAAACCACTGCTTGCTAAGAATTGTGCACCACACATATCACATTTGTAGGGTTTCTCTCCAGTGTGGATATGGACATGTTTCTTCAAACTGCTATTTTGTGAGAATTGTGCACCACATGTATCGCATTTGTACGGTTTCTCCCCAGTATGTATACGGACATGCTTAGTCAAACCATTGCTTGCTGAGAATTGTGCACCACATGTATCACATTTGTAGGGTTTCTCCCCAGTGTGGATACAGATATGCTTAGTCAAATCATCGCTTGCTGAGAATTGTGCACCACATGTATCACATTTGTAGGGTTTCTCCCCAGTGTGGATTCGGACATGTCTCTTCAAATTACAATTTTCTGAGAATCGTGCACCACACATATCACATTTGAATGGTTTCTCCCCTGTGTGACTGCGCACATGTAACTTTAAGCCACTGTTGTTTAAAAAAAAATTTCCACAAGTGTCACATACACATTTCTTCTCAATGATACGAATGTGCACATTCACAGACATATTGATAATAGTTTCAGTTTAAATCAAATCAAATTTATTGTAACTCATTACAATACAATACATACAATACAAATCAAATTAAGACAAATCATATATAATAACATAATGAGCACAACAAGGGAAGAACATTAAATAATGTTATATCATGTTTCCATATACATCCCGTGTGTAACGTTTCACCAGAGAAGATTCTCTGTTCTGTCTTCCACTTTAGTAATATTACTACAGCAGGGAAACCCTTTGATCACAAGTGCCGGTGCACCTGTATGTTACAATACTGAGAGAGTTGTATATGACATGCATCACATTTGAAGGGTTTTCTTCAGTCCGGGTGCACACGAGGAGCTTTTAGTCACCACACAACAAGACAGTGTGCAGAAGTGTCACATTTACAGGTTTCTCCACAGTATGAACGTCCATATATGTGCAGTTTGACAGTTCTCTGAGATGATAATTCGCAACAATTTCATTTTTTCCACAAGTCAGAGATCGCAGATCAGTCATTAAATGTTCACTCCATAACGGTCACACTTGAATGGCAGCCTTTACCAAAAGGGAATTGGTGTCTGCTTAAATGTAAGTATTGTTCCACAGGAGAAAATGTCACATGTTTTCTCTTGTTGCTGAAGGGAAACGTGTGGACATTCAGTGACTGCTCAATGTCCTATGCTGTTTTGGTGCAGACAACTCAACAGTTGTTGTTATCACTGTGTGTGTGTTTGTGCAACTTGGACATTGTAGATATTTCTGACACCCACAACCTTCGATAACACCACAGTCGTCTGAAACAACGTGTGTCAGTACTGTAGATGTAGGTAACATTAGAAATACTAGTAAAATTAATATTGTTTCGAGGTGTCGCAATACAAATAAGGTTCATAGAAACTGTGTCGAGTGTCATTACTATAACCAAAGAGGTGTAATTTTGTGTGTGTGAGCATGTATATTATTTTCTATATATCTATAATAATTTATAAATAGGTGTTTATATGTGCATGTAGATATATTGATAATTATAGGTGTGTATGTATGCACATAGGTAAATTAATAATTATAAGTGTTGTGCGTGCACGACGCCTTAACATGGTAACCATGGAGCTACCACCAGAGATGTCGAGTTTTAGTTTTTTTAATTAAATTAAACTTTGTGTGACTTGATTGTCACAGGAATGTAAATATAATTGTTTGATAACGAAGTGTTCATATATTACGCAATACTTGTATCTAGGCTATAAAGACTATATTGTCTATACTTATACAATAGTAATTTTTACGAATAGTATACTATATTTATGTATAATTTAATATGTGGAGAAGTTTGGCGGCTAGCCTATAATATAGTATACTGTGTCTGTAGGTGGTCGTTTTCATGGTTAGAAAGTCAGAAAGTAAAATCACCTATAGTTTTAATATTAGAATCTAAAGAAGAGTCTGATAATTAACAAAACAACTGGCTCCTGCGATCAGACGATTTCGTCCTATTATTCTGAGGTGTCATACTTATATAATAATAATATAATATAGGCCTTCGTTAAGTTCGTATAATTATATATGCCAAGTCGATATTCTTAATTATCGCCTACAGACAGCTAGGTAACCCGGCGGCTACGTAACCCGGTCAAGTAATAAACTGTCATACCTTAAATGTATCCAACCACATCTACCGCACCAGGCCACATAATCAAAAATATACAAGTTTACTTTTAGATAACGATCAGAAAGGATAGTGGAAAACCAGCATTGAAACCTCCGCGATGTTGTTTAATGATAATGTGCTGCCACCTAGTAGCCACTAATAAAACTTGTAAACACAAGTGCCCCCATCATGCGATTATTATCGTGGTCACACGATTAGCGACTTGGCGAATTTCATTAATATTCATAAAGTAATGACATGTAACTTCGCACGTGCTCCGTCGGCGACGATGTGGCCATCATGTAGATGCAGTGTGATAACATTCAAGACAAAATACATATCTAGTCTAATAGGATGCGTCTACGGCACACCGGAAACAGCAAGACAAATAGACAATTAAGCAACTACATGCAGACACAGCTCTGAAGCACCAAGAATAATTACACATGCTCTTGTAATGGGAGATTTCAACCTCAACAGGATAGTATGGGATCCTGAATCGTCTATCCCGCACACCTACAGGGATGGTTCTAATGAACAGCGGTTCATTGAAGTGATTAGGGACATACTACCATCAACATGTGCACAAGCCAACAAGATACCGACAAGGCCAACAACCAACACTGGACGACCTGATCTTCACAACAGAAGAAAACACAATAACAAATCTAAACGATGGTCGTCATTTGGGAAATAGCGACCATACCAGTCTCACCATTAACCTTAACATATTTGTGGCACAACTACCGAAGAAACGGATCATTTACAGCTATGACAAGACAGACTATGGAAAAATGAAAGAGATGCTAAACCTAGACTGGATAACAGTACTAGATGGAATGAACCCACAGGAGGCAACAGACAAACTGGAGAAAATATAAAAAAAACACAGTTGATGAATGCGTACACAACTCTACCACCATAGAGAATGCCCGAGCCAAGCCAATGTGGATGACCCAAGCTGCCCTGAGAAAAGTAAGAAGGGTCGAAACACTGCTCGTAGATCCGATACCTAAATACAAAGGAAGGGGAATACTACCAAGCCTACATCAGATGCAGGAACACATCTCAACATGCAATCAGAAGAGCACGCAGACAGTTTGAACATAAACTAGCCAGGGAATGTAGGACGAACAATAAATTAAGGAATCTGGAAATACACCAGAAACAGAAGAAACACAAGGGGTGGCATAAGCCAATTGTTCAAGCAGGACGGAACACTTACCAGAAGCGATCAAGAGGCGGCAGAGGTACTAAACACTTCTTCAAATCATTCAAAGAAGAATGTCCCGCATGTCACACCAAAGAACATGACTACTGAAGCACTCACAACATTCAAAGTCACAGAAGAACTGGTTAAGAAGTGCCTTCTCCAATTGAAGACTTACAAATCACCAGGCTTTGATGGCGTCAGCCCAAGAATCCTGAAGGAGATGACAGAACAACTATGTGTGCCTCTTACATAATCTTCAACTCAAGCATCAACTCATCAATCCTGCCAAGACAATGGAAATATGCTATAATTTGACCCATCTACAAGAAGTCTGAGAAGAGAAACCCAGCAAATTACAGACCGGTGTCTCTGACGTCAATCATCTGCAAGACTCTAGAGAGAGTGATTGTTGAACAGCTCATAGAACACATCAAACTAAATCACCTCGAATGTGAGCAACAGCATGGCTCCACTGCCAGAAAAAGTACAACCACAAACTTGTTGGAAGCGCTGAATGTCTGGACTGAGGCTTTGATGCACAACATACCTGTTGACGTAATCTACCTTGATTATGCAAAGGCTTTTGACACCGTCCCATACCAGCGCCATCTCAAACAGTTGGAAAGTCTAGGAATCAAAGACAAAGCCTTAGGAAGAATAAACGCATTCCTGTGTGACCGGAGATAAAAGGTATCAGTACACGGAGACCAATCAGACTGGAGCAGTGTACTTAGCGGAGTTCTTCAAGGGCCAGTCCTGGGACCAATATTATTCACAATGTTTGTCAGCGATATACCGGGACACATGGACAATCTGACCTCCATGTTTGCAGACAACACCAAGCTCTACGCAGCACTGACAGGAGACATCGACTCCTCCAGCTCTCTACAAGAAGACCTGACAAAGCTACAAGACTGGTCGGATACGATGCAAATGAACTTACAACCTGACAAATGTCACGTTCTACACCTCGGACATTCAAACCCACGAAATGTATACCACCTGAGAAGGGACTATCAAGGCAATCACAAGGAGTCACCATCGACCTACAACTCAAGATTTCTGACCACATCGTGAATAGTGTCAAAAAGGCCAAACAAGTTCTGGGGTGTCTAGCCAGTACATTCCGGCATCTCAACAAGGAGAAATTCCTGGTCAGACCACAACTGGAATATGCATCATGTGTCTGGTTCCATCACCTAAAGAAAGACCAAATCGACCAGGACTGTAAATGCCAAATGTGTCCACAAAAGAAGATGTACCTAAAAGCCATTGGAAC
>CM034542.1:10808355-11042941 GCA_020002185.1 Paraescarpia echinospica
TTGTAATGATTCATACGTGGTACCATCTACTGGATTACGTGTTATATGTCATTGTAATGGCTCATATATGTGGTACCATCTACTGGTTTACGTGCTGTATGTCATTGTAATGGCTCATATGTGTGGCACCATCTACTGGTTTACGTGTTATATGTCATTGTAATGGCTCATATATGTGGTACCATCTACTGGTTTACGTGTTATATGTCATTGTGATGGCTCATATGTGTGGCACCATCTACTGGTTTACGTGTTATATGTCATTGTAATGGCTCATATGTGTGGCACCATCTACTGGATTACGTGTTATGTCATTGTAATGGCTCATATGTGTGGCACCATCTACTGGATTACGTGTTATATGTCATTGTAATGGCTCATATGTGTGGCACCATCTACTGGATTACGTGTTATGTCATTGTAATGGCTCATATGTGTGGCACCATCTACTGGATTACGTGTTATGTCATTGTAATGGCTCATATGTGTGGCACCATCTACTGGTTTACGTGTTATATGTCATTGTAATGGCTCATATATGTGGTACCATCTACTGGATTACGTGTTATATGTCATTGTAATGGCTCATATATGTGGTACCATCTACTGGATTACGTGTTATATGTCATTGTAATGGCTCATATGTGTGGCACCATCTACTGGATTACGTGTTATATGTCATTGTAATGGCTCATATGTGTGGCACCATCTACTGGTTTACGTGTTATATGTCATTGTAATTACTCATAAGAGGTACCATCTACTGGATTACGTACTGTATGTCATTGTAATGATTCATACGTGGTACCATCTACTGGATTACGTGTTATATGTCATTGTAATGACTCATAAGTAGTACCATCTACTGGATTACGTGTTATATGTCATTGTAATGGCTCATATATGTGGTACCATCTACTGGATTACGTGTTATATGTCATTGTAATGGCTCATATATGTGGTACCATCTATTGGATTACGTGTTATATGTCATTGTGATGGCTCATATACGTGGTACCATCTACTGGATTACGTGTTATATGTCATTATAATGGCTCATATATGTGGTACCATCTACTGGATTACGTGTTATATGTCATTGTAATGGCTCATATATGTGGTACCATCCACTGGATTACGTGTTATATGTCATTGTAATGGCTCATATATGTGGTACCGTCTACTGGATTGCGTGCTATAAGTCATTGTAATGCTTGTCCGTTTGCTGTACACTAGGGGTATTTTTATGTACGGCTCGATGTTGGAAGTTTTTGAATTAGCATCATTTGGAAACATCTGGCTGAATGTATATGCGAATGCAGTGGGGAATTGGCGTACATTTCATTAAAATGTCATGGGCTCTAAAGGTTTAATTTTCAGCCACTCACACAGGATATCTAAAATGACCGTATGTATACCTCTCCACACTAGGAGGTAGAGAAGAACGAGCGTCTTCGCGTCCAGTTGAAACAACAGGTCATCACTGTGCAACACCTAGAGAAGGAACTGTGCCACGCCCGCGAGAAACTGCAGATAGAGGGCGCCAGGCGCGAGGTGAACGATAGCGACACTAATGGGTGGAACTCTGTCGTCGCCACGCGCGTCTACGAGGGAAACTAAAGATGCTGGAAGAAGAACTATCACAAAAGGTAGATCTGAATGACAATTGTGTCAACGTTGTGATTTTTGTTAAATATCACTAAGCACTATTGCTAGGATGATGTATTCGTTGCTGGAATGACGTTCTCATCATTGTCGTGGGGTACAGAGAACTTCGCTTTACGGTCACCTCGGTAATACAGCCACCTCGCAATTAAGATCACCCTGAGACAGTGCCACGTTATTTGGTAACAGTAAATATAGGAAAGTATAGGAATTAGTCCTGCTGATACACTCACCTCGCCATTCACGTAACTTTTTCCCAGTCCCGAGGGTGACCTTGATAGAGAAGTTCCACTGTGCAGTGCATTATTGTTCTGACTGTAGTAAACATTATGTGAGCGTATCTGTCGACTATCGCACGAAAGTCACGTATGTAGTTATATATATATATATCGTGCAACAGGGACGCCACGGGTTGCCTCTATTCTTCATTGGGATGTTAATGCTGGATACTGAAAGTGAAAGGTGTTTGTTTCAGTCAAGTCAGCGGTCGGAAGTGAAGGAGTGTTTGCGAGTGGCGACTGATCAAAAGGAAAGTCTCCGGCGATTAAACGACGAGTTTATGGCCAAGGTCAGTAAGCAATTAGTTGGTGATAATATTACTATTTCTGCAATTTATTATAATTCTATCATTTTGGTTAAATTTGTAGGTTTGAGTTAATACCACATATGCGTTTCAACAGATAACCATCGTAAGACTCAAATTATTATCAGTAATTACTTGACACGTATCAAACACTGTACATCTTAAAATTAAATATTCCATGATGTGTTCTACAATCGTAACTTGTGCATTTCGTGATTTTGTTACCACAGATCCGTCGTTTGAAACAATTGCCACCAGGGGGCAGTCAGCACTCAGGGAGCGACACGGATCTCGCAAGGGATCACCAGGTGGCGCAATTGAAGATCGATCAACTCGAGAGACAGAAGACGGAGTTATTGAATGAACTCCAGATGTTAAGAGAAAAACCATCTCACAGGAGTGGACTTAACGAAATGGTACGGTTATTTTTATATAAGGCATTGATGATAAATTTATTTATCAAATCATATTAATTTAGACAAAACATCTCTAAACAGAAACAGTCTTGACAAAAGTTCGAGAAAAAAACATAAATTTGTTAGTGTCAGTGAGATATACTTTTATTAATATGAGTTAATTTGCACATGCACAATTCTTTCACGTAGTGCATATTTAGTTGTTGTTTAATAAAAACTGATAATAAGTATCATGTCCTAGTGATTTAATGTTTAGTTAATTTGATCAACCCATTCAGAGATTCCAGTGTACAGATGCACCCTGCAATTCCAAACTGGCCACCGTTTCAATGGAAACGACTAATCTTAAAAGAAATAAAAATTTCTACAGTTTCTACATTTTTAATTACAATAGAACCTCTATTAAGATCACTCTCAGGACTGGGAAATGTGACCTGAATAGCAAGATGACTGTATTAATGTGACTTTCTGTGGATGACCTTTATTGCAAAGTGGCTGTATTACTGAGGTGAAGTAAAGTGAGGTTCGACTGTATTGATATTCCATAAGACGTTCAGCTTTCAAAATTAACAAAAATACAAATAAAACGACTAAATGACGTTACTGTTTCACCTTTGACAAGTCAGTGGGACGTCTTCCAAGCGCCGGGCGTACGAGAAAACTCTCACAGAGAATGTTGAGTTACAGACCCAGTTGCGGACGGCTGACATGGACAATGAGGCTATGAGGAAGGAGATAGCCAAGGTACTGACACAGGCTCCACTAAGGTGTACGTGATAATAAGTGACCCGGAACACCAAACCGGGTGTTAAGTTGCACAGGCCTATGACGTACACGAGCCAAAAATAGCAGTCTACATCATGTTCTACATAATAATAGGTCACCCGCTACATCAATCCGGGTGTTAAGTTGCACAGACCTATGACATACACGAGCCAAAAATAACTGTCTACATCATGTTCAATCAATTTTGTGATTTTTGGCAGAGATGCATATCTTATAATCTCCCTAATGATCTCCTCTATAAGTGTCCGGTTTGTTTTCCTCGATATCTAACCAAAAACTAGTCAAATAATTGCATTTACAAACACATCTTAAACAAATAATAGACAGTGTGGGTCACAATTATCTTGTTTCTCAGAATGTCACGTTTATAAGGTTTGCCTTAGTTTTAGCAATAAATCAAAACCTACTGAAGATATTTCAACAAATGAGATACCATTTAAAATCTCATGATCTGTGGAATCCAGTCAGGTACTCAACTCCAGTTCACACTCGTGTCTTAATACCAGTTGATTTATATGTTTTTGGCACTTATATAAGATGATTGATAAGTTCTTGTCTCTTAACATCAGATGATTTAGAAGTTCTTGTCTCTTAATATCAAAAGACTTTGATATCATTGTCAGTTATATAAGATGATGATTTAGAAGTTCTTATCTCTTAAGTCAGATTTTTAGATGTCGTTATCTCTTAATATCAGATGACTTAAAGAAGTTCTTGTCTCATAATATCAGATCACTTAGAAGTTCCTATCTCTCTCTCTCTCGTAGCTCAAAACAGAATTGAACAATTTTGGCCGGGAGTTTTTTCAAGAGATTGAAGACCTCAAATTCAACTACCGCGAGGCACTGAAGAAGAATGTTGAATACGAGGAGAAACTAATGCACCTCTCAAAACAGTTTGGCGTCGACGTCAACATTCCGCTCTAGCTGAGAACTTTGTGATTGCCAATAACCTACATTCCATGTTTGTGATTGTCAGTAACTTTCCATGTTAAATTGTTGTCAACTTTCAAGACTGCTGCAATGTTGCAGTGTTGACGTCAGGGAAGATGTGGCTCGAGAAATAACTATACACTTCACCTGTTATCTACAATTGGCTGTATTTTTTTGTTTCTTGACAGGAAACTTCTCACCCTCCTCTGTTATAGTACATACATATCACTTTGATCCAGTCCCAAGGTTGGTCTTAATAATGAGGTTCCATGGTATTGGAATCAGAATTAGATTATGTTGGGTGCAGGGGGATTAAATTAATTATATCACATCAGCTGCTTATCCCCCAAAGGCATGGCAACGTAGACACAGACCAAGTTGTCGTGTCATAAAAGGGCACATACTATGTATTCTATTAGTCTATTCTGCCATCATGGTGTTGATATGATTATAATCAACACATTTTCATGCGCCAAAGGCAGTGTGGACCAGTTTTCACTTATATTCATCATTAAACTTTGTTTATTCATGTTCTTATCATTCCTAAAATGAGTGTAGTTTATGTGAGTATAGAATGATTCTTCAAACTTCCATTTATGAGTTACTATGCAGCCTGACTAACTTTTTAGGTGGTCCAAATATGTGGGTATGATATTGTCTTCAAATGTATCAGTAAATATACCTTTACTTATTGTTCACGCACATTTGCTATGACTTGTGTTAATGTTTTGTATTTATCTGACAGTGGTTCCGTCCATACATAGAGAACGTGCCAGAAATCGAGACTGCGGTTAAAAGCAACCAGTGGCTGCTATGTTGCCAATAGAGGTGTCTATAACCTGAATGTGTTTTTAAAAGCAACCAGTGGCTGCTATGTTGCCAATAGAGGTGTCTATAACCTGAATGTGTTGGTCACAATGTGAACATTTCTTGGTCGAATTATTCAAATTGAAAACACGTTCAGGTTTGTAAAAAGTGATTTAGCAGCCAGTATTCTTTCAACATATTTATTCTAGTTTTAATTAAGAAGGCTATATTTAAAAAGAATGAGGAACACACTTGAGATAGTTGCAAAGATGGCAACAAAAAAATTAATATTTTTGCTGAGATTCTGTTGTCTTCTTTCTTTAGGCCACACAAAATATATTCCCAGATTGTCATCAGCATGTACATTTAAAAACGGGCCCCGCAAAACTATTTTTTAAAGTAAATTATTCCTCTAAACAAGTGTTCATGCACAACCTAAAATTATGATTTGTAACAGGCCAAAACAATGAGTACACTTTTGTACACCTTTGCCTGCTCGGTACATGTCTTAACTTGTTGAATGTTAAGAATAACCCCTTTGATATCAACATATTAAAAATAAAAACCACACACCTCATTTACTTCTTGACAAAGTTGTGTTGAGAAACTGATTTTATTTGACCTTAGGTATGACAGATTTTTGTACTCCAGTAGTATGTAAACTTGTGCCTTGCATGGGCTGGGTTTTGGAGTTAGGTCATTGGTGTCTGCTACATGTAATGTCATGTTTAAAGCATCTTCTGAATTAATGTCTTGCATCTTAGTAATTAAATAATATTGTTTGTTGTTGGTGAATTGGTAGAAATGAAAGTATGTAAATTACCCCTGTTGCACCACATATTTTTCTAAACTGGTAACATAATTAACATCACGGAATTAACACAGTTTATTGTCGTTGTTCAAGTTGTATATGTAATATCTATTTTGGCACACGTTCTGCATGATACTTGGAAATTGAGTAAATTGTACAATGTATCTGACTCAATGTTTTTATTAAGTGTGATATCGTACTCTAAGATAACATAAGTAACAGACTAGTAATACTGCATATATATTTTAATAGATCCTATGAAATGGTAATGGAATCAATTACCTAAAATTAGGTACAACTGTACAATACCCGTGATTTCAACCATGAGATTATTTTTAAAATGGGCCAAGTGGCCCTGAAGTCCTTTGGACTAATACGTCTATATGTGACCCCGGCTGACCAAATGAGTGATAAGTCGGAAAAATTGTAACATTGTTTTGTTTCGTCCTTTTAAAGGTTTGGTAGGGTGCTTTACATGGTTTCAAAAATTATGACTGCTATAAAAATTGGCGAAGTTATGGAGCATTGAACATGGTAGGGTTCAAAAAGTGAAAATGAAGAAAACGGCTGTTGAAGTTTCATATGATATATGCAAATGGATTGCATGGAAATATTACATGCATGACGTTCAAATCTGGCACACATTATGTATGTTATGTTGCATTGACATACTAAAAGTACAAATGTGCTGCTACAAAAACTTATCAAGTTATGCCAAATTATGCCTTTATGTGTACAACTAAGAGGACAGATTGTTTGAGAGCAAAAGGTAGCATCAGACACTGGGACAGTGTGACTGCTGCGTGGCTAAATGGATGCAATGGTGCTTTGAAGTTAGTTATTCTGCCAACTATCCTTTTCACACAAGCCTATAGGTTTAGTGGCTGCCAGCACATTACTGACCCTAAACTGCCATGCAGGTGTGAAAAACGTCCTGATGTATTTGAACTTGAGCCACTAATTAACTGTCCACCAAGCAGTAGCAGAGCAGTTTTATAATAATAATCCACAAGCTAAGTGGCAGTGATCTTCTTTTTATCATTCACGTGATGTTTATTGTGAGCAGGGCGGACAAATGGTTATCATACGTAGACTTGCCTATCAATGGCATGTATTTCCTATTGTTGCCGTTTCTGCCGGGCAGAAATCAAACAACCCTGTAGATAATTATTAATCAAATGTTTTTTGGTGAATCATAGTTACAGACCATAAAGGGTTATGATGGAAGTAAAATGTTGACATGTTTACTGTTCACTTATTGCACCATGTCTTGCATTTAGAGGAATAATTAGTACATTCCGGCATCTCAACAAGGAGAAATTCCTACTACTCTACAAGGCAATGGTCAGACCACACCTGGAATATGCATCCTGTGTCTGGTTCCCTCACCTAAAGAAAGACCAAATCGACCAGGTCTGTAAATGCCAAATGTGTCCACAAAAGCAGTTGTACCTAAAAGCCATTGGAACCACAAGAGGTCACAGAGAAAAACTAGATACACAGACATCGGCAGGAACCAGACATTCGTTCCTCTCCACTCGTGTGGTAAGATCCAGGAATGCACTATCAGAAGACACAGTCCAAGCACAAACAATGAATCAGCTGAAGTCCCGCGTCCAAAGAGACTGGAGAGACCATCCAGACCTTTAAACTTCACATACTAACACACGCACACGCACGCACACACGCACACACACACACAATCGTGCCTAGAGACTAAGCAAACAAAGACAAGATAAAGAAACAAAATAACAATAACGCCAACAGCAATAACAATAGCAGCAAAATCAATATACAATGGAAAACCACTACAGCAAACTAACCTTGGGACGGTCTCAGAGCTCAACTTGGGCAATTATTGACTGTTTGTAAGGTAAGAATTTATTTTGCAGGGAGATATGTAGGTGGGACCGCATTTATAAATGCGACGATGCGAGACGGTTCAGATTTCAACACTTTATTCTGCAAACAAGACCCTGTAACAATAAGATACGTTACAGTAAACACATTGATATATATATATATATGTGTGTGTATATATATACAACAAAACACACACAGGAATAATAATCCCAGCAAATCAATGTAAGTCGTTCATGTGTCTTCAACACGACACCCAGAATAACATTTATTCTGATGACACAACTCTATAAGGTACATTACACATTTTCAGCAATAATTAACAAAATGACAAAAAATTTGAATCTTTAATAAATGAAGTAAAATATACAGACACTTACTGCTTGTGCTATGTTATTGAACATTACATTTTTCTCAAGAAATAATGTTTAAAACTAATTTCAATGTAACGTGGTGAAATAGTCATACAAAGATAGCATCAACATAAAGGTAATGCTAATACGAATAAAAAAATAGTTCGTACATTTTCAGTTGTTATGAAATTACATATTTTCTACAATGTATGTACACAAATTGTCTAATATAAAAACAACAACATAATGATTAAGAAATTTGCTTATTTAATAATATAATGGTTGTGATACATGGTGGCCTCTATCCTAATGTGATTGAACCATGATCTGCTACATGTAAGCATAAAAGATACCTCCATGCACCTGTCTATAAATTGTGATATATTTTATGAATTAGCAAGTTTGTCTGCATTTTGAATTCTGCTGATGCATGTTGAACAAAGTAAATCCAAGTGCATGCCAATGGAAGTACTCTCTAATGTTAATGTGTTACATTCACTGAGTGGAAACTAAAGCAAAGTGGCAATCAAAGTGTGGCGTGTGCGTGTGTGTGTGTATGTGTGTGTGTGTGGGTGTATGTGTGTGTACGTGTGTGTGTGTGTGTACGTGTGTGTGTACGTGTGTTTGTTTGTGTATGTGTGTGTGTGTGTGTCTGTATGCGTGTGTGTGTTTGTTTGTGTGTGAAACATACAAACAACAATGTTCTGATTCACGTATGAAACAGAAAGTTACAAAATAAATGTTGTGTTAATGTCTAACGTTTATTTCTTATGTACATTCACTGTGTGGAAACTAAAGTTAAGTGGCATTCAAATATATATGATTGACATGTGTGGTTTACATGTGTAGTTTCTGGAAATTACTGCTACAGTGAATCACAGTGAATTATCAGGTGAAAGACAAAATCACCTTTTAAAGCACATTGGTACATTAATTGGTGTTCATAGCTATTGAAATACTTTGGATGTTATATAGATATAAATAAATACACAGATAAAGGAAATACACCAACTGAAATTAATAGTTTTGTAAGAAATACACATTAGTTTAAAGACAAACTTCAAACCTGAAACTGAAATGCAATAGATATATGTAGAGGACGCTAAATGTATGTCAGGTTAAATGATGAATGGGAAATGAAGTGAGTTGAAATACAAGAATATGTACGTACGATTTATGTGTCAATTTATATAACTTAAAGGTTACTTTCAGGACAATTATAACTTGAACGTATCCTACATCATATTGAGTAATTATTTTACCTGTGAATTGAGGAGGAGACGATTTGTGATGAATCGTCTGTACATGTACACAGCAGCTGGCTTCACGTACACTCGACAGTGGTTTTCTTACAAGAAGTGCTTCCACATTCTAAATTTTGAGAAAAAAACAGTTAAAGCACATGCACATATATGTATATAGGTCAGTTCTGAAAGGCAATAATTAAGCATTATGGTGATATTTAACCTTTTTATGATTTAAGAAATCAATACATGACACGTTATTATTATTTATCACCATCATCATAAATGTGCAGCCGTTGACCTTGTTTAACCTTCACTCCACAGTTAGAGCACCACGTTACAACTACATGCCACGCCTCATTTTTGACGGGGATACGGTATGTAACATGATCTAGTGTATGTAGATAACGTACCTGCGCAACCATTGTAAGTGTACAACTTTTGCGGAGTGGCGTAGTTTTGAACATTCGTCGTTTGATGGTGACCTTCTTTAACCTTCACTCCACACCTACTGTACCACTTGGTAGCTCTCCGTCGTATCGCATTTTTATGGGGACATAGTTGGCTTTCCACCGGTATACGACGTTGTCATGAATATATAGGTAACATAGATATATACGCAACCATTTATATTGTATGACGTTTGCGGTGACACAATATCGAACATTTATCACTTGACGGTGACTCTGTTTGATCGTCACTCCACACCTACTCCGTCAATTGACAGCTCCATGTCATATCTCATTTTGACAGGGAGACATGGTTCTTTCACACAGTATAGAACACGTACATATAAATGAAGTAGATGCAAGGTCATTGTAACTTTCGTTGAATTGCAAAAAAATCGAATATTCATAATTTCACGGTGACCAGTTTGACTTTAGTTCCAGTCGTACCATATAAGGTAACACCTCCATGTCGTCCTCATTTTGACGGGGTGACAATAGGCTTTCCAAAAACATATGACTTTGCCATCTCATCTTGTAATTAAGTAAAGAAGATATGCGACCATTGTAATATTAACACGATTGCGGAAGCGCACAATTCGGAAAATTTTCATTTTACAGTGACTTTCTTTGTCCTTGGATTCACGCTTTCTGCACTACTTGGCAGCTCTACGACAGACCTAGTTGGGACGGGGAGATGTACAGCTTTCAAAGGTCCTCGTTTTACCTTCATTCACCCCAACTGCACGTTACCGCCAGCAGATAAGGTGGATTTTAATGACTCATGTATTTGGTGTGGAACCATCTACTGGATTACGTGTTATATATCATTGTAATTGCTCATATGTGTGTACCATCTACTGGATTACGTGTTATATGTCATTGTAATGACTCAAATATGTGGTACCATCTACTGGATTACGTGTTATATGTCATTGTAATGGCTCATATATGTGGTACCATCTAGTGATTTAGGCGTTATAGGTCATTGTAATGGCTCATATATGTGGTACCACCTACTGGATTACGTGTCATATGTAATTGTAATGGCTCATATATATGGTACCATCTAATGGATTGCGTGTTATATATCATTGTAATGACTCATATGTGGTACCATCTACTGGATTACGTGTTATATGTCATTGTAATGGCTCATATATGTGGTACCATCTAGTGATTTAGGCGTTATAGGTCATTGTAATGGCTCATATATGTGGTACCACCTACTGGATTACGTGTCATATGTAATTGTAATGGCTCATATATATGGTACCATCTAATGGATTGCGTGTTATATATCATTGTAATGACTCATATGTGGTACCATCTACTGGATTGCGTGTTACATGTTATTGTAATGGCTCATATATGTGGAACCATCTACTGGATTACGTGTTATATGTCATTGTAATGGCTCATATATGTGGAACCATCTACTGGATTACGTGTTATATATCATTGTAATGACTCATATGTGGTATCATCTACTGGATTGCGTGTTATAGGTCATTGTAATGGCTCACATACAGTGTATGTGGTACCATCTACTGGATTACGTGTTATATGTCATTGTAATGATTCATATATGTGGTATCATCTATTGGATTACGTGTTATATATCATTGTAATGACTCATATATGTGGTATCATCTATTGGGTTACGTGTTATATGTCATTGTAATGTCTCATATAAGTGGTACCATCTAGTGGATTACGTGTTATATGTCATTGTAATGACTCATAGAAGTGGTACCATCTAATGGATTACTTGTTATATATTATTGTAATAGCTCATATAAGTGGTACCATCTACTGTATTACGTATTATATGTCATTGTAATGGCTCATATAGGTGGTACCATCTACTGGATTACGTGTTATATGTCATTTTTATTACTCATATATGGGGTACCATCTACTGGATTGCGTGTTATATGTCATTGTAATGGCTCATATAAGTGGTTCCATCTACGGAATTACGTGTTATATATCATTGTAATGGCTCATATAAATGGTATAATGTACTTGATTGCGTGCTATAAGTCATTGTAATGGCTCATACATGTGATACCATCTACTGGATTACGTGTTATAAGTAATTGTAATGGCTCATATAAGTGGTACCATCTACTGGATTGCGTGCTATAAGTCATTGTAATGCTTGTCCATTTGCTGTACACTAGGGATATTTTTGTACGGATGCCTGTTGGAAGTTTTTGAATTAGCATCATTTGGAAACATCTTGCTGAATGTATGCGAATGCAGAGGGGAACTGGTGTGCATTTCATTAAAATGTCATGGGCTCTAAAGGGTTAATTTTCAGCCACTCACACATGATATCTAAAATGACCGTATGTATACCTCTCCACACTAGGAGGTAGAGAAGAACGAGCGTCTTCGCATCCAGTTGAAACAACAGGACGTCACTGTGCAACACCTAGAGAAGGAATTGTGCTACGCCCGCGAGAAACTGCAGATAGAGGGCCCCAGGCGCGAGGTAAACGGTAGCGACACCAATGGGTGGAAATCCGTCGTCGCCACGCGTGTCTACGAGGGAAACTAAAGATGCTGGAAGAAGAGCTATCATAGAAGGTAGATCTGAATTAAAAAAATTGTGAACCTTGTGATTTTTGTTAAACATCACTAAGCACTATTGCTAGGATGATGTATTCGTTGCTGGACCGCTATGTTGCCAATAGAGGTGTCTATAACCTGAATGTATTGGACACAACATTTCTTGGTCGAATTATTGAAGTTGAAAACATTTTCAGGTTTGTGAAAAGTGATTTAGCAGGCAGTATTCTTTCAACGTATTTATTCTAGTTTTAATTAAGAAGGTTAGATTGATAAAGAATGAGGAACACACTTTAAATTGTTGCAAAGATGGAAACAAGAAAATAAATATTTTTGCTGTAATTTTGTTCTGTCTTCTTTCTTTAGGCCACACAAAATATATTCCTGGATTGCCATCAGCAAGCACATTTATGCGGAACAACACTACCAAATAAAGTTGTGATTCCGTGACTCGGAAATGTGGCTTGTTTGCTGATAACTGTGATTCAAAAACAAGGGAAAGCGTTAGGTACATGTGCACATGTCCCCGCCCTAAAACCCCTTGGAAGATGTATCATATACACTGTGTACTATTAATTATCATTGGCCAGAATCGCGTAAGACAAACTATGCTACATAATGCATGGCTATAGTTGCAAGAGATATCAGAGAAAACAATGATATCACAGAACACAATTATACATACACTGCAACTTAATAGAAACCGTGTATTTAAAATATGCAAAAACAAACAAATAAGTAAAAAAACACCACCAGCCATCTAAATAGTCAGGTGAAGACGGAATAGGAGGGTGGGAAAACAAACTTAAGAAATCGAGTGCGAATATACCTTTTCAATTCTGGAAATTTCGAAAGAGAGGCTGGGATTGGAGAGCCAGTCTCATGTTTCCGTCAGCCTCATAATTGTTTAAGCTTACCGTATATTCCAAATAAGTCATCCTTAGGACAGCCAAATCAAAAAGAAAGATCATCAACAAAGTTAGAACACAACAAGCACGATTTATAGGCCATGTCACGAGAAAGAAAAAGTTAGAACAAATAGTAACAACAGGAAAGATAGAAGGAAAAAGATCCAGAGGACGCCAGAGAATAAAAATAACAGATAGTCTCTCAACAAGGAGCACAACAGAACTGCTGCAAACTACATACGACCGTGTGGTTTGGAGGGTCATGATCGCCAACGCCTGTGACAGACATGGCACATAGAAGAAGAAGAAGTATATTCCAGAATAGAAGCATTGGTTTATTTGCCCACATCAATGCCGTTTTAATTTCATTCAAATGGTGTTTTTAAAAACGGGTCCCGCAAAACCCAATTAAAGTACAATTATTCCTCTAAACAAGTGTTCAGGCACAACATAAAATTATGATTTGTAACAGGCCAAAACAATGTGTTCACCTTTGTACACCTTTATCTACTCGATACATGTCTTAACTTGTTGTATGTTGAGAATAACCCCTTTGATATCAACATATTACAAATAAAAACCACACACCTCATTTACTTCTTGACAAAGTTGTGATGAGAAACTGATTTTATTTGACCTTAGGTATGACATATTTTTGTACTCCAGTAGTGTGTAAACTTATGCCTTGCATGGATGGGTTTTTGGCTTAGGTCACTGGTGTCTCCTAGGAGGCGCTACATGTAATGTAATGTTTAAAGCATCTTCTGAATTAATGTCTTGCATCTTAGTAATTAAATAATATTGTTAGTTGTTGGTGGATTGGTAGAAATGACAGTGAGTAAATTACCCCTGTTGCACCACATATTTTTCTAAACTGGTAATAGATTTAGTATCACGAAATTAACACAATTTATTGTTCTAGTTGTCTATTTTGGCACACGTTCTGCATAATATTTGGGAAATTGAATAAAGTGATCAATGTATCCGACTCGATGTTTTTATTAACTGTGATATGGTACTCTAAAATAACATAAATAACAGACTAGTAATACTGCATATATGTTTTAACAGATCCTGTGACATGGTAATGGAATTAACGAACACTGAAGACAAATAAAAAAAATTCAAAACTTGTTAAATGTATGGTTTTGTTTCACCAGATTTAATTACATTTTATAGTTAAACCATGTACAAATAAGTATTTGAAAAATAACGTTCTTTGAGCAACTACAACACAGGTAATTTAGATAGGTCTCATTGAGACATGCAATATTTTGTATGATGTTGCTGACGTCAGCACAGGCAGGGCCGCTGAGCGCGCACTATTCTTTATCACGGTGAGCGGCGGTGCGGCCTGTTGTTTCAGACCGTACATGAAATTGCAATATTTTTTGATATGCTGCTGCGTGTATACATTGCACGATTAAACATACGCGATGTTTAAATGGCAATAACTCAAAAACTAAACTAAATTCTTGGGTGCATCCAGCGACGTATGTGTAGGTAAGACTATTATCTTTATGGTGATATAAAAATATTAAATTCCGCGATTGCAATTTTTGGAACGGCCTGAAACACCAACCCGCATAGATGCACGCCACATCTTAGAGGTGGTACGCGCGGTGACGTCATAATGACCGCTAGGTGTCGCAACAAACTGTGCAGAAAATGTACAGAAAAGCGCGACCAAAAGTGCCCTTGAAAAGGGTGACGGCGGGGGTTAAAAAATTCTTAAAACTTCTTGACAAGGCAAATGCCATTTTTTGCTTGATCACATGTGGGTGCATTAAAAAAAATAGAATGACGTTACTCGCACTGGTGCACTCCATGAACTTATCGCTGACACGACGAGGTTGTTATTAATGTAATCACTCAGTGTGGGGGTGTCCTGTCTTTCGTGGACTCGTCATGCAACTACAGTCTACGGCACTTTTAAATTGTGTTGAATCCGGACCCACCTCGATTTTGCCTTCATAACTTGAGTTTTGCCTAATTTTGATACCTCAGTGCGTTAGTTCCATTATTCAACATTATCCCAGGCATATTTACGTTTAAAAATATTACGCGTTAGCGCACTTTTGAGGCATAAATAACAGTCTACTGCTGTTGTGTCAAATTTAAGCAAAAAGATACATGAAACGGAAAAATCGAGGTGAGCCCTCACATTTATCAAATAAACACGTTGTTTTCGTATGCGTCACCATGGGACATGCGGCATTTAACTATGCGATGCGTCATCGACAAACCATTTGTATCGGCAAGTTCGAAATGAACAATTCCGAAGAAGCTTCACATAAAATTAACGTTTTCCTCAGTGTTGTTGGTAAGAAGAGGGGGCGGGTGTTGTGGGGCATAGCGCTAGTAATTTTAAATGTTTGCATTCCCCTACAATTTACCTACAACTAGGTACAACTGTACAATACAAGTGATTTCAACCATGATATTATTTTTTAAGATATCGGATATGTGTGTACTTTTTTATATATAGAATACTAGTTTGCACCATAGCGAAGCACTCAAGTTACGTCTAAAATTAACTAAAAATCATTTTGTGGACGCCCACATGAAATTATATTGCGTGGTTCCTGTGAGTGCGCGTGCGTGCTTGTGTGTGTAGTACCTATGCGGTTGTTCGTATATTTGTCATTATGTGAGGTGTGATGGGAAATTTGGGAATTGACAATGTCAAAAGCTGCAGCTGCATCCGTTTTATTGACTACGTTACCTCCACCGACGGAACAATGAACAGTTGACAACAGTATTACCAATGTAGTATAGTGATCTTTTAAAACTCGTTCCTACAGGGGTGGACTCTGTTCTACAAAGCATGAAGCCAAAGACATCACGAATTCTTGTGACTTTCAACACACTATTTCAGTAGTGTAGCTCAGTGAAACAATGGATACGAGCATCATTTGTCATACACAGCGCCGGATTTAGGACTGTGGAGGCCCCAGGCCAGTGACTGAGTCAATATCATATCATTATAGTTGTCACTCGTCCCTTTCTGATACACTTACGAATTTTGTACATTTAGAATACTAGTTTGCATCATACTGAAGCACTCAAGTTACGTCTAAAAACGTTTCGACACCAAGGAAATTACCCAAAAAGCGTTTTGTGGATGCACCCATGAAAGTTATATTGTGGGGTTCCTAGGCGATTGCCCCGTCTGCCACGCCCTAAATGCTGTACTGGTCATATACAAGAATAAACAATGACTTGACACTGTGCAATCCAACAGAAACAATGATTCTCTGTAGTGAGTGAGATGACAGCCAGACAGTTTGGTAAAGGTCATTTTGGCCATGGACAGTTGGGTAACAGACATTTAGGTAACAGGACATTTCTATAATGGGATGTTTTTGTAATAGTACATTTCCACACTAAGACAATTCAGTAATCGCACATTTCTGTAAAACCAACAAATCCTGCACTGGTCATGTACAAGTATAAGCAATGACATGACAAATTATGCAATGCCAAAGAAACAATAACGTTCTGGAGTGAGTCTGATATAAAGTATACACTTAAATAATTATAGTCCTGCTGTGGCTATGGTTGACAAGGCAACATTGAGACAGGATATGACACAGCTCTCAGACACTTTGTGAAGCGTCACACATACATTTTCCATTGCCAAATAGTCATTTGTCTTACGATAGTTGTTATACCTTCCGCCGGTAAACGCTGTTTCCCTCAAGTGTTATTATTTCTTAACAGAGCATGTGTGCACAAAGTATCACTATCAGTACTACTAGTCTTCAGTGAGGTCCACAGATGTCACATCTGAAGGAGTTTGCCAGTGTGGATACGCACTACATGTGTCTTTAGTGAACCACTCCTGGAAAACTGTGCCCCACAGCTATCACATTTGTAAGGTTTCTCCCCAATATGAATACGGACATGTTTCTTCAAATCACCACTTGTTAAGAATTGTGCACCACACGTATCACATTTGTAGGGTTTTTCCCCAGTATGAATACACCGGATATGTTTCTTCAAACTACTATTTTCTGAGAAATGTGCACCACATGTATCGCATTTGTAGGGTTTCTTCCCAATATGAATACACCGGATATGTTTCTTCAAACTACCATTTTCTGAGAAATGTCCACCACATATATCGCATTTGTAGAGTTTCTCCCCAGTATGAATACGCTGGATATGTTTCTTCAAACTACAATTTTCTGAGAAAAGTGCACCACATGTATCGCATTTGTAGGGTTTCTCCCCAGTATGAATACACCGAATATGTTTCGTCAAACTACCATTTTCTGATAAATGTGCACCATATGTATCGCATTTGTAGGGTTTCTTCCCAGTGTGGATACAGACATGCTTAGTCAAACCACTGCTTGCTGAGAATTGAGCACCACATGTATCACATTTGTAGGGTTTCTCCACAGATTGGATACGGACATGCTTAGTCAAATCACTGCTTGCTGAGAATTGAGCACCACATGCATCACATCTGTAGGGTTTCTCCCCAATTTGGATACGGACATGCTTAGTCAAACCACTGCTTGCTGATAATTGAGCACCACATGTATCACATTTGTAGGGTTTCTCCCCAGCGTGGATACGGACATGCTTAGTCAAACCACTGCTTGTTGAGAATTGAGCACCACATGTATCACATTTGTAGGGTTTCTCACCTGTGTGGATACGGACATGTTTCTTCAACTTACCATTTTGTGAGAATTGTGCACCACACGTATCACATTTGTAGGGTTTCTCCCCAGTGTGGATTCAGACTTGCTTAGTCAAATCACTGTCTGCTGAGAATTGTGCACCACATGTATTACATTTGTAGGGTTTCTCACCTGTGTGGATACGGACATGCTTAGTCAAATCACTGCTTGCTGAGAAGTGTGCACCACATGTATAACATTTGTAGGGTTTCTCCCTAATGTGGATACGGACATGCTTTGTCAAACCACTGCTTGCTACGAATTGTGCACCACATGTATCACATTTGTAGGGTTTCTCCCCAGTGTGGATACGGACATGGTTAGTGAAATCACTGCTTGCTGAGAATTGTGCACCACATGTAGCACATTTGTAGGGTTTCTCTCCAGTGTGGATTCGGACATGTCTCTTCAAATTACCATTTTCTGAGAATCGTGCACCACACGTATCACATTTGAATGGTTTCTCCCCTGTGTGACGGCGCACATGTACCTTTAAGACATTGTTCTTTAAAAAATGTTTTCCACAAGTGTCACATACAAATCTCTTCTCAATGATACGAGTGTGCACATTCACAGATATTGATAATAGTTTCAGCTTCTATCATGTTTCCATATACATCCCGTGTGTAACGTTTCACCAGAGAAGATTCACTCTTCTGTCTTCCACTTTAGTAATATTACTACAGCATGTAAACATTTTGATCACAAGTGCCGGTGCACCTGTATGTTACAATACTGAGAGAGTTGTAGGCGACATGCATCACATTTGAAGGGTGTTCTTCAGTCCGGGTGTACACGAGGATCTTTTAGTTACCACACAACAAAACAGTGTGCAGAGGTGTCACCTTTACATGTTTCTCCACAGTATGAATGTCCATATATGTGCAGTTTGAAAGTTCTACTCTGATATGACAATTCGCAACAATTTACTTTTTTCCACAAGTCAGAGATCACAGATGAGCCATTAAATGTTCATTCCATAACGGTCACACTTGAATGGTTGCCTTTACCAAAAGGGAATTGGTGTCTGCTTAAATGTAAGTATTGTTCCACAGGAGATAATGTCACATGCTTTCTCTTGTTGCTGAAGGGAAACGTGTGGACATTCAGTGACTTTGCTCAATGTCCTACGCTGTTTTGGTGCAGACAACTCAACAGTTGTTGTTATCACTGTGTGTGTGTTTGTGCAACTTGGACATTGTAGACATTTCTGACACACACAACCTTCGATAACACCACAGTCGTCTGAAACAACATGTGTCAGTACTGTGGATGTAGGTAACATTAGAAATACCAGCAGACAGGTAAATTGCAGAAAATTTGATGATTTCTATTGTGACAAATTATGTCCATTGTATATATTCAGAAACTATATGAATTCTGGCGATCTTTAAATTTCTGACATATGGTGTCGAAAATGTACACTTACATGTCCATAAAGATCAAAATTCATGAAACAAATTAAACTAAAACTTGACATCTCTGGAGGTGGCAACCTGTAGCTCCGCAGCTACCGTAAATCAATATTGTTTTGAGGAGTCGCAGTACAAATACGGCTCATAGAAACTGTGTCGAGTCTTTACTATAACCGAACACGTGTAATTTTATGTGTGTCAGCATGTATATATCTATGATAATTTTTAATTATACGAGTTTATATGTGCATGTAGGTATATTTATAATTATAGGTGTGTATGTATGCACATAGGTAAATTAATAATTATAAGTGTTGTGCGTGCACGACGCCTTGACATGGTAGCCGTGGAGCCACCACCAGAGATCTCGAGTTTTAGCTTTTTAATTAAATTAAACTTTGTTGTGTGACTTAATTGCCAAAGGAATGTAAATGTAATTGTTTGATAACGTAGTGTTCATATATTACGCAGTATATGTATCTAGGCTATAAAGACTATATTGTCTATACTTACACAATAGTAATTTTACGAATAGTATACTCTAATTTTAATATGTGGAGAAGTTTGGCGGCTAGCCTAAATAGTATACTGACTTTACTGTATGTAGGTGGTCGTTTTCATGGTTAGAACTTAAATCAGAAAAAGTAAAATCACCTATAGTTTTAATATTAGAATCTAAAGAAGAGAGTCTGATAATTAACAAAACAACTGGATCCTGCGATCAGACGATTTCGTTCTATCATTCTGAGGTGTTATATAATATATGCTTAATATTCTTAATTATCGCCTACAGCCTAGTACAGACTACAGGGCCCACACCAAAAGGCGGACCGCGAACGGGCGGACCGGAAGAACCGGGCGGACCACATTCACAAGGATGCGCGCAATCTTTGTTCCTATTTTACAAGCGTTGTTGTTATTTGCGCGTGCGTTCGTAAATATTGGAGTGTCTTTTATTATTGTATTATTACAAAATATTAACAATTCTAAACATAATACCTGAATGGTGTAACTTGCATTTAGAAAATCTTAACATAATAATAAATTAACAGTTTACTTACTATAAAAGAACACTCTGAATATCCCATGCAGAGTCAGTTTATTTAAATCGTTTGATGTAACAACTCGTCTAACGGTACACGTTTTCACGGGACACTATCAGTGTATCACCTGTTATTGAACGCTGACCTCATTGAAACAATTACGATAGACCCAGGTGAGGAATTCTGAGGGTCCAGCAGTCTTTGGATTTTGTTTGATCTATTGTACAGGGCCAAGCATATTTGGTTAGATTTCCGTTGGATTGCACTGCTAGCTGCATATGTGTTAGTGAGTGTGTGAGTAGTTCACGTTATTTTAATGTTCTTGTTAACTGAGATCGTGGACAGCATCGCTGTGATTAGCCGTCCCAGACACATTCACAACTTTGTTTTATAGGCATAATTAATGTATTTATTAAATTCACACTCATTTTGTAATTATATAATAAACACCCAATTTAAATTAGCTTAATCTAAATTATAACATAGATATGGCCTACAGTTATATTAACATTTTTAATAGAAATCTTAGCATGTAAATGATTACAAACTTTTTATGTATGAATATCTGTACATGATGTTTGTAACAGTTGAGATTGACATATGGAACAATGATTTGACTATATTTCAGAGTTAATTAGTTCATATACAGTAGGCCTATAATTGGCATTGTTTTAACTGTTGTTGGAATGTAATATTTAGGTATTATTAAATTTAGTTATGCAACAAGGACAACTCTACCTACAATAAGTTTACTGAACTCAAAAGTCAAATGAAAAATTGTATATACAAAAAAAATTAATAGTAAGCCAACTGTTTTATAGATGATAAAAGAATACAAGGACTAACAACAAAGGTTGGGAACAGGCCAAATGTAACCTATTCATTTCCCATGTCTTTGTATTATAATTTGATTGTGTGACTTTGTAACATTCATTTGTTCATTGTTCCATTGTTAGCTGAGTAGTTGAGTAGATTTTCCACATGCTTTGATAGCTACTCGTGTCTACCCGTGTTTTGCAAGTTACTACAAACAATAGCTTTCTAGAAGAGGTATAACTCCAGAGTTGTGCGTTTGATGCAGCCCTTCTGACTCAGTTTAAAGGAATAAATTGTACTACATTTATTTTTTGAGGTGAGCAAGTAGGTATTTAAAGGCATAGATAATGCTTGGTGGACATTGCCTCAATTACCAGTTTGTGTTGTTAACATCACTGCTGCCATGGCTCTTCAAGTGCATGTGTATTCTGATTACATTTTTAAATACTTACCACATTTTGTGGACACAAATCTTGGTTGCGTGGAATTTAGTTATGTATTTAACTTTCTTAGGGTGTCATCAGAGTAGTTGTCACTGATTCATGCATAAATTCATAGCAGCTGTTTATTATATTATTTGACATGTGGTTTGTAGTTAATTGTACATATCATCAGAGCAATCGTGAAAATAAATACAAACAAACAACACATCCAATAATTGTTATATTATTAATTGCACTGTTGTGTTCATTTTGTAAAATCATTAATTTCTTCTCATATTTCCACGCATAATATTAATGAAAGACATCTCAATGTTTATAAACGAACGCACAAGAGCGCACCCGAAGGAACAACGCACGTAAACATGGAACGTAGAGATCGCGCGCATCCTTGTGAATGTGGTCCGCCCGGTCCGCCCGGTCCGCCCGTTCGCGGTCCGCCTTTTAGTGTGGGCCAGGCTACAGACAGCTATAGGTAACCCGGTGGCGACGTAACCAGGTCAAGGAAGAAACTATCATACCTTGAATTTATCCAACCACATCTACCGCACCAGGCCACATAATCAAAAATATACAAGTTTACTTTTAGATAACGACCACAAAGGGTAGTAGTTGAAAACCAGCAATTAAACCTCCGCGATGTTGTCGAATGACAATGTGCTGCCACCTATTTGACACTAATAAAATTAAAACTTTTAAACACAAGTTCCTCCTCCATGCGATTATTATCGTGGTCACATGTCACTGACTCGGAGAAAGCTAGATTAGCGGCTTGGCGAACTTCATTAATATTCATAAAGTAACTTCGCACGTGCTCCGTCGGCGACGATGTGGTCATTATTTCGCAGGGAGATATATAGGTGGGGACGCATTTCCCCACAAAACCTCACAGATAAATGTCATGACGCGAGACGGTTCAGATTTCAACACTTTATTCGGCAAACAAGACCCTGTAACAATAAGATATGTTACAGTAAACATATATACATTGATACATATATATATATATATATATATAAACACATTGATATATGTACAACAAAACTGACACATAAATAATAATCCCAGCTAATCAATGTAAGTCGTTCATATGTCATCAACACGACACCCAGAATAACATTTAATCTCATGACACAACTCCATTAAGTACATTAAACAATTTCAGCAATAACATACATGACGAAAAATTTGAATCTTTAATAAATGAAGAACTTTTAAAAATAAATGAAATTTAATATCTCAAAATAAACAAATTATCACTGATCATACCAAAATCTAAATGCATGCCATTACACCAGGCAAAGTAAAATATACAGACACTTAGTGCTTGTGCTATGTTATTGAATATACATGTTTCTCAATAAATAATGTTTAAAACTCATATCAATATAACGTGGTGAAACAGTCATACAATGATGGCATCAACATAAAGGTACGGCTATCACGAATAGGAAAGTAGTTTGTACATTTTCAGTTTTCATGAAATTACATATTTTCTACAAAGTACACAAATTGTAGAGGGTAATTTGTAATTTAATATAAAAACAACAATGTAATGGTTGTGATATATTGTGGCCTCTCTATCCTATTTTGATTGAACCATGATCTGCTATATGTAAGCATAATGTTCTACACCATGACTCCTCCATGTAAATGTCTATAAATTGTGATCTATTTTATGAATTAGCAAGTCTGTCGCAATTTTGATTTCCGGTGATGCATGTTGAAAAAAGTAAATCCAAGTGCAAGCCAATGAAAGTACTGTCTAAAGTTAATTTGTTATGTACATTCACTGTGTGGAAACTAAAGCTAAGTGGCATTCAAAGTGTGTGTGTGTGTGTGTGTGTGTGTGTGTGTGTGTGTGTGTGTGTGTGTGTGTGTGTGTGTGTGAGGTGTGTGTGTGTGGTGTGGTGTGTGTGGTGTGTGTGTGTGTGTGTGTGTGTGTGTGTGTGTGTGTGTGTGTGTGTGTGTGTGTGTGTGTGTGTGTGTGTGTGTGTGTGTGTGTGTGTGTGTGTGTGTGTGTGTGTGTGTGTGTGTGTGTGTGTGTGAAACATACAAACACTAATGCTCTGATTCATGCCTGAAACAGAAAGTTACAAAATAAATTATGTGTAATGAAATGACTAAATTCACAGTCAACACCATATTGTGTTATTGTACATGTGAAGTAAACATCCATGATACACACCGTCTCAAACATAATAGAATATTGGATTAGCAACTATCCATTGTCGGTTTACGAATAACGACTATGACAAGGCATGAAAGGCAACTTTTTAAAGCACATTGGTACATTAAAGGTGTTCATAGCTATTGAAATACTCTGGATGTTATAAAGATATAAATAAAGATACAGCTAAAGGAAATACACCAACTGAAATTAATAGTTTTGTAAGAAATACACATTAGTTTAAAGACAAACTTCAAACCTGAAACTGAAATGCAATAGATAGATGTAGAGGACGCTAAATGTATGTCAGGTTAAATCATAAATAGGAAATGAAGTGAGTTGAAATACAACAATATGTACGTACGATTTCTGTGGCAATTTATAAAACTTACAGGTTACTCTTAGGAAAATTATAACTTGAAGTATCCTACATCATATTGAGTAATTGTGTTACCTGTGAATTGATGAGGAGACGATTTGTGATGAATCGTCTGTACATATACACAGCAGCTGGCTTCACACTCGACAATGGTTTTCTTGTAAGAAGTGCTTCCACATTCTAAATTTGGAGAAACAACAGCTAAAACACACGTACATATATGTATACTGGTCAGTTCTGTAAGGCAATAATTAAGCATTATGGTGATATTTAATATTTTATGATTTAAAAAATCAAAACACGACAGGTTATTATTATTTATCACAATCATCATAAATGTGCAGCCGTTGACCTTGTTTTACCTTCAATTCACAGTTAGAGCACCACATTATAACTCCATGCCACGCCTCATTTTTGACGAGGATACAATACGTTTTCAAACTTTATGTAACATGAACTAGTGTATGTAGATAACGTACCTGCGCAACCATTGTAAGTGTACAACTGTTGCGGAGTGGCGTAGTTTTGAACATTCGTCGTTTGATGGTGACCTTGTTTAACCTTCACTCGACACCTACTGTACCACTTGATAGCTCTCCGTCGTACCCCATATTTACACAACTCAGTTAGCTTTCCAACGGTGTACGACGTTGTCATAAATATATAGGTAACATAGATATACGCAACCATTTATATTGTATGACGTTTGCGAGATGACACAATTTCGAACATTTATCACTTGACGGTGACTCTGTTTGATCGTCGCTCCACACCTACTCCATCAACTGACTGTTCCATGTCATATCTCATTTTGACGGGGAGAAATGTTTCTTTCACACAGTGTACGACTCTTACATATAAATTAAGTATTTGCAGGGTCATTGTAACTTTAAGATTTTCACGGTATTGCCCAAAAATCGAATATTCATCGTTTCACGGTGACCTTGTTTGACATTAGCTCCACTCGTACCATATCAGGTAACACCTCCATGTTGTACCTCGTTTTGACGGGGAGACAATAGGCTGTCCAAAAATGTATGATTTGGTCATCTCATCTTGTAATTAAGTAAAGTAGATATCCGACCATTGTAATGTTAGGACGATTGGGGAAGCGCAAAATTTGAAAATTCATCAATTGACGGTGACCTTGTTTGGCCGTGGATTCACACTTACTGCACTACTTGGCAGCTCTACGACAGGCCTGTTCAGGACGGGGAGATGTAGAGCTTTCAAATGATATAACATTTGGGTGTGTGTAGGGGGGCATTTAAACGAATTCTTAGCATTTTGGCAGCAATATTGGATTTTTCTGCAGTAAGAACTCAACCAATCTTGATGAAAACCTCAGAAATAGAGTCCTTGCTCCCAAAAAAGCTATGTCTAGATCCCAATATCACCTTCATAAGGCAATTCGTTCAGAAGTTATGCCATTTATAGCATTTTGGAGGTCATCTTGTCGGCCATCTTGTATTTTGAAAAAGTCAAGCGTGTATTTTGTTACTAGATGGTATGGACTAATCAAAATGCAAATATATTATTTAGGGGGACATTGCCAGGTGTTGTGGTTAAGCCACTGGACCTCAAGTGGTCTGGCTGTTTCTCCAATATAGTCCTAGTCACATTCTGGGCACTGTATATGTCATATACAGCTCCACACTTTGCTGTGGGTGTTGATAGATTTGTTGTACACTGGTATGTCGTAGGACTTCAAAAGCCTTGCTACCTGTTCCGATAGTTTGCTAAAGTAGGACAGACCTATGGCCTGTTGGCTTCTGTTGGTTTCTGTGGTGGTGTTGTTCTTCTTCTTTATGTTAGGCAGCCACCATCCGTTGAGCAGATCAAGTCAGCTCGGAGATCTTGTTGCACTTTGGGGGGCTGCTGAGCTTAATAAAATGATAGGTGATGCGCTAGGGATTAAAAGATAAATAAATTAATAAATACATTTAAAAATAAACATTTATAAACAAAATAAGTAAGTTTTTAAAAATATGTAAAAACAGTATGTAAAAGGCTCTGAGTCGTAACAAGAGATGTGGGCAAAAAGGTGGATGATGTGTCAACTACTTGGAGTATACGCCCAGACCAATCCGGCTGCCGTAGTGACCGGCACAGCTCCAGCTTTCATTTACCCACTTTTGTTAACACATCAGAATTTGAGGAGAGTGCAGACCCTGGTCTCAAAGGTGGCAGGAGCAGGAGCTTTGGTGATTTCACGAGGAAGGCTGTTCCACTCTGGTATGGTTCTTGGGAAAAATGTCTTCTGTCTGTAGGCTGTCCGGTGATATGGGATGTTGTATCATCCTCATGACAATGCAACCATCAATGTAGTACATTATGTTATCTCGGATGTCATTGGGATCCTCCTGGTCTACAGATACCATCATTTTCTCCATGGCTTTCACTCCATTATCATCATGTCACAGTTCGGGTGGAGCTGCTGGGATCGTTTCCTGCGGATTTCGAACAGGGGCTCACAAAGTGATTCCGAGAAGTAGGTGCAGTTTCCAGTGCTGGATGGCGAAATGCTGTTCCTCATCACTATGCTGCGCAAGGCCCATTTGAATTGCAAAATGTTCAGGTTATTGTTCCACCTCCTCTACGTCTGATCTTGTTGAAGAGGAGCTCGATGTGGTATTGCGAGAATTTGTAGGTGAGAACGTATTTGTAGTGATGTATCTGGGTGAGAAGATCAGTAGTGATGTTTCCTAGTGATTTTGTGGCGGCTGCAAACCCAATCATTGCTGTTTTGCGACGTCCCGATCGCAGTAGCCTTCCGTTCTCGACTTTTAGAGTCATCAGGTGTGTGTGGCTGTGTGTATTCCAGGTATTGTTGCCACTCCCTCACGCTTTCGGCAGGCAGTGGAGCTTTCGATCCTTTACCATGGATGTTCTTGGTGTTATATCGAAAACTTTATCTACTTTTCAAAGGAAAGTAGTCGTTTCTTCACTGCCTTTGAACTCCTTCTTTGATACGTCTTCACGAAGGAAGTCTATGGCATCCGCCACTGAGGAGCTGATTATCTAGGCTGCCACCCGAACGTTCAGCTTGTGTTTGTTGTAGTCAAATGTGGGCTTTGGATAGCTTGTTGCCCAAAATCAAGCCCTCCTCTTCTTGCAGGGTATTCAGGGATTCGATGTTCTGCCACGTGATTGACTTGTTGTCGTCTTGTATTGTCTTGTAGTCACCAAGGAGGTTTCACATCAGTTTAATCGTGTAGTACATGTGTGCTACATGATGTATATTCTCTCTTAAGGACGTGGAGGGTGGTAGAACCACGGCCTCATGTCATAAACGTTCAATTTGCAGCCAAGTTTCACAGCAGTGCTTTGGTTGCCGAATGTTCCATCAAAACAACTGCCGCGATGCAGAATCCGGCTTTGATTAGCACCGCCAAGCAATCCCGTGTCAGCTGAGCTTGCACCGCAGCAGATACTTTGTTGACAATGAAGTATGCAATTGGATGTTTCCTATGTCCTGTTACATGAGATACCATGAACACCAAAGCTTCAGTGGCTAGACTGTCGTCCGCGTCAGGTAAGGCAGCTCCATAATCTGCGCAGCCAGCGTAACGTTTGCCAACTGGGTCCCAGACAGTCTCTTTCCTGATCGCCATGGCATCTAAAATAAGGACGCAGTCTTTCATCCATGGCTTATCTCGGAGGCTGTTGCTGTTGCATTTGTGAGGAATCCCGGTTCACAATCAACAGATGCTGCCCAACGTCTGATGCTTGATGGATGTTGTAAGTGCAGTATTGTTCTGACGTAGTCCTATGCCTTGGGCGAGTAGTAGTGGAGAATGAATGCAAACTGCTTGATTTGTTGGTTGTACTGTCTTTTCCTTGTCGATCTTCGGCTGTCAGAGAGTTAGTTGCGAAAGATGTGTTGGGCCATCCCACCAAAGTTATTTTGTGGCAGTGCCAGCTTAACTTCTTCAAGTAGCTTCTGTTCTCCAATGGACTTGAGAAGGTGTCATTTTGTTTATCTTCTGCTGCTTCTGCTAGTAGTCATTGTAGTAGTAGTAGTAACAATAGTAATCATCATAATCATAATATAAATAACGTTGTTACTCAAATACTAGTAGTCGTAGTAATAGTAATAATAGTGTTTTAGTAATAATAGTAGCAGTAGCACTAACAGTAGTAGTACTGTAAATTCTGGAGGAGTTGAAAAAAGATGGGACATAATTGTGCTACAGGGTGGCCTATTCCCGCACAGGCGACAACAAATACAATTATTTTTAAATTATTTGTCTCAATATCAACCTTTACGCAGACAAACATCATATTATTTATTCGGAGGTTGTATGAAAGTCAATAAAAAAACAATTACTTTTCGACAATGTATATTATAATAATATTCTAACCTTGGGGGAAATCTGGCGGTATCTGTTTATGTTCATTCGCATCCTTGGAACATTGGACTGATCTACAAAGTGGCGCTTTATTGAAAAATGAAAGGTTTAGTTAATAAGAATATATTTTGGGAAAAATTACTGGTGGCCATGTATTTTCAGCGGAATATGGCACATGAATATATTGTTAATCTGTGACGCCGTTAATCTTAAAATCGCGTAGTACGTGAACAAGGCTATAATTATTATAAGAAAGTAATATATAGTATATACACTGTACATATATAAATATATTGTATGGGGAATGGTGATTCACTGAAGTTTTATTTAATTTAAAATATGGGCGATCTCAGAATGCAACGTTTAATTCAAATATGTTTTCCAAAATATTAATCTTTGCATTCAAATATGCTTTACTATTATTTAAATTTTCAAGCATTTTCACAAAATAATCTCAAATACTAGTTTTATGTAATGTATTTCTGCTAAACTTAATCATTAATAAAGTAGTTTACCACGGTAATTTGAGTATAATTTATTTAGTAGTTGAAACCTTTCAAAAACAACGACGCCAAAACGAACAATATTCGTCCGTACTTGTCGCGCCGGCAACGATACAACTTTGGCAACGATGCAATTTCAGCGAATTTGGTTTTAAAACACTGCCAGTGCGGTCGAATTGTCCCGCCAAAGCCAACAACTTTTGCCGCCTAGTCAAAGCGGTAAGGCAGCCGAAGCTTCCTAAGTGCAAAAAAAACGAAAAACGAGTGGCGGTGCAGTCGTATTTCGTTCTGGTGCAGTGAAAACGAAAAACGGTTTGTTTTATTGTTATTTTGTTTTTCTAACTTGAATTAGAAATACGCGAATTGTAGATTGTATTCGTTTTTCGTACTTCAAATATGAAAACGTACATTGTTTGCTTGTTTCCTTTTTTGTTCGCCAATTTCAAAACGAAAAAGACGCTATATATACTGACCGTCTTAGCTTGGCTCTATAATTTTTTAATATAGGCCTTCTATTTTTATGTTTGAACGTGTGTAGTCAGTTCTACCACCACTGGCTTGCGAGGATGGCGTCTGCCTGTCTGGTCAATTTTGCATTTGTTTGTCAATCTGACACAGTGGAGCATTTTCAAGTTTATAATTTTTATGATTATGACATCATGCCGGCTTCAAAGTTCAAGAATCAAGTATAATGCACTCCATGAAATGTATACACTGCTTTCATCTGGTCTGGTGAAAAGTGCCAGTATATTCCAGCCTTTAAGTAGGCTTACAACAACTAATTAAATTGTTTTACAATCTATCTAGGCTCTAAACGATGGTCCGACTTTAGCGAACATAGGCCCTGCATCACTGCAGATACAACAACAGTGTCTTATAAATAATTAAATGTAAATGATCCTAAGACGACAACATTACACTGTGGCAGCACCTGTCACACACAACATAGTTTCACAATACCCATCCTCCTGAAGGATAAGCTCGTAGTTTGTATACAGTGCTAGATGTCGTCATGGTTAAATGATTAGTTCAACATTATATACCAGGGGGTGCTCTACACAGGAGACGGTTTCGTTAAATATTCATACTGAACATTGGACAAAGTTTATGTGACTTTGAACAGTTATTCACACGGCTGTATGTTTTTTTGTGATTGCTCCAAGCTATGTAACCCACTCACTGATCAATGTCTGATGGTTCACGTAACTATCATACCAGTCATAGAAAACATACAAGGCATTGTGATCAATGTCTGATGGTTCACGTAACTATCATACCAGTCATAGAAAACATACAAGGCATTGTTGTGATCAATGTCTGATGGTTCACGTAACTATCATACCAGTCATAGAAAACATACAAGGCATTGTGATCAATGTCTGATGGTTCACGTAACTATCATACCAGTCATAGAAAACATACAAGGCATTGTGATCAATGTCTGATGGTTCACGTAACTATCATACCAATCATAGAAAACATACAAGGCATTGTGATCAATGTCTGATGGTTCACGTAACTATCATACCAGTCATAGAAAACATACAAGGCATTGTGATCAATGTCTGATGGTTCACGTAACTATCATACCAATCATAGAAAACATACAAGGCATTGTGATCAATGTCTGATGGTTCACGTAACTATCACCAGTCATAGAAAACATACAAGGCATTGTGATCAATGTCTGATGGTTCACGTAACTATCATACCAGTCATAGAAAACATACAAGGCATTGTGATCAATGTCTGATGGTTCACGTAACTATCATACCAGTCATAGAAAACATACAAGGCATTGTGATCAATGTCTGATGGTTCACGTAACTATCATACCAGTCATAGAAAACATACAAGGCATTGTGATCAATGTCTGATGGTTCACGTAACTATCACCAGTCATAGAAAACATACAAGGCATTGTGATCAATGTCTGATGGTTCACGTAACTATCATACCAGTCATAGAAAACATACAAGGCATTGTGATCAATCGTCAAACGTCCAGAACAAACCTTACACCACATGGAATTCTAAAAAATGTCAGTGTTACAAGATACTTCCTGGGTAGAGATGAACCCTTTGAAAGTTTGGCACCGAGATGCAAAGCATGCAGGAACAGCACAACAATCATACACAAACTAGCTTGATTATAGTATTCTGTATTTGAAAAATGACAACAGATACACATGTATATATCTATTCATAACTTTAACATACATTTATATGTCTGCACGATTGTTTCCAACATATACCACAAATGTCATGACACTGGCAGATACGCATGACGTTAGAAAATAATTTGGCATTGATGTTACGTAATGCATCGCCATTGATCTGGATTTCACATACATACCTGGGTACTGAATCTTTACTGGATATATTTGGAAGCTTGTCAGTTCTTGTTTATAAAAGGCAGCTAATTCTACAGCTGCAGTTAATTAATATAATTAATATATACAGTGCTAGATTGCTCAGCGCTAGATCATTCAACTGCCATCACCATCGCCACAATGTCGTTCTCGCCTTTCGACCTTTGACCTCACTAATGTACATGTTGTTTGCAAGGAAAGTGTCAATCATGGCACTATTGTCTGTTGCACAGGATGCTTGAATAAATACTGGACACGGCTGCTGATTGGCTAGATCTCCGGCAGCCCCGCCTTCTGTCGACACTTCTGGATGAGGGCACGCAGCATGTACTGCTTCCTTGACAACTCTCGCACCTTCTGCGAACAAAAAGATCACCACAACGGTCAACAGAGGTCAATGCAAGGGTCAACACATCTAATAACAAAATACATGCATCATCAGAGAGAAATATCAGTAGCAATGACGTCAAAAAATGTAGTGCTACTGTGGACTCGGCTCACTGGAATGGCTTCAGGGACATTTGTGTAAAAGTGAGAAGAAGGAATGATTTCATCGCAACCAATGTATTCTATTTAATCCCTGATTCTGCTATTTATGATTATGTTGAGTCTACAGTACCCATGGTACTGACTATTAGCGGTGGAACAAATAATCAATGTTTCGTGATACACAGCACACAGGCTACGACACTAAATTTATAGATACGCATATTAAAAAACTATTGCCAATCAATAAATATTGTCGAACTATTTAACATTGACATTTCACTTCATTTTGGTTGTACATGTTACAAAAAAACTTTATATGTTAAGACGTAGGTTCTTTTATTTAATTCTCCTTCCAACATTGTGGGAAACGTCTACTATCTAAACAAATATGGCAGGGTATGTCCTACACACCCAAGGTGCACTTTGCCCTTTCTGCATATGCCTTGTTCACCCCACCACCTTTTGCACTCCTATGTAAGCTACGACTGGCACCAAATACAGAAGACTCCTATACATGTAAGCTACAACTAGCAGTACCTCGCACTGAGTATAGACTCTTACATATGATATAACTGACACCGAGTACAGACTCCTACGTGTGCTACAACTTGCACTGAGTGAAGTAGACACAAGATACGTACCTTGAGGAACTGTTCAATGTCGATGACACCTTTCTGTAGGGCGTCACTGAGGTAGTACAGCGCATCCTCAATGGCCTGCTCCTCCGCAAATGTATTCAGCAGTCTACAAGATGTAAAACAGGGTCAGTTCAAACCAGTATCCAGTCCTCAGGACTGCTCAAAGCACATTATACCCTGGCAGAGCTGTTCAATCGAACACCATTTCGACTTCTCTGGGAAGCATTTAGCCACACTGCAATTAATGCGTGATAACTATTCGTAAAGAAATATCCACCACTGTCAATAGCCAGGTACTCATTCATACAGCTGAGTGAACTGGAACAACACAGAGTGAACATACTTGCCCACTTTCAAAATGACAGCACAGGATTTGAATGAGTTGTGTGTGTGTGAGTGTGTGCGTATATGAGAGATATGTGCATGCGTGTGTGTGTGTGTGTGTGTGTGTGTGTGTCTGTGTGGTGCGTATGTGCGCATCCATTAGAGGCACTCACTGCTTGTAGAGGGGTGCTGATGGTACAACGGCTTCGTCCACATTGACCTCTCCCCGACTATCCATCTTCTGAATCACCTGTTGGATCTCTTCATCCTTCTCTTGTAGCAGCATAATGGTTTGCTCCACATCACTCTACAAACACAACACATCTACATCACTCTACAAGATCAACACATTGATATCACTCTACAAGACCAATAAATCTACATCACTCTACAAACAACACAACTATACAAAAAGACCAACATTTCTACATCACTCTACAAGACCAACACATCTATATCACTCTACAAACACAACACATCAACATCACTACAAACACAACACATCTACATCACTCTACAAACACAACACATATATCTCTCTACAAACAGAACATATCTACATCAATCTATGAACACAACATATCTACACAACTATACAAACACAACACATCAACATGATACATCACTCTTCAAGACCAACACCACTCTACAAACTCAACACATTAACAAACTACTCCACAGGCTTTTCAGAATAATATCTGTATGTGTATTTACTGAACTGTTAGACCGACATAAATCAATGGCCAATGCATGGAACCAACATCAACACTATCAAATAGGGAGAACAGAGCCAAAAAACACTTTATCTTCATTTCAGTACGTGATATGGGAGGTGATTTGATAATAATAGAGACGGGCAGACTATCAAAGAGAGCAGAGAAGGAGAAACATCAAAGCCACCGGGAAAAGGGAGCACCACAGTTGAGATGGAAGGACTGCATCAAGAGGGACTTGAGAAAGTTGGCGGAAAGTGAAAGGTAGAGAGAGGAGGCTGCTGACAGGGAGCAGTGGAGAGCAATTACAACACGAGCAGTGCAACAGTACAGGAGCTAGACCTTGTGCAACAGAACCAGGAGAAAGAACAGTACAGGAGCTAGACCTTGTGCAACAGAACCAGGAGAAAGAATAATACAGGAGCTAGTCATTGTGCAATAGAACCAGGAGAAAGAACAGTACAAGAGCTAGACATTGTGCAACAGAACCAGGAGAAAGAACAGTACAGGAGCTAGACCTTGTGCAACAGAACCAGGAGAAAGAACAGTACAGGAGCTAGACATTGTGCAACAGAACCAGGAGAAAGAACAGTACAGGAGCTAGATATTGTGCAACAGAACCAGGAGAAAGAACAGTACAGGAGCTAGACCTTGTGCAACAGAACCAGGAGAAAGAACAGTACAGGAGCTAGACCTTGTGCAACAGAACCAGGAGAAAGAACAGTACTGGAGCTAGACCTTGTGCAACAGAACCAGGAGAAAGAACAGTACAGGAGCTATAGTTTGTGCAACGGAACCAGGAGAAAGTACAGTACAGGAGCTAGACCTTGTGCAACGGAATCAAGAGAAAGAACAAGTTGGGAGTTAGACCTTGTGCAACAGAACCAGGAGAAAGAATAATACAGGAGCTAGTCATTGTGCAACAGAACCAGGAGAAAGAACAGTACAGGAGCTAGACCTTGTGCAACAGAACCAGGAGAAAGAACAGTACAGGAGCTAGACCTTGTGCAACAGAACCAGGAGAAAGAACAGTACAGGAGCTAGACCTTGTGCAACAGAACCAGGAGAAAGAACAGTACTGGAGCTAGACCTTGTGCAACAGAACCAGGAGAAAGAACAGTACAGGAGCTATAGTTTGTGCAACGGAACCAGGAGAAAGAACAGTACAGGAGCTAGACCTTGTGCAACGGAATCAAGAGAAAGAACAAGTTGGGAGTTAGACCTTGTGCAACAGAACCAGGAGAAAGAATAATACAGGAGCTAGTCATTGTGCAATAGAACCAGGAGAAAGAACAGTACAAGAGCTAGACATTGTGCAACAGAACCAGGAGAAAGAACAGTACAGGAGCTAGACCTTGTGCAACAGAACCAGGAGAAAGAACAGTACAGGAGCTAGACCTTGTGTAACAGAACCAGGAGAAAGAACAGTACTGGAGCTAGACCTTGTGCAACAGAACCAGGAGAAAGAACAGTACAGGAGCTAGACCTTGTGCAACAGAAAAAGGAGAAGGAACAGTACAGAAGCTAGACCTTGTGCAACAGAACCAGGAGAAAGAACAGTACAGGAGCTAGACCTTGTGCAACACAACCAGGAGAAAGAACAGTACAGGAGCTAGACCTTGTGCAACAGAACCAGGAGAAAGAAAATTACAAGAGCTAGACCTTGTGCAACAGAACCAGGAGAAAGAACAGTACACGAGCTAGACCTTGTGCACCAGAACCAGGAGAAAGAACAGTACAGGTGTTAGACCTTGTGCAACAGAACCAGGAGAAAGAACAGTAAAGGAGCTAGACCTTGTGCAACAGAACCAGGAGAAAGAACATTACAGGAGCTAGACCTTGTGCAACAGAACCAGGAGAAAGAACAGTACAGGAGCTAGACTTTGTGCAACAGAACCAGGAGAAAGAACATTACAGGAGCTAGACCTTGTGCAACAGAACCAGGAGAAAGAATAATACAGGTGTTAGACCTTGTGCAACAGAACCAGGAGAAAGAACAGTAAAGGAGCTAGACCTTGTGCAACAGAACCAGGAGAAAGAACATTACAGGAGCTAGACCTTGTGCAACAGAACCAGGAGAAAGAACAGTACAGGAGCTAGACTTTGTGCAACAGAACCAGGAGAAAGAACATTACAGGAGCTAGACCTTGTGCAACAGAACCAGGAGAAAGAATAATACAGGAGCTAGACCTTGTGCAATAGAACCAGGAGAAAGAACAGTACAGAAGCTAGACCTTGTGCAACAGAACCAGGAGAAAGAACAGTACAGGAGCTAGACCTTGTGCAACACAACCAGGAGAAAGAACAGTACAGGAGCTAGACCTTGTGCAACAGAACCAGGAGAAAGAACAGTACAGGTGTTAGACCTTGTGCAACAGAATCAGGAGAAAGAACAGTACACGAGCTAGACCTTGTGCACCAGAACCAGGAGAAAGAACAGTACAGGTGTTAGACCTTGTGCAACAGAACCAGGAGAAAGAACAGTAAAGGAGCTAGACCTTGTGCAACAGAACCAGGAGAAAGAACATTACAGGAGCTAGACCTTGTGCAACAGAACCAGGAGAAAGAACAGTACAGGAGCTAGACTTTGTGCAACAGAACCAGGAGAAAGAACATTACAGGAGCTAGACCTTGCGCAACAGAACCAGGAGAAAGAACAGTACAGGAGATAGACCTTGTGCAACAGAACCAGGAGAAAGAACAGTACAGGAGCTAGACCTTGTGCAACAGAACCAGGAGAAAGAACAATACAGGAGCTAGACCTCACCCCTGTATGCGGGAACTCCAAGGATGAACAAGTGATGAAGAACAGCATGTCAGAGTAGCAACTAGTGAAGTAGGGAAAGTCAAACGATTGCAATTTTACACTATTTTATACACTGTATATCTTAATATGTTGTGAAACGTCACAAACAATCTTGGATCTGGCGCAATACCAAATAAGATATATTAGTATTATTTACAGTGGAAATACAATTCTTGAAAATGAGGTTTTTTTTACAGAACATAGCTATGTTTCAGTTAATGGCTTCAAAGTGATGGGGAGGTCACTTCAGATTCAGAAAGTGAGCTTTCCCAGGTTAATTAAAGTTAATTTGTGAGATAAGTGATCCGAGCTACCTGGGGATATAGAGAAACACAGGAGACCAGCCAAATAGGATGGCTGTTGGGCTATCATGTATGAATGGAAATTTTGATTAACCCTTTAGGCCCAGTCAAATTTGAATGAAATGCTCTCCGAGCCCCTGCATTGCAGTGGTCGCATTAAATCACCAAGGTCTGGGTGCATCTAGTTTTTTACATGCGATTTTGTTGTACATTGTTTCCTAACATTGCAAGTTGTACTTATTAGAAAGATAATTGAATGCTGCATAAGACAGTTCTAAATATATTAATTAACTTTAAATTAAACATGCCAAACATAATGTGTTTCGGTGGGTTGCCTAGAATGGTAAGTAAGCCTACAAATTCTTTTCTCAGTTGATATTTTCAAACAGAGCGTATTCAAAAACATCCAGTATAAAGCCATATGACAAATACACCTGACACTCGGCAGACACACTAAAGAATATAACACATATTATTCAGACGACCATGCTACATCCATGCATCAGACGGATGTGGGTGGCATGGGAAGTGGCCGGTTGTGGCCTAAAGGGTTAAATAGTTATGTTCATGTCACAGTGGCAACCAGTGAAGCGGGAACACCGAGATGAGAGAAGCTGTTTACCTGCTCTTTTTCCAACCGTTGGAGCATCTGTTCCAGCGTCATCTTGCCTTTGTTCAGGTCATCTTGTGTCCTCCGTAGTGCTTCCAACTCCGCCTGTCACAAACACACGATGACATACACACAAAGAACACCCACCTCTGTCACACAATATATATCAGACCAAGGATGGTTGTACTTAGTACTCTGACCACCTGGCTGGTGTCTATGACACAACTACAAACTGTCCGATAACATTAATCGTTACAAGATGGTTGTGTTCAGCTGTTGGTATTATCATCTGACTATTATGTATCTGGAGTTAAATACATTATTGTCTTCCCTTTCAGGAAATGTATACTTTGCTAAGAGAAATATGCACAATAAATGCATAAAAATACAAGTTTAGGACAACACGCAAATCTTACAAAATGGCTGTGCACTTCTATTATATCAGTGCAATTTTGTCTGGCACTGAAACGGTTAAAACCCCTCTGCTCACCTGGCCCTGTGAGGACACGTCATGTGCTCTTCTCTTGAGTTTGTCCTTGACAGCTGACAGTAGAGACGCATGGATCTGCTCGTCTGATATTTGTACTCCCGCCCCCGGAGTTTGTGCTCCTGTCAGGTGTCACAGGCAAATCTTTTCATTATGAAATACTAGCAAAATGCCCATCCTCTGACAGATGGCATTACACGCACACAGGTGCAGAAGACCATTCCTGAAGTGTTGTACCGGTGTCGCACTTACATTTATCTGGGCGTTAAATTTTATCCGGGTGATGTTTATGTGCATATGTAAGGCATAATAATTGGCACCAGTAGATCACGTAGTGATAAATAATATCCAGTAGTTAAATATGTTTCGTTAGTTGTCGTAATACGAGTGTTATAGTTAGAGTACATAATCAAAATTTGCTGTTTCAGATTTGTGACCAAGTATAAGAGGAAGTCACGTGACGTGTGCGTGGAGAGGAAACTGTTTTATGACAGAAATTGTTTGTCTGTGGGAAGCAAACACTTTATAATTGATGTGTATATATATATATAGACATATATATAAATATATATATACATATAAACATACCTAACGCCCGGATAAATTAAAACGCGACCGTCATAGTTGGTGCTAAATGCATTCCCCTAGATATGCCCACGCGCAGAAACGTCACCTGGATATTATTTAATGCCCGGATAAATGTAAGCGCGACACCGGTCCTACTGGATGTTAGTTATCATGTAAATTTTAAACGTTTTCTGTAATGCACATTACAGAAAGAGTCACCAGCTGATCGGTGGATGATTTACAAAGCTCTGTACTATTGCCAGAAACCTACATAACATTGTGAACATCCGTCTAGTAGCTTACATCCACCCATGTAGCAAACCACTCATCTATGGTGGCTCCATCTGGAGAACGAATCACCACTTAATTATCTCAGGTAAGAGAAAGGTCTTCTACACAATCCACAAATAAAAACATGCACGAGTGGACCTCAGGTGAGATGCTCTTACAACGCTCCAAAATAAGTGAATTAATAAATTAAATCAATAATGACTGTATTCCATTTGATTTTTTGCTATTTATTCCTTTGTTATTTGTGAATCACACTTGTCTAATGTGAGGTTATGACTCACCTATCTAATGTGGACCATGACTTATCTGTCTAGCATGGGGCTATGACTCGCCTGTCTAATGTGGGGCTATGACTAACCTGTCTCTAATGTGGGCTATGACTCATCTGTCTAGCATGGGGCTATGATTCACCTGTCTAATGTGGGGCTTTGACTCACCTGTTTAATGTGGGGTTATGAATCACCTGTTTAATGTGATGTTATGACTCACCTGTCTAATGTGGGACTATGACTCACCAGTCTAATGTGGGACTATGACCCACCAGTCTAATGTGGGGCTATGACTCACTTATCTAATGTGGGGTTGACTCTCCTGTCTAATGTGGGCTATGACTCATATGTCTAGCATGGGGCTATGACTCACTTGTCTAATGTGGGTCTATGACTCACTTGTTTAATGTGGGGTTATGACTCACCTGTCTGATGTGGGATTATGAATCACCTGTCTAATGTGGTGCTATGACTCACCTGTCTAATGTGGGACTATGACCCACCAGTCTAATATGTGGGGCTATGACTCACATGTCTAATATGGGGCTACGACTCACCTGTCTAATGTGGGGTTATGACTCACCTGTCTAATGTGGGGTTATGACTCACCTGTCTGTGCTGTGTAGCTCTGGGTTGAGGGGTAGGGTGGGTAGTTCTGGGACTGGTAGGGGTAGCCCTGGGACTGAGAACCCCCGTACCACTGGGACTTGGGGTAAACACCGCTTCCACTGTAGGTACTGGGAGCCTGTTGACTGGGGTAACCAGCCGTTGTACTCGGAGGGTAGGGCACAGGCATTGCACCCCCTACAACCACAAAGATCGATTCACCAACCATACCGGCCAACAGTGTAAGATTTAACAAGATGGGGCGTGTCCATCTCACGCTGTTTTTGAGGCCAACATACCAGCATTTTTTGAGAATCTATCTTCAACTTGAGTATTCTCATGTCTAGTGGAACTGTTCGTTTATTGATGCTACTTTCTGACATCTGGTTCTACCACACATGGACCTCTTGCCACACTGACGGGAGTTCTAGTGTAACTTCAATCAGGCCCTTAGTCATGGACCCGTTATTGCAACCAGTTTTTTGAAAATCACAATGGGTTTTTCTTTTTCAAATAACGGGTTGTTTAGTCTTTAGATACATATTATATTATACATCTGTGATGTTGACGGTAGATGGTTATCTTGGACATTTATTTAGGCACTCTCAATCAACACTGGAATACGACAATCCGCCAGAGCAGGGATAGCGTCGTAGTGGCTTATTCCTTAGCTATTGAAATGAACGTTAACAGTAGTGACGCCTAACGATTATTGTTGGAATCGCACAAACGCCAGTTTCACGATGATATAAAATTTACAGGGAGTTTGTATGCAAACATTTCAAGATATCTGGAGTTTTTTGATGGGACTGTCCGTCACGCTATGACTCACCACTGATACGCATTGATTTGGAATAAATTGTTTTTGTAAAAACCAACAACGTGGTGAGCAATGATAGAGGAATACATGCATAAATGGTTTCCTTCTACGAAAACTGACAGTAAATGTTATTCCAAATTCCAATGTGGGTGTTTCTTTCTAGTTTACGATATAGGTACTAGGAATGCTGTGCGTTTATGCTGCAGTAAATTTGATTGTGCGCTTGCGCATTGCCTTTAGCGTTTTGGTGGCATCTTTCATAATTATAATATGACATAATTAGTGCAGCCGTGACATTTCCGGGATTCATGTTTATTATTCAATAACTATTTGTATAGATACTATGACAAATTACTGAATATTATATATTATAAAATATTAGTACAACAGTAGTCAACACAATTTTCACCATTGTGACACAGTTCTAGGTCATTCATGTCATTTCAACTTTCATCATGGCAAAACTGTTGACCTTGGGTTTACTGGTAAACTGTTGTTATAATAGACATGTCCACAATATTCCTTTATAGTCTTGGTTTCATAATGTATGTGGTGTTCCTACTAAAAAAAATGCATAATTCTATGAGAAACATGACAAACCATTTAAGTGTGTTCCACCATCTTGAATTTCCTGGTTTCCATGGCAACCAATCTCACAATTTGTGTACTTACAGTATTCACTGATAAACCTAGTTTACTAATATGTATGGTGTTCCTATTAAAAAATGGACCCTTCTGTGTACAAAAAATGTGAAGGTAAAAATTTTTACCCTGTTTCACTGAAAGTTCCAAAGAAAGTCAGCATTCAGTGGTGACTGGGTGGCCAGAAACTCAACACTGAAATGGTTAAAAACAGAACATAAAATCTTAGAAACTGATAGTAATTGCAAAATTCCTTTTGTACATTTAAATTCTGAAGTTTTGCCCAATATAAATATCCTATGAACTGGTGTTTATAACATTTTGTTCTGAAACCCTTCATGCAGTTCGACATAAAATATAACAGGTTTCAAGAGGAATATAAATATTGTTCAATTCACCTTGGGCAGGGTAGGGCAAGTTCCCATCCTGCGTTGCAGGCGGGTAGGCTGGTCTGGGGGGAGCAGCAACCTTCGAGTAAACTGGGGGATCCTCCCCAAACACGATGATCAGCACTTGGAATAGGCCAATCAGGTCAGCTTGGGGCTAAAGAAAACAACATGAAGCTCTGTGAAGTTGGTCTGAGGTTGCAATAAACAATAGTGACCACAGTGAATTTCCTTGAATGGATTGATGATCTGGTTTCTTGGTTATTATTAGTTGACATATTTACCTCTCAAGAAACTTGGTTTAAGTACACAGAGTGAAAAAAGAAAACAAGTTTCTTGAGAGGTAAATATGCCAACTCACAGTGAAGTTGGTATAAGGTTGAAAGAAACAACATGAACCTCAGTGAAGTTAATCTGAGGTCACAATAAACAACATGAACCTCAGTGAAGTTGGTCTGAGGTCATAATGAACAACATGAACCTCAATGACATTGGCCTCGGGTCACAATAAACAATATGAACTGCAGTGAAGTTTGTCTGAGGTCACAATAAACAATATGAACTGCAGTGAAGTTTGTCTGGTGTCACAATAGAGAAATTTGTTTCGGGTGAGAACAGACGACTTCAAAATGTACATAAAACCATTCGATAAAAACAGCAGATAAATAATACATGCATACACAATACTTATTCTAAAACGACAAGTGACACTGTGGCAGCAGGCATCATGAATTAAGTTGTTTATTAGACAGTGGCATGAATGAGTGTTTGTATCTATTAAGCCTGCACCGAGGAGTTATATAACATCTGCCAGATGGCAGGAGCTGAAATTCATTATGCAGAACATGTTTAGTATCATAAATAATCTTGACTGACTGTCTTTTTAGAGTCTGTTCAAAAATCTCCTGAAGGGAGATCATGGGAGATGTGAAACCTGTGATTTTCATGGCAGTTCTCATCAATCGAGAAAGCTGTGATTTTAATTGAACAAACAGATTGCCAAACCAAGCAGTAATCCCATAGCGCAATATGCTTTCAATAATGGAGCAATAAAAAGGAACAAGTATTTTCTCATCAACACCGAAAGCTCTCAGTCTGCAGAGAAAGTACAACTGCTGGTGGACTTTGGAGCACACACTGTGAACATGGACATTCCAGCTAAGTTTGTTATCAAGATGGACACCTAGGTATTTGTTCTGACTGAACTGGGCAATTTCTTCACTATGGATAAAGGCCAAAATAAATGACAGGAATCTCAGTGAAGTTGGTGTCAGGTCACAAGAAACAACATGAACCTCAGTGAAGTTGATCCGAGGTCACAATAAACTACATGAATCTCAGTCAAGTTGGTCTAACGTCACAATAAACAATGTGAATCTCAGTCAAGTTGGTCTGAGGTTAGAATAAACATGAACTTCAGTGAAGTTTGTCTGAGGTCCCAATAAACAACATGAACCTCAGCGAAGTTGGTCTGAGGTCACAATAAACAACATGAAACTCAGTGAAGTGGGTCTAAGGCTGCAATTATAAACATAACACTTGGGTGAGGTTAGTAACTTAGTATGAAGCTATATATACATAACATGAAACAAGTGTTGTAACTTACATGTTTCCACTCGTGCAGATATGGCAGGTAGACGCGACCATTGCCGTCGATGTGCCGGCCTGTCTTGAGCATCATGCTACTGGTGGGCTTCACAAACACCATAGGGGGGTTGTATGGGTGCGTGTCCATCAACCACAGACATATCGGGATGTTGTACGTGTTTCCTGCATGCACAACACCCGTGACAGCTAATCACATATCATTGTCTTAGTCATGACAACTTATCACACAATACTTGTCTCCCTCGTGACAACTAATCACAGAACATTTGTCTCATTCATGACAGCTAATCACAGAACACTTGTTTCACCCATGACAGCAGATCACAGAACACTTGTCTCACTCATGACAGCCAATCACAGAATACTTGTCTCACCCATGACAGCTGATCACAGAACACTTGTCTCACTCATGACAGCCAATCACAGAACACTTGTCTCACTCATGACAGCTAATCACAGAACACTTGTCTCACCCATGACAGCCAATCACAGAACACTTGCCTCACTCGTGACAGCCGATCACACACAGAACACTTGTCTCACTCATGACAGCCAATGACAGAACACTTGTCTCACCCATGACAGCTGATTGCAGAACGCTTGTCTCACTCATGACAGCCAATCACAGAACACTTGTCTCACTCATGACAGCTAATCACAGAACACTTGTCTCACCCATGACAGCCAATCACACACAGAACACTTGTCTCACTCATGACAGCCGATCACAGAACACTTGTCTCACTCGTGACAGCCAATCACACACAGAACACTACTCTCACTCATGACAGCCAATCACACACAGAACACTTGTCTCATTCATGACAGCCAGTCACAGAACACTTCCCTCACTCACGACAGCCGATCACACATAGAACACTTGTCTTATTCATGACAGCCAATCGCAGAACATTTGTCTCACTTGTGACACCCAATCACACAATACTCTTCTCACTTGTGACAGCTAACCCGGTAATCACACATCAGTGTCTCACTCAATGCAGTTTCGTTGAACACCGATCATACAACATACATTCTAATTCATCAAATGCAGTAAAAACTATGTTTACAGTGGCACAAACCAGTAAAATGTTTATGTCTACACATTCCCGCAAAAAACGGTTTTGCCTGAAAAACACAACCCTGAAATATACATGATGGCAATGAGACGTGAATTTATACTTTGCAGTATCCATGATTCCAGTCAAAGCTCGAAGCAGTTTACATTCCACCTCCTAACAGACCTATTCATTCCACTACCAACACAATATGAGCCATGCTGTAATTGCTTCCCGGAGACTTCTTTCATATATGTGACCTGTCACAGCAAAGTGGATACTATTAAGATGTAAAATTTAGTTTTGTTCCTCTTTGGATTTCACAAAACATGAGCTTTAAAACGATACATCATTTGTTGAAATATCTTCAGTAGTAATTGTTAAAAACTAAAGCAAATATAAAAAGCACCGTTTTGAGAAACAAGGTCATTTGACTTATACTGTCTACAGTTTATTAATATATTGGATCGTAAATACATGTATTTTATTAGTTTTGGACTGGTTGTCAAAGAAAATTAACTGCACATTGTGAGGTATGATCAATGTCTGCACTCCATGCACGTGTGACAGCCAGAATTGATTATGTAAATGCGCTTCTCTTTGGTATATCTGACCATCTGTTGCACTGTCCACAGAGAGTTCAATGGTCTGCCACTTGTGCTGCAACTTTAACGAGGTGACCGGCGATCTATAACTGCGGTCCTACAACACCTACACTGGCTCCCAGTGAGAAAGCGCATCGAGTACAAGTTACTACGATTGTACACATGGCACTGTATGCAGGCACGCCAGTCTATCTCGCGTCACTGCTACATCGTCACTCTGGTGGTGGTTTGTTTCTGGACATTCCACGTGTCAACCTAGAATGTTATGGTCGCCGAGAGTTTGTTTGTGCTGGACCGACAATGTGGAACTCTCTGCCACTGGAACTATGCACAACCAAGAACACTAGGCAGTTTGGGAAATTATTGAAGACATTTCTGTTCTTAAACTAAAGCAGTCAGACCTCATTTAACCTTTGTACTACCTTATTCATACAATTTTAATAATTTTTTTTAGTTTATGTATCTTAGTTTCTGATTTTCGTATCTAATAATTTAACTCATTTAATGTATTTTAGCCTTTTTTTTTCTTTTTATCCAGTATGTTTTCTGCTTTTTTTTGCTAATCATTTGCTTTATCATTGCATTTACCCATAATTTTACTACACATAGGTTTATTTATATATATTAGGATTTTGCTTCCTAACTTAGTCCCGGATTTGACGGTCAATAAATAAAAATTATTATTATAAGGTGTACATTTCAGAATTTTTTTTTTTTACAGAATATGACCCAGACAGCTATGTTTTGCTTGTCCATAATAAACCCATGTGACTTAATACCCGGTTCACTGTGACGGGTCACATATGTGCCGACTACTGTCTACAGCCTATTTAAACAGCCAAGTGAACTGGAGCCAGTCCAACAGTGGTTTAATGTACCTTTATAAGGCACAGGTATCGTGCCATCCAAGCAGAGCAGTTCCTTCCTTGTGCCATCGTTGAACACTGGAACACCAAAGCATGGTCATTGTGTATTCTGAGAATCTCACAATACTAACTTACCGTTACACTTACACTCATCCATTGAGTAACAAAGCAAGTGCAGCAGTTGCCATCATTAACAATAAACACAGATACCCAGCTTCTGGATGGCACGACATAAACGCAGATCGATTGTTCCCCTGAGTATTCATAAATGATGTTTGTTATGACGTAAATTTGAAAAGTAACAAAACGCCTTTTTTTCTACCTCATGCATCAATAGAGAATAGGTGCAAAGAGGATTAATAATAATAACAAAATCTTATGTAGCGCCAGTATCCGCCATAGAGGCACTCATGGGCTCATGATTAAGAAAGTTAAGTATTGATTTGTCTGGTCAGTATTGTTCAGTAGACACTGAAGTGACCTATGTTTGAGTAACATGTAAACAATGTTTTATTTTTTCATAAGCAAAACATACCAAATGTGTCCAAAACTGGTCGGAGGTCTTTGTATGAGTTGAACACATTCAGGATGTCACGCTTTGCAATATCTGGATGCTGGTACTGAAAGCAATAGGCAACTCGCATATAGTATTATTTATGTAGATTTGGAAATGTATTTTAGTATATGTAAACTGCATGCACTACATCTGCATTTATGGAGTACATCAGCATATCTATCCTTATTTACAAACTAATAAAAATATACAAAACTAAACGTGTTGTGCCACTTTATTGAACACAATTTGATATCAACACTCATCCTCGCAAGCTAGGGCTGTTTGCCATGCAAAACTAGCCCTGGCTGATGGTGAAGTGCGGAAATTAGCCGAGTCAAACTAGTAATTGACTTCATCAGTCGCGACTGCATCACTCGCGAGAACAGCACAAATATCTGCCCCAATTTGAAGACGGATAAACGACTTCTGGGAATCCCAATATGTAACGGCCAACCCCTGGTGCATGAGGATGTCAACACTAAATGTACAGCATTCTGAATTTTCACCTTGGCTACTAATACATTTTCTTTGTAAAAAATTCCAGATACAGTTATGTAATTTGACCTAGCCATTCATACTCAGGGGTAGAACTTCAGCATTTATTTTACTAGACAGCAGGACTAGTAAAGACAAAAGTTTACTAGTCCGCTAAAAAGTTTACTAGTCCTGCAAATAAAAAACAGCACAAATTTAGGTCACAACAAATGTATTTAAAACACAAAAAACCACAGTGTCATCCAGGCCTGGCGTTAACACTGCCTGTCAGTCAGTCAGTGTCACTCAGAGTCGGAGGCACTACTGTCATCACAGTCGGTGTCACTGCTGTCAGTGTAACTACTACAGTCGGGCCTTGGCCTAAGCGGCTGAGTGTCTGGCCTCCGGGCTCCACCAGCACTCCACAGCTCGATTGCCTCCTTCGGTTCAAATGCAGCGATGTCTGGTGAACTCAGCTGAATGGTCAACAAACCTTCAAATAGCCACGCTGTCGTTTCTGCTGGTCGTACAGCGTGTCCCGTTCTCGCTTTTCCACCTTGCATTTAACTTCTGGTTTTGCAACCCCAGTTAAATAACGATGCTTCGTGCGTAAACGTAACAAAATAATTAGTAATGAATTAACAAAATAATTGATGTAGAACTGAAGATGTGAACCGTATTCGAAATCCGCGCATTTGAAAATAGATTAGAAAATAGACGCGAAAATGGACGCCAATTGCGCTCATTAGCCGGTACCCCTCTACATGATACGCTAAGCCAAACAAAACGGTCGTTTCAGATTTCTATGTCACACAACAACCAATCAAAAGTACCGTTTCACTGTCGATTCACATTAGGTGAAGATTTACTTTGTCAATTGTACGGTTGGTGGCGCCACGCAACACGCTGATTTTTACTAGACAGCCGGACTAGTTGGTAGGCCGGGTTTACTAGTCCGCCGTAATCTTTACTAGTGTACGGACTAGCGGACTAGTGGGTAGTTCTACCCCTGATACTACAGTGTTCCAGTAATTTTGTTGATATTTACAACCATAACAATTATTTAAACAACAGAATGCTGTTACGAAATTAAACATATTTATTCTGATTGTATGTACGTCAATACAGTATTCACACAGGGAACATTATCCCCTTTATATATTCTGACAGGCTTTATTTTGAATTTTGCATAGGCACATATTATTTCACTGTTTAAACTTTAAACAAACAAAAACCCAGTCAGCTAGTTAGTAGTCCCTTTCTGTAATTGATTGCCCAAGTCACTAAATTATATAAGGGTGGGCAGTACAGGGTGCCTGCATAGGACTTTGTACCTATAGCGTTCTAGGCAAAAACATCATCACTCACTTCACAATGTCATCATGCATATTTGCGTGATGGCCCAAATGGTCAGTTGCCTGTTCCAAATTTACCTAGTCGCAGGCGTAAGATTATACTCGCAAATGTGACTAGGTAGTCGCAACTTTGAGCCCTGTACATGCATGAATGTGACAATATTTATGCGTAATATATTATATACAATTATTATGTGCTTTATTGTTATACATGTTCACTGTCACATAAATATAACATTCTACTACAAAACTCCCATATATATATAAATGTAAAACAGTATGATAAACACAAAACCCAATGCTCAGAATAATGCAACCCTACCTTGGAAAGTGAATTCCTAAGGTAGGCGTCGTGTGAAGACATCTTCCAGAAATGTCAGAGAACAGCACTAGTGCAGCTGTCATGTGCAACAACTGAAATTCACCACACATTCAGGTTTCAACTATGTCACACTGAAATGACATGTAGATGACAACGTATCTTCCTGGCTAAAATACAGGTCATTCTCAATTTCAAGTGTTAGTGTTATGTCCAACACTGCTTTCCTTAGATTTCCCAAAGTTTGTGCACCTATTCGCTTTGCAATGTTCAATGTAGTTGCACATTACTAAATGTGATTCTAAAATGTTTTGACTGCAAAAACGTGTATTCACCATCACTGAAAATTTGTCTAAAAATGTTTCAAAGTTTGTCACTATATGTAAATATAATATTATATAAACAAATGCAATGGATTCCACTGCCATCACTCCCCAAATTCGTGCTTGGTATATCATGCATATTCTATGTAACAAGTTATTGCTGCTTTTTCTATCAATAAAATTATTCATTTATTGTGTTTTATCTTACAAAAATGCAAGGAAAAGTTTGCCTGCAAAATGTCACCGATTTCATAGTTTGGTTTTTCACTCTGAGTATGAAATCACCGATTAGTGACTAGACTCTAGAGGCAGGACAGTCCGAAGAATGTAAGGAAAGGTTAACACATAGGTTTTTAATAGCTATCTGAACTATTCTTTTAGTAAATATTTTATAATAATATTTTGGTATGATACATCAGACGTTGCCTGTGGGTGTGGTAAACTTCAATCAAGTGTTCAGTTCAGCGTTAGGTCAATGTAAATTGTAAACACTGACCTCCAGGCTCCTGTGGTCCAGTGATTAACTGCAAGTGATGTTTTATTGACAAACACCGGATAGTCACATGGGTAATTACCGTCACATGTTATGTTTTGACAATCACAAGGCACCGAGAGTGACAAACTATCCGAGACTGTCAGCTGACGTTGTCTCTTGAGTCGAGTCCGAGTGTGACAAACTGACGGCGGCGACGCTGACACTGTGACTGTGTGAGTGTGACTGTGAGTGTGACAGTGAGTCAGACTCACCTCATTTCCGTCGTTGATCTTTCAAGTGTTAACATTAACCGTTTTGTTAATTTAACACAGTGACACTAAATGTTACTTCCGTCGTTATGTTTTACATAGGCACATTTAGTCATAAGGAAATGTACAGAACGTTACGTTTGATAACGATACAATCCCATTTCGTTTTGAGTCTTTAAATCGTCGATCCCAAACCGCTTTCAATGCGCATGCTCTGGAACAACCGCACCATCTGGCGTACAAGTCTTTCCTCACTGGCGCCACCTTGTGGAAACTAAATATTCATCCACAATTCTTCTTGATAATAATGATACAATGTTTCTTCGAAATAAATTAGTATGGGTGACATCTTAATATCGCAATCAGTCCTCCCAATAATAATTTTGCATCCTGGTCTTAAATCGCCTAATGCTGTCCATGGGGCGACCACGGGATTATACCAAAATGCTTGACCGCAGTCTGACGCCCGTCATTCTGAGGTTCGAGTGCAGCATGTCGAGTAGGGAAGGTGGGGCAAGACAGTCTCCATGGACAGAGCGCAGATGGGAAACTTAAACCTTATGTTCAGCAACTAATTCGAAGGGCAATTTTGGGCTCTTGTGTAGAATCCGGACCCACCTCGATTTCGCCGCTCTGACTTCAGTTTTGCCTAACTTTGATACCTCAGAGCGTTATAGTTCCACCATTCAACATCACCCCAGGCATATTTATATTACGAAAATATTAATTGTCTTAGCGCACTTTTGAAGCCAAAATAGCGAACCTGTTTCCGCTAGTCTGCACCGCGCCGTTCGTGCGTTACCGCACTGCGCTCGTAAAATGAGCGATATAGCGGCATGTACATACGTGTTGATACAAAACGGGGCGCTATTTACGCCCCAAAAGTTGCGCTAAGACGCGATATTCTTAAACGTAAATATGTCTGGGATAATGTTGGATAATGGAACTATAACGCACACACAGATCGAGGTATAAAAGTTAGGCAAAACTCAAGTTATATCGGTGAAATCGAGGTGGGTCCGGATTCTACACAAGTGGCCAATTTTGTTCTTGTTGCAAATAGTTTATATCACCCCGGCCTAATCTATCAAAACATAGAACTCCACGAAAGGACATGCATCCAGCGCCTCTATCTTGAGGTGAAACACCGCAGATGGAGATGGTTATCGGACATGCCTGTAGAATGCCACTGTCATCCATTCCAAGAGTGGCCATACGCTATACCCCTGGTGGCAGTAGAGCGAGGGGGAGACCCAAGGAGACATGGAGGAGATCAGTGGAACGGGAGATGAAGGAGTTCGGTGGAGCTGGGGCCAAGACACGAAGTTAGCGGCGGACAGGCAACATTGGCGTTCTTTGGTGTCGGTCTTACGTGTGAACCCATACGAGTAGGACTAAGTAAGGAAATAATTTATCAAAATATATCAATATGGATGTTTGGTTTTAAAACTGTTCGATGCCTTTAACGAACTAACTAATTAATTAACTAACTAACTAAATCAATATTAAATTGTGGGTTGCATTCCATTCCACAGCTATATGGCCATACTTGATGCCGTTTTAAGTTGGTAGGCCCATTGACCTTGTGTTGGACAGCGCCAACAGGACGCCGTTAGTAGTGTATCGCGTGGTCCAGAAGGGTGTCGTTGGATTTGGATGAGAGGGAAGAGGGAAAAGTAGTTCCGGTTTTCCCATGTTAAAATATAAGAAAATAGTCCCGGTTCACTCTTCCTCTCATCCAAATCCAATCCATCGCGCCAAGAGGCAACCTCCATTTCATTAGTGTATTTAAAGGGGGGCGTGGGGGGCGGTCGCCCCCCCCCCAATGGTGGCAGCTACCGCCCCCCACAGTCACGGCAGCTGTCAACTCTGTTGTGCGCTGGACAGGGCAGTACTCGCCCGTTTTTGCCCCCCCCCCAATGAAAAATCCCGGACACGCCACTGTCCGACATGACATACGACCATTTGTGTACTATCAAGAGTTGGTTGCAAGACTCTGTATCAGAGCAGTGGCGAAACATTGTCTAGTCTCTGGTTCTTGCAGTAATGAAGAGTGACCTGCAAATAACTTTATTTTGTGTTGTACACGAATAAAATGTAGAAACCTTATCTTGTGTCATTTTTATAGTATAAGTTCCGTGCATTAGACCTAGGACACTGATATGTGAACATAGTTATAAATATAGGCGTTACGGGGACTTTAGCCAATATATAACTGTAAACACCCCTGGTAGTTAGGTGGCGAACTACTTAACGAGGTCAATGACGTCACATAGACATAAACATGCTTACTGTTAACTTGTTGTTGTTCACCTCTTTTTTCCCGTTTGGTTATTGTTGGGTTTGAAATGTGATAATTACAGTATACGATCAATGTGGTGCATATTTGCAAATTGTCTCAAATTATTTGTGTCCGACCGGTGTTTGTGTTTTTTGTTTGAAATCATAGACATGTTGGTTGGTTGGGTTTGCTTATCCATTTCTGGACGTTGCAGTCTTGATGGATTGTCTAAGACAGCTGTTTCATTTTTGCCAGTCTCTCCACTCGCCAGACATCTGCTCCCATCCATTCCTCTATGTCCTTCTCCCATTGTCTCTTAGATCTTCCTCGGCTTCTGCTGCCTTCAACGTTTCTTTCCATTAGTAGTCTCTCTAGAGATTGATACCGTTTCACATGGCCGAAATAACTTAGTTTCTGTTTCTGTTTCTTTACAAAGTTCAATAAAGTCCCGGGTATAACACCAAGATCATCTGCGATGGATTCGTTAGTTCTATGTTTAGTCCACGAAACTCGTAATATCTTCCTATAACAATTGTCTTCAAATGCATTTATACGTTTAGCAGGCCCGTAGCCAGGGAGGTTCACGTACGGGGTTCACGTGAACCCCATTTTTGTGAACCCCCTTTCTCCAAAATGTGAACCCACCTCAACATTGCATCGATCTTTAAAATGTGCACCACTAATTGTATTCCATGTTTCTCAAAAATGTTAACCCCCTCCTAAAAGCTGCTGGATGTTGATCAAGCGTTACAAGGAATACCAAGGAAGCCTGATTTGTACAGCGCCAATATAGAAGGGAAAGACTCGATAACGACGAGAATATTTATTGAACAGACTTATCTCAAAACGGAAGTCGAGGCAAGAGAGCGTACAACAGGAACAAGGTATGGAATTAACCAACGCAATAATACAGGAAGCGGAAATGTGATACTTATCCAATATGGCGTGACCACTTTCTTTTTTCCTTCACTAATCTAATAATAGCACATAAGCTTGTAAGGTTATAACGTGATAGTCCATATGACATACAAATATGCAGTAGAGTCAATATGGGCATATGTCACACAAAATATGCAGTAGAGTCAATAGGTCCATGGCACATGTATTATAACTCATGGTCTTGTAGATATGCAGGTTTATTACGTCTGCGGATGGGCCGAGTGGGCCTCACGTTGTCACTGGGTGTGCTTGGTGGTTTCGGTAGCGCGGTTGTAGGGGCCTCAGGTGGCGCTGTGATCGTCAGTGGAGCCTCGGGCGGTGCTGCGATCACTAATGGGATTTCGGGTGGAGTTGCATTCGCTTGGACATCAGGCGGGGTGTCGTCTTCGTATGGCGGGACGTCTTCCGTGTCATCTCCATCCTCACGATGGCGCGTGGGTATTGTGGACGACACATGACCGGGTACTAAATAGCACTCGGATAGTCGCACCTTGTATGATGACGTGCGTAGTTGAGATCCGCTAAATTTGCGAATGTAGCACCAGCTATCTTCGATAGAGGTGACTAGATAGCGGTCTCGAGCTTGCGACTTATTGCGGTCGGATAGTACGTAAACCAAGTCACCGACATGAATTATCGGTACAGGCGCCTCTTTGCCGCGAGGAACCTTCGACGTCTGGCTGTGTGCGTGATTTTGTAGGCGAGACTGATGTTGTTCAGCGATGATGGCACGATCTAAAATAGGCAACTGCTCGTTGGAAAACTGGTCTCGTTGGAACCATATTTCGCGTGCCGATAGGCCGCGACCGCGGATTCTGGAGTTGAGTTGAGAGGTAGCAATTGCCAGTATAAGAGGTGACACCGGTCCCCCGCCAGGCTCCTGTCGTAGCAGCTCATCTTCAACCTCTGACACAGCTTTCTCGGCTATGGGGTTTTTGTTAGAGTTTTTGATTCTCCCTATCTCCAAACGAATACCCAAACGTAGCAGAGTTGGGTCGTTCACGAGAGCGATGAACCCTGGGGCTGGATCCACGCGGATGATCGCAGGGGGCCCGTCGAGGGGTCGAAACTCTGTGCAGAGTCGAGCGAGGCAGTCACGTAACGTGTCATGGCGTTCGCTCTCGACGATGCACGTAGAAGTGTATGAGCTAACGGTTTCGCGGACGACAAATATGAGTTGTCGGTTACGCTTGATAACATCTGCTGCGAACGAAACACCAATCGCTTCGGGAGCGTCGGTCGTTGTTTGTTCGATGAGTGTAGTCGGGATATTTTTTAGTGACATGCATGTATGGCATGCGTCGGTCACTCGCTCAATCGCGTTGTCGATGTCCAATGCGAAGAAGTTGCGACGAACTACGAGTTTGAGTTGGTGTTTTGATGGGTGGCTTAGCATTAGGTGAATCGCTGTTAGTAAGCCATCTAACACTTGTCGTGGAACTACGATAAGTTCTTTGGTTGGCGCGAATGGTATGTTGCACTTGACAACGATGACGCCGTCGCGAGCCAACGTTGTAGTAGATAAGTAACGTTTTACGTCCTTGGCGTTGGTTACTTTTTTGGATGGACGCGTGCCTTGTTTTAGGTGAGCTCTGACGCGCCAGTAGTTATAACGTTCTCCACAACACGGGTCATGACCCGAGATGAAAGGGTTTTTCGTTTTTAATAAGTAGAATTTTTGCGTTTTTTAGCAGTCAGGTAGCTTCTGAGTCGAATGGAATGTTACTTATAAAAAACTTGGAATGTTACTTATAAAAACTTGATTGACAGGTCCACGGAAGAGAGTGTGCCGACATCTAGTGACTAATTACGTAATTAATTAGGTAATAATTAGCAACAAGTGAGTAGTGCATTCACTGGAGGGCAGCATTAGCAATAAGTAAAAATAGTAATGACGTGTGCGTAAGGTTATATAATGGTTATATGTGAGTCACGTGTGCGTAATGGTTAAGCATGTGCGCTGCCATCTAGTGACTGAAAAAGAAAGCAGACACGTATGTGTAAGGTTATATAGTGGTTACGTGTGAGGTGATGTAGTCAGTAGCGTCGTCCGTGTCTAGATATGGAGCCTATACGTTTCGGACGGTCCATGTCGTACCTGTCGAATTTTTATCCGTGTAGAATTGCGGCGTACGGTCGGGGTTTCAAATCCGTCGAGCACGCCTACCAGTTTAGAAAAGCGATGTTTAACGCAGACGAAGCAAGCGCGGAGTACATCAAATCGGCGTGGTCGGGCTATATAGCGAAGCAACGAGGTTACGGGATCACGAAAGCGAGAACGAGTGCCGAATGGGACGCCGTTAGAGTCGAGTGTATGAAGAGCCTGTTGATGAGTAAGTTCGGGGCGTCGAAAAAGTTGAAAGACGCCCTATTGGCTACCGGGGACGCCGAATTGGTGGAGTGGGTGCCGTCGAAAGAAGCCTTGTGGGGTTGCGCCTACGGGTATAAAGAAGGTCAGAACATGCTCGGCAAATTGTTGATGGAGGTGCGTCGTGAGTATAGAATAAACGAATAAAAGTCACCGTAACGTTGTCCGCGCACCAGTCGTCGATATGGACGGAAAGTGGAAGCATCCTTTTACGTGTATAGTGTCCGGCCCTACGGGGTGCGGTAAGACTACTTTCGTTGCACGCCTGCTAAAGTTTGCCTCGTGTATGATTGAGCCGCCGCCGGAGAAAATTCTGTGGTGTTACGGCCAGTGGCAAACCGCCTACGACTCTATGACAGCCGGCGTAGAATTTGTAGACGGTTTGCCGGATCCGAAGCTTTTGGACGCCAAAACGACGACGCTTCTAGTACTCGATGACCTTATGTCGGAGACCGATAGTAGGGTCACGACTTTGTTTACTAAAAAATGTCATCACTGCAACGTGACCGTCGTACAGCTTTTGCAGAATCTCTTTCCGAAAGGGAAAGAAAATCGCACAATCAGCCTAAACGCGCAGTATATGGTCCTCTTCAAGACTCCCCGGGACGCGGGGCAAGTAGGTCACCTGGCGAAACAGATGTATCCGGGTAGAACCAACTACATGGTGGAGGCGTTCAAAGATGCCACGTCAGCCGCCTACGGTTAACTCCTGGTGGACCTGAAACAGGAAACGCCGGAAACCATGCGCCTGCGTACGGCCATTTTTCCCGACGATCGCATTCAGTACGTCTACGCTCCGACGAGAGTATAAAAAAGCGGAGCGCGTCGCGGCCGACGTCATTCGACAGGATAACAGATCGCGTGAAGAGGCACATCCTGGCCCTGCAGCTGTTGCGTAGATACCATCGGAATACGAATCTGAGAAAAGCGGTAATCGCCCACGCGGACGCCGACCTCATCTGTAGTGTCTGCGCGTATAACATTCTGAGAGGGAACGTGAAATTGACGCCTAACAACAAAAAAGTGCTGACAAAGTACAGGAACAATCTGTGCAAGCTAGCGTCGAAAAAAGTGCCCATCAAACGGAAGAGGGCCATCCTGCAGACGGGGTCGGGCGCGTTTCTGACGGCGCTGCTGGCACCGTTGGCGAGCACCTTTCTACCCCTCCTCAGACAGGCTATTGGTTGATGCAGCACGCAAAGAAGATGGCGTTGGTAGACCCCCAGTTGGTGGAGCATCTACTCCCGTTACTATCGCAACCGACCACGACCACGTCGCGTGTGATGAGTAGCCTGGACAACGACATGAAAGCCGTTCTCGAGCGTACGGATTTATCCGAACGAGAAAAGGTAGCGGCGTACAATCAACTGCTGAGTCGTTACAACGCCATGGAGACGCAACCGATGCGAGTGTCCGTAGTGAAGAACGAGTCGCCGATGACGCTCGAGCAGCCGCCGCCGCCGCCCGACCAATCGCCGGACGATACGGAGAGCGAGATCGTGAAGAGCGTACCGAAAGTTCTGAAAGAAAAGGCCCGCCTCCTGATGGCGAGACTGAAAGCCGACCCGCTGATTCGCTGGAACGATCAAGCGGAGCTCGTGTACGACGGTGCGCCTATCGCCGGAAGCAACATGGTAGATCTAGTGAACGATCTCATGCGAAAGAGGAAGAAGATCCCCGCGTCAGTTGGCTGGGAAGCGTTTGGGGATCATATAAAGCGGCTGAACGTCCATATGGAGCTCGTCGGTAATCCCCAGCGTCGAGCGTACATACAGCGCGCGCAGAAGCGAAAGGGCCGCACTCGATCTGTCGAACGCATGCCGTGGACCAGCTTTTAGCGCCCGTAGAGGATGCCCGCCCGAAGATCAGTACTCGTCGTCGTCGTCGTCGTCGCCGGCGTAATCGCGGCGGCCTTCGTCGCCGCCCTCTTGTTCGCCGTATCGTCGTCGACGCAAGAGCCATGGCGGTGGTGTCCCGGCGGTCTCGTGGTGCGAGTATAAGAGGTGACGACCGACTGAAGCGCGCCTACTTCGACCCGAAACGTGTGGGCAGTTACGGCGGCGTCGACGCGTTGCACCGGGCGACCGCGGTACCCAAGACGATCGTCGGACGGTGGCTATCGGAGCAGGACGCCTATACGCTTCACAAGCCGGTCAGACGCCGTTTCAAGCGACGTTGCGTTATCGTGGGCGGTCGAAACCAGCAGTGGCAAGCCGATCTCGTCGACGTGGCTAAACTGAAAAAACACAACGACGGTGTAGCGTTCCTATTGACGGTCATCGACGTCTTCTCGAAGCGGGCGTGGTGCGTCCCGTTGAAGAGTAAATCCGGTCCGGCGCTCGTTGCGGCCTTCGAGGGCCTGCTGTCGTCGCCGCAACAGCCGCCGAACGCCCTGCAGACCGACAAGGGGACGGAGTTTCTCAACAGGCCCCTTCAGACGCTTTTGAAGGCGCGCGGCGTCCACCATTTCGTGACGCGGAGACCAAAGCGAGTGTCGTGGAGCGATTCAATCGTACGCTGAAGACACGCATGTGGAGGTACTTCACGAAGCATCAGACGCTGAGGTACGTGGAGCCGTTGCAGGACTTCGTGCGGTCGTACAACAACGCTGGACGGCACCTTCTACGAGCCGGAGCTACAAAAAGTAATCGTCTCGAAGGATAAACTATATCGGGTGGAGGCCGTTCTACGGAGACGTCGCCGACGACGCGGTAAGGGTGAAGAGGTGCTCGTCAAATGGTCCGGCTATCCGGCCTCGTTCAATAGCTGGATCGACGCCAAGGCGCTCGTGGACTATAAGGGATGACGCGTTGGATGCGACATGTGGGGTGCTGGCGACTGCACGAGGCGGGGCTGTGCAACGGCTTTTCGTTCTTTATTAGGGGACCGTGCTGTATTAGTAGACTGAAGATTAGAAGACCGCGCCACGTTCGTACCAGACGGCCCCGTCCCCGTCGGCGAACTCGATCTATGGCGTTTCTGCGCGATAAAGGAAGGACGCCGTAGCGTCGGACGGCAGTCGCGTGATGTGCACCGTCGAGACGACAGCAGCAGCAGCCAATGCAGCAGCCGAATACCGCCGTCGACTCAGGCGTGTTTGTCGAAGAACCCGCCGTCGACTCATGCGTCTCTGTGGATGCGCCCGATGCCGTCGACGACTCCTCCGTCACGAACGTTCCGTGGCGTCTCTGCGGCAACGAATGCCCTAAAGCCGAGATCATCTTCCTGTGCCAGATCGTCGTCCTGTACATGGTGATCGTCGTCAGTATATACAATCTAACGCGCGGCCAGGGCGACTCCAACCTGTGGACGGCGCTGCTGAGTAGTTGCCTCGGCTACCTACTACCGAGTCCGTCTATGAGACGCGATGGCGTCGTCTGACTTTTACGTGACGTTGCCGAGCAACGCGTCTATGAAGACGCACCCCGAAAACACGTTGACGCACTACACGACGAATCTGCCGCAACGCGTCGACCTGCCGGGGCGGTGGGAATGCGGGCTGGTGTCGCTACAGTACACGCATAGCTGGTACAACGTGAGAGAAGAGGACGCCTACTTCTTCTTGGCTTGCGAGACGGGGGAGGAGGGCCTTTACACCACCGCGGACGGGAGTAAAATTCTGGGCACCATCCCGCACGGCTTTTACAACAGCGCCTTCGAGCTGATGCACAAAATCAACGAGACACTGACGAGACTGAGCACCGATAGAGTCAAGGCGCGCCTGGAGTACAGCCCCGTCTCTAATCGGATGACGATGCGCCTATCGGCGGGCGTCGAATTTAACATGCCCCCGCGGAGCCACCTGAAAAAGATACTAGGCTTCGAGTCGGACCGTATCGCAAGTTACGTGGCGCCGTCGAGCGACTATGACGGCCTGCCCGTAGGGTATACCTTCGAGTTCGAGGGGGACCACACGGTGGACATGAACGGCGGCCCGTCTACGGTTCGAACGGGTACATCGTATCGAATGTCTTCGACCGCGTCCAATACGCGCCGCTCCTGCGTCGCCAATTCGATTCGATCGAGATAGATATAAGAGACGACATCGGTCAGCCGATACCATTCGAGCACGGAAAAGTCGTGACGACGCTTCACGTCAGACGCTGCAAGTCGAAACTGTTCTGACGATGACGAGAAGCGGGCGCAACGTGTACGAGGACTACTAAACGCGGCAGGGTTTTATTTTTAGACTGAAGAAATGTTTTAAAATTCATATCGGTTAAAGCGTGATCAATAATGAGCTATTCATATGATGTAAAATCAGCATGTTTAAATGTTGGGAATATTGCATCACCATTTTCTAAATGGAGTCTTTAGTTGCCACCATTTTGTACATAACAGATATTCAAACCCATTTCGTTTGATTAAAATAAGTGAATAATTAAGTAAAATTACTTTCCCATTATTAAATCAGTGTTGACGCTTACCAGACTGTTTGTAAACACACACTGGCTTTCACCGGTCAAGAATTGCATGCCATCGGGGTCATCGCAATGAGGGTATCGCTGAAGACTCTACAAACGCTTCGGTTATTAAAGATTTGTTCCGTGGCAAAAACCCACCGAGGAACATCTACGGAATTAACCACTATCATTCGATTCCGACAGTAACTACATTCGATAGGAACTTTCATAAAGCTGCATTCTCGTGTGCCAACAGTGTTAATTGTATTTTTATGGAAACACTACACGTACACAACTGATGACGTCTATCTGCGCAAGTTCTGTTATGCACCGTGATGACGCAACCTCACGTGCAACTTCGGCAGCGGCATCAACAACAACGTCAACAGCAGCAGCAGCGACAGCAGCAACGGTGGCAGCAGCAGCAGCAAAAGCAGCGATGGCGGCAGCAGCAACAACAACAGCAACAGAGAAACTGCTCAACATTCGTGCTGCCAGGACTGGAGCTAATCTGAACAATCTAATCCATGTTAAGCAAGTAAACACACCGTCGCGACGGACAAGGGACATCCAACTCGCTCTTGTGAATCCGTGTTGTGTGCGGAACAAAACTGCAGACATCAGTGAGCGTATCGTTACTAATGACATTGATGTCGTTCTGATAATGGAGACCTGGTTGACATCGGGTTATGCGGTCAAACGTGCAGAACTAACACCCAATGGCTATAATCTCAAGGACAACCCAAGACCATCTGGCAGAACTGATGGAGGTATCTGTATACTGTACAATAATGGTATTCGCTGTAAAGTGATGTCATCTGGTGAACTCAGTTCCTTTGAATTTGCTAACTATGAGTTATTGTGCGAAAAGACGAAAGTTGATGTGCATGTGATATACCGACCACCATATTCGGTAAAAACATCGTGTCTCTACTGCTACTTTCTTTGAGGAATTTCAGAACTACCTGTCGCATGCAGTTCAGACCCAGAACTTTCAAAGTTGCTGCACCAAAATGATAGGACTCCTTACCCAAAGATGTGTCCAGCTGTAACAATGTTGGTGTTTTAAGAGCAAACTGAAGACTCAGTATTTTAACATGGCGTACAATTGACTTATTAACTTTATTAACTGAAATAGTTTTAATATTGTGTATAATTATTTCAACTATGTCTAATGTTTATATTTAACTTATTAATTTTAGTCATTTAAATAGTTTTATTTTATTTATTATTCATATATAATTGTGTGTACTATGTCGGATATTTGTACTGTTTTTACTTACTACTGTGTCATTTATTGTACTCTACAGAACCATAGAATAACGTTGCATAATTAATCTTAGTCATTTAAATAGTTCTACTGTTTTATTCATTTATTTATTGTTATTCATATTCAATTGTGTGTACTATGTCGGATATTTGTACTGATTTTACTTACTACTGTTATTTCTTGTACTGTACAGCTGCTACAGCACCATAGTATATCGTTGTGTTAAATATCGTGCTATGTAAGTCAATAAACATTTACATTTATATTAATTATAGTGTACAAAGCAAAAGTTGTCAACAGATGAATGGGATAGCTAAGGATCTTAACAATAACATAGTAGCAAAATATTCAAACAGTAACAAAATCTTCATGCAGCACTAAAATCTTAACATTTAGTACTTAGCAACATCTCCACAAAGTTGCAAAATCTTCATGCAGAACAAACTTTGCACAAAAGTGGACATAATAAAAAAATTCATTTTAATTACAACTTTACAATTACGATACCTACGAGTAATTGGCCTTTGTAGCTGACCTGGCGGTCACAGACTAATATTTCCAGCTAGAGTTTGTATTGACAAATTAGCATACCACTTGCAACAGTTTTCAACTTGTCGTTAGAAGAGGGAGTGGTTCCTTTAGAATGGGGTCATTCCATGTCAAAACGATCAATTTTAGGCCATTTTTGTATCATTCGACTCCAATTTTGATGAAATTTAGAACAGTTGTTGGCTCACACGAGAATATATATATAAAATAAAAATATAGGTCAAGTATTATTGGTGATGTAGGTCACTGAACTTTGACCCCATTCGCATACAGACTGTTACATTAATGTCCATAACTCTGCTGTTAATAAAGCTAAAATAGCAAGCAATACATAATTGGAAAGCCAATAAACAGGCGCATATTGGTATTATAAAATAAAAAATTTCATGTAAATAAAAATAATATATTTTTCATAATTTGACCTCAGATACCCAACAAATATCTTCCGATTCTTTTGTACGGTATCCTATACTATTGCAGAAATATCCCAGAAAATATCAGAGAGGGCAAATAATAATGTTCGGAGATACATTATATTGAGTACACCCAGGGATGACAAATTGCACCAGGATGGCAAAGGATAACTCACTTCAAAGATACAGTAATACCTCTGCTGTGTAAATCCATAATTATATACTAAATATGTAATTGTTATTCAATAGACTGGGGATTATTGTTAAGCAATGATCCACCAATAATACACGCGAGACTCCGACCACCGACGACAAGGAGTCCGTCTATCTCAGGTGCCAATGTCAGACTCCGAGTACGGCGTGATGCGCATGCGCCGATCGGCCTACGATCGACACTTCCGTCGTCGACGAGAACACTGGACATTTCTAACGATCCGCAATTGTGATCGGATACCTGTTGAAACCTGAAAAGTATCTCGCTTACAGCATTCAATTACAAAAAGTACACAAAAGAAATGTTGCCATGGTGACAATAACGTCTGTTGACGTACGTGAACAATACAATCACGCGGACTTTGATCGAATCGTCTCTATGTGCGCAGTTAATGAAGTTAGTAAATTAACCTTTAATAATTGTTCTTATGTCGTTCTGCCTTTAGGCCTAGCTATGGCCTGTCATGCAATATATGTCTTCCGATAGCGAGTTTTACGATTTTATCACTTTGTTGATCTGTTTAAATTTTTCACTGTGGCCTCTTGTGCTACGAGTGATTTTCGGGAACAGCTGCTTTGATGGACACAAGGCGCTTTTCAATCCTGGTTGACCGAGTCCATTTCTTCGATGATTTTGATTATTTATGACTATGTCTGTTTTTGTAATAATAATAATGGAATTAGTACTTCTTTAGCGTCAATATCCTCTGAAAATCCGAGCTCAGTGGCGCAACAAATCCAAAGGATTAAGCGTTGTCATTGTCAAGTACGGAGCAAAAGTCGTCAACAGATGGATGAAATTGCTAAGAAACAAAGGAAGATATGCAGTATTAAACAGATTGGTGTTTAGATGACGGCGTAATTAAACTATATTTCTTACTGACTTAACACCAGTAGGGAGTAAGTTCTACAAACCTGGTGCAGCTAACGAATAGGCTCGAGTTCTATAGCATTCGTCTTAACTATGGGAATAAAATAGATCAGAGTCTGCCGACCGAAGCTGTTTAGGTTTCTCTACTGAAGTAATCATAGAATGTAGGTATGCAGGTTGTTTAGATGATAGGGCTTGATAAGTAATTGTACAGATCTTAAAAATAATGCGATACAGCACAGGTAAAAACCGAGGAGATCGGGTAACTAACTATTCGCCGGTATAGATAGCGATTACTCCTAGATTCCGCGACGAGTTACCTAGTGTGATGTGCTGACTCAAAATATGCGTTTGGATAAACTTCCACGTTTACCACGCTGCATTTAAGTACCAATGATGAGAAATTCAGTCTTATTTGCATTTAACTTTAATATGATGTCAGCCATCCAGTGGAAAATATCTTGGATGCAATCACTAAGCTGGTTAAGGGGGCGATTTGTATCTGGGGTAGCCAAAGAAATGTACATCTGTGTATCATCAGCATAAAGATGACGATGCAAATTAAGACGTTGGATAACAGAGCTTAGTGGCGTGGCGTAGAGTGAAACGCAAAGGCCCAAGAACAGAACCCTGGGGAACACAGCATAAAGTAGGCAGCTCAGCCGAAAAGCAGTTCCAAATTTTGATGGCTTGGTATCTGTAAGTTAGGTATGAAGCGCACTTTTGAGGCCCAAATAGCGACCCGGTTTGCGCTAGTCTGCACCGCTGCAGCCGTGCGTTACCGCATTGAAATGAGCGATATAGCAGCAGCGTATGTTGATGTAAACAGGGACGCCATTTACGCCTCAAAAATGCGCTAAGAACATCAGACGCAATATTTTTTAAACATACATATCCATGGGATGATGTTGAATGATGGAATTAACGCGCGCACAAATGTAGGCAAAAAACAAGTTATAAGGGCGAAATCGAGGTGGGTCCGGATACTAGACAAGTGCCCACCACAGTAGTATTGCGATCATAAACATGCATAGGGTTTAATTACTATCAAATAATTCGTAGGAGTATTCCTAACATGTGCATGTACCGCGCTACCGGTTGTACTGAAGTCTGAACTCTCGCACCAAAATGACCGTCCCTCCGATGAGCGGGGGGTTTCGATGAGCGGACACCTGCAATGTCGGGACACTTATGTCTGGAAGCAAATGTGTCCACTGAAAGCAGGGACTACTGTACAAACTATAATTTTGTATTGTTAATTGCCACATGATCTGCAACACAGTAGCTAAACCTTAACTGCTCCTGTTCGTTACAACGACTGCTGTCCGTTTCATGTTGTTGATTACTGTCAATCCAATGCCAGTAACAACCAGTCATCTGTGTATGTAGCGTTTAGGCGTTTTGAACTGCATCTTAACTGGAGATGAAACCTTGTCTTCCGCTAACGGTGAACCGTACACTGTACGTTAAATTAACTTATGTAAATCAATTCCTTTTCTTTGAATACACACAATGGCAAAGGCATCTGTACAGTTTACAATAACTTTGAACAAATCATGCATAAAGGGGAAGGTAGTACATTGAACAATAGTATACATGGTATCGTTAACATTAATGGTTGTATAATCAATCGTGCAGCAATGGTGCAACCTCAAACACTTACATAATTATATACATTTGAGGTTATTCTGGCGAGTAAGCAATCTGAACATTCGGTTGAATTGTCCCACTTGTACGCTGCAGACCAAACGATATGCCCAAGTGTGTAATCGTTTTAATGAGCACTTGGCCGACAGATATACCAACCAGTGTGACACTATGGGATCCCAAAATTATCAGTATGGATGCCAACATTGTCAGATTAGATGCCGAAATTTCCAGTGTGAAATGGACAATTGTTAATTTTTAGCCAACCAGGCGGATCCAGAGAGGCGTCCAGACTCTCCTTTTGGAGTCAAAATATGTTTTAAACTATAAAACTGTAAACTATAAAATATAACAATTGGCTGAAAATCGGAATCAAAATGTCACCAGAGTGCACCTTTTGGGTGTCTTATCAAAAAACACCCTCCCACCCACGGCTCCACCCCATTCGGACCGAAGACCCAATAATGCCACAGCTAACAGATCAGAAAGTCAGACACAATCAGTTTTATGTAAACGTGTATTATGATGAGTGTGAACTTCCGATGCCCTGTCGGAATCTTTACAATTACCCCCGGTAGGATCGCCCTGCATGGGAGTAACGACATAATCACCCGAAATACCAAGCAGAATTGTACATTTATTGTACAATCAACCACTAAAACCTGTCTAGCGTCACTAGACTTTTCGTTTGCGTTTCTTGCCGCTGCTACTCTTCGTTGGGCGCAACTCTTCAATCCTCCTCTTCTTTGCTTCCTTCTTGGCCAGGTTCTTCTTGATCTTCCTTCTAGCCGCCATCTCAGGGTCAGCCACGGCCTGCACGACACAAGGGTCAGAGGTCAAGGACATACGATCATGTACAGTTCCAAACACAAGTACATTAGGTCATGCACAAGTACAAGTACTTCGAAACAGACTTGTCAAGCACAGTTCCAAGTACGAGTACGACAGGCCAACTACAATTCAGTCGTAATGATCAACAACAGTAACACTATTATTTATTATTATTCACGTGTTAATTATTATGAACATATATATTAATTGTAAATCAGAAAGTGCAACACACATACACGCGCGTGCAATAACACGCAAATACATGTACGTACGCACATACACAAACACCTTTATAATCAATTCACAACAGTTCACTATTACAAGAAAGGGGAGGGTGGGAGGGAGGGAGGGAGGGAGGGAGGGAGGGAGGGAGGGAGTGCGAGAGTGACAGCTAGAGCGAGAGAGCGAGAGAGCGAGAGAGAGAGAGAGAGAGAGAGAGAGAAGAGTTGGAGGGAGAGAGAGAGAGAGAAGAGTTGGAGGGAGAGAGAGAATATACATTCTTAAGAAACCGTTCGTTCGTTGTCGTGATTGGTCATACAACTTGCCTGTGTTGCTCTCTGTCTCTTCCGGATGTCTCTCCTCTCTGTGAGCGCCCTCAGCTCCGTCGCGTACGTCTGAGTGAACGTCTCCACGCCGACGATGCCTTTGAGCAGGTCCAGCACCTGCTGACTTAGGCTGTGCAATTCGCTATCTGCAACACGAACGAAGTTTGGATTGATAAGCCATCTACGAACATACACAAAATTATACCGACAATCCAAGGAAAGATCATCCTCGCTACGAGATTGCTGGCGTTGATTATGGTGTGCGTTACAGTACATAGGGCGGTATGACATCGGACATGTAAACCTAACCTGCATACAGTTGTCGCTCAGAGAAGTTTGCCTTAAGTTTTTGTAATAAAACAAATATTTGGGGCCACACTTTCAAGCGGTTCTTGTTGCTAGGCAATAGGTCACGTTATGGATATGTTATTCGAGCGTTCCAGAATATGGCGTACATAGCAATCAGAATTATGCGCGAGACCCCGTCAAGCTTTGCTAACAATGTTGATAACGGTTATGTGAACTACGTGACTATTGCGGCTCCTATTGCGATTCCTAGATCAAACGCTCCCGCATACATTTGTCACTTTAAAACTTTGCCTGATGTTTTTGTCAAAAAGAAATGTCTTTGGAGGCCAGGATGTCAACGAAATATACGACAGAAAGTCTAAACCTTCCACGTGTTCGACATCCATTTTGGCTTACCGTAACTTTGCTAACAGGTCGCGTGTTGGATAGAACAACTGACATGTCCGTCTGTCGTCATGTGTGTGATGACGTAAGCAATGGTTTCGTCGTCATCGCACGCGCTGTTTTGAAAGCGATGATCGCATCGTGACGTTAGAAATAATACGGCCGTAATCGAACGATTATGAAATCATAATTGCACACCCGTATTGGGCAAAGCGTATTACCCGGCATGCGTGTGCAGTACATATTGTTTCTCAACTTCACACACGTTGACGTTATTACATTTGAACACGCCAGAAATTATGCTAACACAGCTCAACCAATCTGTAATGCTGATGCAGCGATCCACTCGCCACAAAACATTACAAATGTGTATGCTGGCCACATAAGGGCGACGGAGTTCGTATTCGTTGGAGCCTAAAACAGTAGCCGACCACCAGCGAACTTGACAGGCGTCAGTGGCCACCATGACCAGAACGGTGGCGCCAGACCGTGGACCGGGAACAAACCAAGGACACGGTTTAATTAGCGGGTGTGTTTGAACTTTGACACGCATGAGCGCGGAAATTCAGTACGATACGTGTAATTTGTAATGTGAATGTCAATTATTGAATCTCCGAGGTTACACTCACATACGTTTGCTCGGTTGAACCATAGAATGAGTCACTTTATGTGGCAACAGTTCGATCAAAATGTACTTGTAGAAGGTTTGCCGCAAGATGATCGCACTTCGTGAAATTCAATAGAGGCCTATTTACCTGTTAACTATCGCGTACAATTTAAAATCCTGATGCACACACACAAAGCCCTACATGGACAGGCTCCAGGATATATATCGGACATGCTGAATTTGTACCAACCAAGAAGAACGCTACGATTCATGGATTCGGTGACACTAGAAGTTCCAAGGGGTAGAACAGTTACTTACGGCGACAGAAGATTTCAGTGTTGAGCAGCCAAGTTGTGGAATGCGCTACCGGCTCACACTCGTGAAGCAAAAACACTGAACACTTTCAAGAAGCTGCTAAAACACATTTGTTCCTGGCCCATTTTGGAGCTTAACTCTTTCTAGTCAGTTTTTATTACATTTTAAAACAGTATATATATATATATATATAGATTCATTTTATTATATCCAATCTTCTAAAATATTTCTTTTTTTTATCATGTTATCGTTTTTATTCTTTGTTTTTACTGTATATGATTATTCTATTGATTGTGTACAGCGCTTTTGAGCAGGCTTTTATGTATGAAACGAGCGCTTTATAAGTTCGGTATAATAATTTATAGTTTATTTAACATTAATCACACTTCTTCAGCAATATCTAATTACAACACTTTGTATGTTTCAAGGGAAGTCCAGATGGTGTTCAACTGGACAGGTCTGCGACGGGAGTCAAATGTAAAGCGTTTTGAGTAGCATTATATACCGGATACTACGTTGTATAACTTACTGTTTTTATTGATGCATTTTATTATAAACTTCTCATGACCGTCAGTTACGATATGCTTCTATTGCAAGAACAACGCATTTACAAGTCCAACACAGTTTGCATGTCTATTCCAAATAATTGTTTAATGCAGCAGACATGCACATAATTTATCAAATAGCAGCAAGCGGTTTAATTTAATTAAACGGGTGACCTTAAAAACAATGTAATCACACCAAATAAATACTTATCATAAAATGTTCGTATAATTTAGAAAGTAGAATTTTTGTAAAATACATGAGATTCAACAATAGTATGGCTTAGCAAAATAAAACGTCCCAATGAAATTACAAAAACAGCATGCTAGCGGAACATTTTCAAAAAATACCTCATATTATAATATATTACATCTATGTACTATATCGAGGTTCAGAGAACACGAATCTGTGTGTGCAACAATTCACGGACTGATCTACGTCACTATCTGAATGAGATGGGCCATTTGGGTTTCAGCCATGTCCCAAGTCCATCGTGTTTTATTAGATTGACACCGGACCAATTCTAGCTGACTGCCAGAACTAGCCCGATATCGTACTGTTTTGGTAACACTTGTACAGTGGACACACCATTCTGTTGCCGTCAGACGTAGAGGCGAACACTTCTGGACGTGACGTTACAGGACGTTTTATTCTAAATACACTGCAATTGTCCACGTGCTACATCCGAAGCGATACCATTGCGGTTTCAATTATCTCAATACTCTCTCATGACGGGCTGTCCCAGTCTATCTGTGAACGTTATCAAGCATCCTCTACAATTCTCGCCATCCAACAAGACGTGGATAGGCTCCAACACATACAATCTTCAACGAGTGACATGCGTTCTTGCCTCACTCCATGTCCAAACTACTTTCAACGCATACCGGAAGTGCGTATTCGCTCTACTTCCGGTACCACATCTGGATCGAATTCATGCGCTTGATCTTCTTCTGGAGCTGCAGGATACCGTAGAGCAGCGCCTCCGCCGACGGCGGACACCCGGGGATGTAGATATCGACCGGGATGATGCGGTTTACCCCGCGCACCACGGTGTACGTGTAGTGGTAGTACCCGCCCCCGTTGGCACAGCTGCCCATCGAGAGCACCCATTTCGGGTCGGGCATCTGGTCGTACACCTTGCGCAGCGCCGGCGCCATCTTGTTGGTGAGCGTGCCGGCAACGATCATGCAGTCCGACTGGCGTGGACTGGCGCGGAACACGACGCCGAACCTTTACGTGGATGAAAGCACGAATGATGGTTTATTCGACAACACATGCGGTACAAGATTACAAGTATGGTCAAACCTCGGTAATAAAGCAACCTTGCAATTACGTCAATTCTACTAGCTTCTGGTATTTTTTCGGTAACAATAAAATATATGAAGTTATTCATGGTACTTCTGATACTAACGCAGACACCTCGCTGTTCAGGTGAGTTCGGCCCAATCCCGCGGGTGTGTTAATAGCGAGGTTCCACAGCTACACATTATTATGTGGTGAAAGGACGTAGCTGAAGTCGTGCGAATTTAAATGTGTTACGTCCATGTTGAGATAATAATATACAAAATAAAATTCAGAATTACGTGTTCGTTCTTTGAAACCGATTGTTAGCAACTTTCACTGAATAAGTTGTCTTGAAAGTCGAAACACGCCAAACGCGCTGATTATCATAGGTATTTGCGTTTAAACCAACCAACATCCGCTGTATTGCCAATAGAACTTGCTTAGAATATACATGTTTTGACTTACAAACATTTCGCGGTTGAGATAATAAAATTGCCAACACGGCTTCCGGTTTATTAAACGAATTTTTACGGGCACCTTATCTTCCAACGTATTTCTTCTAGCATTACGAACATTGTACATAAAAACGAGGCACAGACAGCCTCGCGTTAACAACGACCTGTCCATGTCGTAGCGCGGCGCGGCGAAGTGCATCATCTCTATGGCGCAACACGCCAGGCCGAACGTCATCGGCCACAGGGAACTCTTGCGCGCCCAGTTCACGAGATCGTCGGCGCGTGCCAGAGTGAAGTCCACTGCATTGCTCTTGCCCGTGAACGGCGTATACGACTTCCGCTTCGTCACAGCCCCCTTGCTGGTGCTGCCCTCTCGGTACGGAACCAAACTCACGCACTCGGGCTGCACGCGCTGCAGCGCCCCCTGTTGCAGACTGTGAAGTGTGTTAGCACCGGCAGTGCACACCAGGGCGTTCTGCCGATGCAGCGTGCGGGCGACAGCAGCTAAACTGCGTCGATATTTGATCATTGTGACAAAGGTCATGTTTCACTCGTCGGCCGCCTGAAAAAATAAATACATTTTGTTATAAATAGGTATTATCAAACGTTACGCACCACGAGGATTAGTCTCGGGATCGTGTCATTGCTTATTAAACACATTAATTGCATGCACAAAGCTGTCGTTATAAATCATGCTGCCTATGAAAGGCAACCCCGTTACACAAACCGCATACACGTGTATGTTTGGCGGGAGCTTAACATTAAGCCATTGTCAAATGTTCGTTTACACCAGTCAAAAGATAGTGTATGATGCACTGATATGCTACGCGTTATTTCACATTTACACTGTGGTATTTTTAAACCGTGTGCGCGCGTTACGTGGTGCAATATAACAACAAGGTAACTTCCTTTGCACCCAAATCCTTGGTAAAGATGCTGCGAGGCGCATCAAGTCAAAAGCGTTGAGGGCACACTCTGTGTGAATTAGGTGTTTCACAATTCCATGTAAACCACGGAAAGTTTGACTAGTGTCGAAATTACACCGAAAACAACCCTAGAGGGGGCCGTAATCACACGAGGGCGGCACTTGCAGGCACCAAGCATGTCGTCATCGTGGTCGGAGAAAGTGGGTAGCGAGTAAAAAACTACCACGCCACGTAATATCACATTACAATTCTCCACAAACGTTCCGCAACCAAGCGTGCGTCTCGCTAATCAAACCCCGCACCTGACAGACAACTACCTCTGTCATCCACCCGACAAGTCACGTGGTGTTTCATGACAGATGGCGCACATTTATGTTCTTGATTTCACGGCCCGAACGGCGCGCTGTCAAGGCGATTATTCCGCCGGCGTGAACTGCATGAGCGGCGACCCACAATGACTCCAGGTGTTATTCCCCATCCGACAGACGCAACTTGTTAGACGCAACAACAAGTAAACTCTTTCGCCTGCACGCTGCACTGCCGATGTGGCGATATTGATCGAGCGAGGAGCTAACGACCATATATCAACTTTACGGGCGTCGCCGGGCAGTCATCAGCGACTATTGCAGATTCCACAGCCGCTTTAGCAGCTCACCTTTCTCGACACACGGGCACGCTCCGAAGCAACCGCCAAGCCCGTTACTACCTGGAGCGTTGCGGCCACGCCAAGGGACCGCACGGGCACAGCCGCGCCTGTGTCAATACACACATCTGGTCGCGAATATTCTTTTCAGCGGTGCTATAAAGATATGGTAATGACGCCGACTTCGTTTCGATTAAAACGAAGTGCTACACGGAAATCGGCCGGAGAAATGTTCGCGTAAACATAATCGGCTACAGGGACAAACAACGTCAGTGATATATATCGCTGAGGATATTTAGTGGGCGCCAAACGTCGCATAGTTATTATACTGCATAACTGAATAAATAATCGCTGCCGTAGTTGCCAGATGGCTTGCGGTAGCCTTGTTTCTGCAGCACACGATGATGCCTCCTGCGTTCAGATAAGGTTTCCCAATCCGGCCCACCTCCATCCTTCACACACGATTCACCCACACACGCGCCGTACCAACACACATGCTAGCATTCCAACTTGCGCATACTAATGAGATCCGTACGTGCAATATGCACGCAACTCGCGACGTGAAATCGTGAACAAAGCAGTCAGACTGACAGCCAGACTCCCGGCTGCGTGCGGTCGATATAGCGACGCTGGCGTATTCGTTTTTTACCGCTGCAGCGCGTTTACTCACCGTAGGCGGCGGCAGTCGTATGTGCGAACGTGCACGCACGCTCTGAACGTGCCAACGTGGACATACACACACACACACACACACACACCAATAAAACTAACGCCACGTCTGCCTACCTAACCAACATCATCCAAGCCGTATTACCGTCACACACCGTGCAGCATTGGCAGCGATAAATCCTCCACGAACCGCTCACAAAAACAGCGAATTAGCATTTCAAATAAATTATTATTATTAGGCCTGTGGCGTAGTTTGCCACAAATACCTACTACGGACAGCTGTAACATGATTACAGAAATGCTTCGCGAAAATCGAACCTGTCCCCGCATATTGCGCGCGTTGAAACAAAGGATAACGTCACTTACTCTTCGAAAATCAGCGCGGTCTGTGATCCAATGTCGGCGCAATGCCGAATACGCAATGATGTGCCGCCGACGAGACAGGGCGGACAGTGGCGCCACAGCGAGGAACGTATAATACTAACAGTTACTCCTCGTTAGACAAGGACAAGAATGATGTTTCGTTCATGTTTTGTCTTGCTTTTCGAAGGGCCACCACATTGTCGCTGTTTTGAGTTAATGTCACAATGTAGAAAGTGCTATGGCATGTGTGTTCTGAATGTGTACTATGTTTAATATGTATTATAAATAAATCACAATAATGTTTTAATAATATTTTTGGATGGGTTATTGGGTTCTCGCTACCAGAAGCATTGGTATTTGGTCAAACTATTTCATATTTATATATATATATATCTAATATATCTCTCTAGTTACATTATTGATATTCTAAAACATTTTTGGCGTTTAAGGTGATCTCTTTTGACTGAAGTGTAAGTATATTTTATAACAGTACACTGTACTTTAATAAGTAAGATTTTACAAAAGTGGCTTTTTTGTATCACAAATTATAATGCTTTTACATTTATTTATAATAATTATTCAAATACCCTACGAACCCCAAAGATTAAGAAATACAAAGAACAACAAAACACAGAAAAAACTGTTATCAAACTATTGACTGTAGAATGATTGCATTTAACGATCAATAATTTCTTTGCACATCACAATAAAACATTAAATAAATAAAACATGTTTTCTAAAAATAAACAAACTTTTTCTACAGTAGGGAAATAATATATGAAACTAACCACTTACCCTGTATGTAGATGTTTTATTTCATGTCGTATCAGCTAATCAGAATTGTGATGGTGCTGTTCTTGTGAAAACTCCAAATGGTGACTGTGTATTTGCCATTATGACTGCCATTTTGGTAGTAGTAACAATGGCACAATAAGTAGTCGTTAGTAGTCGTGAAAAAGACACAACTTCTGTCTTGTAGTTCACCAGTGACAGCAGCAAAAATACTTTGGTCATATCCTTTTGGTATTACGGTTTCAAATTAATAAGCCCAATTTACGTATTGAAAACATTTCTTTTAAAACACATTTAACATAACGCACCGGCAATATAATTTCCTATTTATATTCAGATGACTAAACACAACAAAAAATACATTTTAATAATGCTTTTTCTGCAACTGAAATGCATTAAAAATAGAAAAAAATGCAATACAAATGCGTCAGTTAGAAAGGACCTGAGGGAGGAGGTTGGTGTGGAAGTTTAAAAAAGCTGGTGAGGAGTTGGTTTGTGGGTTGGACACACTGGGAGGATGGGATAAGAACAGTTAACAAATAAAGCAGATGCCCTGAAATTGGAAGGTAAAAGGAAACAAGGACGACCAAGATTGAGATGGGAGGATTGTGTAAAGAGAAATTGTAGGGATTAGGAAAGGAGAATGAGAGTGAAAGATAGAGGGGAGTGGAGACAGTTGGTGGAGACTGCAGTGAAAGATAGAGGGGAGTGGAGACAGTTGGTGGAGACTGCAGTGAAAGATAGAGGGGAGTGGAGACAGTTGGTGGAGACTGCAGTGAAAGATAGAGGGGAGTGGAGACAGTTGGTGGAGACTGCAGTGAAAGAGAGAGGGGAGAGTCGACAGTTGGTGGAGACTGCAGTCCAAGAAAAGAGGGGGAAGAAAAGAGAGATCGAGGACCATTCTCGAGGCCAGCCTCACCCCGGACATTCAGGGAAATAAGAGAAGAAGATGAAGGAATACAACTGTGCCGCTGGTGTCTAAAAGAATTAATTAATGTTTCAGACACTGCCAGTGAACATGACATGACCTAACTATTACTACGACTGTTTTACCAATGCCATTGACTGCAATTGTGTTTACCGAGGGTGAATTAGCAGTTGAGCAGTCACCCTGAGGCATCTAAGGGTCTAAGGACATTCCTTTTAGGCACCAGGCTGGTTGGGATTTCGGAACTGAAGTACTGCAGAAGCAGAAGGTGCAATAATTATTTTGGGCAAACCTGTTGTCGCTGTCAAAATTTCAAGAAATCCTGATACAAATCAATTTAAAATCAATACAACACATTGATGAGCATCTTGCTCTCCGCAGTATACGCGACGCCATGACGCGGGGTTCACACCATCGAATACTGTACTTACGTTTGGTGGTGGTGGCGGAATATACCGGAATAAATTTATAACGTTTATAATGCAGTTCCATTTCGTGGACCCCGACTACTGCATTATAACGAGGCACGACTGTAGATAGAATCATGACTTAATTACACCCACGATAAATTTGTTTGCTCAATGCATTTCTCCCCATATTTAATTTTTACTGGGTAAAAACTTGAAGAGTTTCACCTTAACCTGTGTGTGGTAAAAGATATACACTGAACAGTAAAAAAATAAACTGTTCACAAAGTATTGTAGTTATCATGGCTTATAACACATTAAGCAGGTTTAACGATGGTTGAAGCAAGTACCTGTCGGGATCATAAAGTAAGATAACAGATGTGACAAAAACAGTTCAAAAACAAAATGTATAAAAGTCAGACAAACATGTTGATGCCAGGGATTATTGGAGAATTGTCTTGTCTAATGTCTTACTATTGGTGTCTTGCTTGTAGCATCTACATTAAAAACTCATATTTAATAAAACCAGCATCGTAAATTATCGGTGATTGACACTATCTGGGTCCGTCTGTAATTATTAAAACTATTACAAAACATGCAAAAATCTCCATACTCCAGATGACTCTATATACACATAGATGCAGAAGACAGTTTCCTGACGTACTTGTAAATAACGTTTCCTATGAAATAAATTTGAAGTTTTTATGTTAATGCAAGTTGCATAATACACTTCCAATTGATAGGCAGTCCTCAGAACAATCGCAGAATATACACGTAACATTATGAAGAACCGATTTACATCCATCTACTGTATGGTACGAACCTTAAAACTGGCAAGAATTCTTAACCAAAAGGGATTTTCGAAACAATAATATTAATAACTTCTAGGCATTATTTTTCTTTCCTGTAGTCACAGATTAATCCCTGAAACTTTGGCACCAATGTTGAAAACCATCTAGGAAGAAAACGCTAAACACACACGCACACACACCCACGGTAGTCCAATTTTAGTTCGATTATCCTCATGATTAAATAGTTCTGTTACAGCCATTTTGAAATTTTGATTGCGATCTCTGACCTATCATATTTCTACCGTGGAGAACGTTTATGACAGGACAAAGTTAGGGATCGGTGCTCACTCAAATTCATTGAGACTCTTACCCTCTTTGGAAGACGCGTTAGTGAACTCCCTGACGAGGGGGGGCATCATAAGGGGAAGGTAGGAGGGGAGGTCTCTCTCTCCCAGGTCCACTGCCACTGCCGCCAGCCACGTGAACACGCTCTTCCGCTGAAAGAACACAATCATGACGAATTCTCATGGCTGTCGATCGACACACTGTAGATTGTACATGTTATATAATTTGCAATTTTAAGGTAAAATGACACAAAAGACGAAACATTATATCTGTGTGCTGCACGTTTCTTATTCCACTGGCAAACGAGACGATGACGGGTAATTTTGCAAAAACATAATTTATCGAATAACATATAAAATGTGAAAGTGACACGTACGGCAGCAAGTTTAACCAAATTAGTAACGATTCTTTATGTTGTATATATACTTTCTTATAGTTAGAAATGGTAGTTTAACTGAGAATGCAACTATAACCATTTCAGTGACAAAGAGCCAATCCCGCCGAACACCGGTTTTACCAAGAAGTGCCAAGCTGCCGACTGTGTTTTTGTATTGTCTACTGCCATAGGCTGGTGTATATGAATCCATTACAAGTTGGCCAGTAAGATTAATCGTTACAAAATGGAGGTGTTTAGCTGTTGGTATTGGTATTATAATTTTGCTTAGATGGAAAAAAACCAGAAGTCATAACCAAAATTGTGTATGTTTACCACTAAAATCGTGTTGGATGACAGTCGAAGAGAATATATTAGTGAAAGTAAGTTACGTTGTGTCATTTGACCATTATGTTTTGGGAACTAAATAGAAAATGATCTGCCCTTTTGAAGAAACCTACACTAAATGCATAAATATACAAGTTTAAACAAGGTGCAAGTCTCACAAAATAGTTTGGCATTTCTTCTGTGTCTGCACAATTGGCACTGAGATGATTAAATGTGTAGGCAGCGATGGGAGGACTGTGTAAAGAGAGACTTGGAAGGATTGGGAATGTGTAGAGAATGAGAGTGAAAGATAGAGGGGAATGGAGACAGTTGGTGGAGACAGAAAAACAGATAACAGAAATCGAGGATTGGAATCGTGGACATCCCCACCCCAGACAGATAGAGAAACAGGAGGAGAATCGTGGACATCCCCACCCCCGACAGACAGGGAAATAGGAGGAGAACAACAACAAAAAGTACCTTGATGAAAGCTTTAGGATTCAGTGCTGCCTCCTGCTGGGCTTCTCTACACATCCTCTTCATGAGCCACTTCAAGGAGGCCTTCTTCCCACTTTCCGTGACATCATCAGAAGGCGTGCACGCATCACCACCACTTCTTGTGATGTCATCACTTTCCGCTGAGCTCGGCATCAGTTTCAACAGCTTCGCAAGGAAAACTGTATTCTTGATAACCTGAGAGATTGAATACGTCATTGCATGAAAAGAAATTACGGTCTATTTGTGAGATGGGTATATATATATGCAATATGAAAGGCCATGGCTAAGGTTCAACTGTGGAAGTGAACAGGTGTTATTTTGAACCTGCATCAACTGACCATGTCTCACACTTCTCACAGCCAGCGTAAGGAGATGGTCCAAGTTGTTTAAATTGCCACTTACTCAACAGGTTACATAGATGATTTCACTGTGGTTCGTAAAACCTGTCTGGATTCAGCACTAGCAAATGTGAATGAATCAAATAAAATACTGTAATGATGGTTATGATGGCCGGGTCCAATGCTCATAGAGCAACCACATTCATTGACATGATACCCAGCCGGGATTTGTCAATCATGAAACAGAAAAGCTACGTATTCAAACATCTAAAAATATTTATGTTCTCAGTTGTCTGAAAACATACATAAAAAAAATGTTGGTGTCCAAAACAGTCATTAAGGACTGCACACATACTTAGACATGTAAAATAAACATGCAGTACAGAAAATAATAATTTTTGTACATTTTTAGTGTGCCTGAAAAAAACACAATGCCTGAATACAACCGAAACACATGAATTCCAAAATAAAAATATACAAATAGAAGAATGTTTTATAAAGTTACTACAGTCATTGCACATTAGCAACTGTTGACTTTCAACAATATGTCACAAAACTTGCTGATTTTGACGATCTGGTCATGATTTGGTGTGACTAACACCATAGCACAATCAGACCTCATGCAATGGAAAATATTGAAATTGCAATGAAATACGGAAAAATACAGGAACGCTGCAAACCCTGGAATATGGTTAATGGCCTTCTTGTTCACTTGCCACCATGGATAACAATCTTGTTACACCTGTTACACCTGCCCACGCACCTGTTCGGCCAACTCCGTGTCAAGTTGTGGACTCGTCAGTTGTTTGCAGAAACTTCCACATAAAGTGTACACCTGAAAGGAAAATAGAATAGTCATCATAACAAATCCAGTGCAAATAATAACTCATACAATGGCAAGGTTGGCTGCAATGTGAAGTCAACCAGGAGTCAAGGTCACTGTCAAATCACTAAAGTGTCAAGGTAATTATGAATGTAGATTTACCCAAGAGTCTAGGTCGCTATTAAGGTGAATTCACCGAAGAGTAAAGGTCCCTGTCAAGGTGAATGCATCCAAATGTCAAGGTCAGTCTCAAAGTGAACTAACCCAAAAGTCAAGGTCAGTCTCAATGTGAACTCACCCAAGAGTCAAGGTCAGTCTCAAAATTAACTCACCCAAGAGTCAAGGTCAGTCTCAATGTAGGACCTTTCTTCGGGTTCTGCTGACTGTCCATCCGATGACCTTGCTACGACTTCATCAACTGACCACGCCCCAAAAAGGATGCCAAACATCTGTGCACTGGCGAGTCTCACCCAGGCATGGGGGTGGAGCAGATGAGTCTCCAGATGACCTGGGCAGGAGACAAACACTCAATGTCAACATCTCATCAATGGCTCAGCCAGAGACCTGTCTGCCCTGTTGTCAAGACTGGCAGATGACTGGCCAAGATGGGTAATTACAACTGATAAGACAGGTGGAATTTAGAGGGGGTTCGCTGGACATTACATTAATAGTTCCAAGTCTGGGGGCCCAGATTAATGACTATCATGGACACAATTAGTAATGAAACAAATCAAATGGATCAGTATTAATTAAATAAATGGCTCAAATGAGCCAGGTTTGTAATTGAAAAACAAAACTAGCCAATCAGTGCTGGGATGTAACGAAGTACAAGTACTGTTTCATGAGTAACGAAGTACATTTTTAGGAGTACTTTTACTTGTAACGATGTACAAATGTGTGTACTTTTCATAAATGTAACGAAGTATCCATAATTTATGTATTACAAATTTGGAGCTCCAAAAATATTAGTAACGAATGATAATGCCTGAAGCCCGGAACTGGTTTCCACCAGCATATATCTATAAATAGATGCTCAAGCTCAACAAGGCATTTGTTTGAGGATGAGGAGCCAGCCTGTCACTGTATCCTGCTGAGGATCCTGTCCTGTTCAATAAAGTGTTTGTTTTGCACACTACTGAATTTTCTTGTTTGTTTGCAGTGGGTGACAATGTCAAAAGTTTTTTTAGAAAAGTACTTTTGTATTTACTTCAAGTACATTTGTTTACTTTTTACTTATACTTCAAGTACATTTTTCAAAAAGTACTTTTACATTTCCTTGAGTAGCTTTTTCCAGAGTTACTTGTACTTTCACTCAAGTACAAAATAAATGTACTTGTTACAGCTCTGTAGCCAATAATGGCTGTGACTGACATGAATCGTTTCCAGGCAAGCTGTTCACGTGCCAAAACGCACTTTTGATTAATTTAAGACTGGCAAGAAATATTTCTGCCTAAGGGCCTGTATCTCACTGGATGTGTCATTCCAGGGTTCCTTGACAAATTGTGGCGTGCCACAGCGAAGTGGGTATTAAGTTGAAAAACTGTGAAATGGAATTTTGTACCTTTTTGGATTCCACAGAACATAACCTTTAAAATGACACCTCATTTGTTGAAATATCTTCCGTAGTTTTTGATTCATTGCTATAATTGAGGCCAAATTTTTAAAAGCCGCATTTTGAGAAATGTGGTAATATTCACTCATATCGTCCATGGTTTCTTGATCTGTGGGTTCGTAAATGCACGCATTTTATTAGTTTTGGATTATGTGTCTAAAAATAAACTTGACATTGAAAGATGGGATTATAAGCTAGGTATTTCTGCCAAACTCACAAAATTGATGGGACATGACCCAGACAGTTGTTTTGACTTATGTGTAGAACAGGCCCGGTGCAACTTAATACCCGCTTTACCACAATTACACTGTAGTGATACACAAGGGCTGCAGATTGACATCATCATCATCGCCGGTTGGCCGGATACAATTGCAACTGAATGTTGGCCTGCCAAATGTTCCCATTTTAAACACCACATTCGAAAAAAAAGAACCACTATCGGCAGTTATTATTGAGCCACGTGTCCATTCATAGAATTACCTTTGAAGTTGGTTGGTTCCCGCGCTCATGACCATAAAATGAGTACGCATAAAACTGACTTTGATTTTGACAACCTCACTTCAACGGTTACATTTCTTATAAATATGCACTATATGTTATCAAGGCATCGATTGGAAAATAAAACTTGTGGTAAGCTCCCTGAAAGCCAACTACTTACGCCAGATCCCGTTCAAGGGGAGACTCCATCGGGGTCTACGGACGATGTCGCATTCTCGACAGAGCTTGATGAGTAGAGTGATGACGTTAAAGAGCAACAGGTCCAGTTGTCTGTCTTCCACCACGCTTGTGTCCCGACACTAGGGAGCAGTCAGTGAGACAGAGAGCAGTCAGTAACCAAACAACAAAGACCATCAAAATATCATGTGATGTGTCACAAAATGTCATGTAATGTATGCTAATATAATTATCTTTATTTTCATTAGAATACTTCCATGTTATAAAACAATACAGTTCTTAGTTTGTCTGTCTGTCTGTTTCTCTGTGGACCCATATCCCCATTAGTTTTGCAGCGATAAATCACTGATTTAGATTTTTTTGAAATTTGTGCTGGATGGAGAATTTGGAGGTCATAATTTTAATAAGGCACTTATCTCCACTGGTTTTGTATATATGGTGCTGAAAATTTGTGTGCTATCTAGCAGGCCCATTGAGGTGGTTCGTAGATTTAGATTTTTTTCGAAATTCATACAGGAGGTGGGGATCTTAGGGGATCATAATTTTAAAATGGCACTTATCTCCAATGGTTTTGCATATATGGGGCTAAAAATTTGTGTGCTATCTAGCAGGCCCATTGGGGTAGTTTGTTGATCTAGATTTTTTTAATTTGTACCGGAGGTGGGGATCTTGGGGGTCACAATTATAAAATGGCACTTATCTCCATCAGTTTTGTATGTATGAAGGTGACATTTTGTGTGTGATCTAGCGGGTTCACTGGGGTTGTTCGCAGATTTAGATTTTTTCTAAATTTTTCCAGAGCAGTGGGGATCTCGGGGTGTTACGTACACATGACAGCCTTTCTTTGCCGGGCAATGCCGGGTAACTCGACCAGTACAATACAATAATGAAGTACAAGATCCCCTCGTATTACAAAATTCATACATAGAAGCAGAATAGTTTTACGCACAAACACAAAGGTGTGTACTAAGAATACATACATACATGCACGCATGGCTGCACCACTCGCGCGAACACACGCATGCACGCACACACACACACACACTTACCATCAACATGTCACAACACCACGGATGGGCCTGGCTTAACACTGGATGATTTTACATGACTTCTTAGTGATTTAAAAAAAAACAATTATTAACCTATTCATTTGATTAACAGATTTATTTTAATTGTTTTAACATGATTTATATTGTGTGAGAATATTAATTGTAAGTTAGACATCGCACAGAATAAGAACTATTATTATTATTTACTAGACTAAATCCCATATAAAATACCCACGAATACTGGTAACTAACGGTTGTATGCACCATGCAGGGTATGAATGTAGGAAAAGAAAGGAAGCCTAAGTAACGTACTGCTACAGTCTTTATACACCTGTGTTTCACCGTCTCCCACAGGTGGGAAATGAAGTGAAACGAGAAGTTGTGGTGACAGAAGCACACATTCAGTAAACAGTCGACTCACCACATCGTACTTCTCCGGCCGAATCACGTCCTCGATGAGTGGCAACAATGTCGCCAGGTGGCGCTCAAAGCCACCCGATTCAACCTCGACAAACATCCCACAGGTCAAGGCCGCGACCCTGTTCAAAGTCGCCTGCAGGAAAAACAAACAAGTTGGGTCATTACGGAATAACAGCTTTTGGGAACCCGCTACAATATGCAACTCGATCTACCACGTAACATTTTTAACATGTTCATGTATGCACACACACGCACACACACACACACACACACACACACGCACACACTTGCACATGATATGCACACTCACACACACAAAAGTAAAATAAAGGTAAGTTCTCATATAGCGCAGTATCCTCAGGACTGCTCAAAGCGCTTTATACTTTACTCGCTGGCAGACCTGTTCAATCGAACACCGTCTCAACTTCTCTAGGATGCATTCAGCCATGCTGCAATTAATGCGCAAAGACTATTTGTACACAAATATCCACCACTGTCTATAGCCAGTTACTCATTCACAATGAGTGAACTGAAGCAATGTAGAGTAAACGAACTTGTCCAAGATTCGACACCGCCGCACAGGATTCGAACCCGTGTTCTCTCAGTCGAGAGTCCGAAGCTCTTACCACTGTGCTACTGCGCTCCACACACACATCACATACAACACACACATCACATACAACACATACATCACATACAACACACACATCACATACAATATGCACACATACAACACACATACAACACACACATCACATACAATATGCACACATACAACACACATACAACACACACAATAAACACATACAACACACACATCACATACAACACATACAACACACACATCACAAACAACACACACACACACACATACAACACACACATCACATACAACACACACATTACACATTATGAGTGTACATAGAAGCATGTGCACTCGCACACATTTTAAAAACACATGTACATATACCGGAATGCTCACTCGTACACAAACACTCATGCCACATGCATGCACAACTATACGAACCATCCTCTCACCTTGGGTCCCTGCAGCCACTGGACACACATATCAAACAGTTGGTCCCTCTGACCACTGTCCAACTACAAGAGAGAGCGACAGACGGTCACACTACGGCCAACATTGACCACACAGAACAGCTTACTTCCAGAAACAAGAAACATTATGTGCTTTGATATAGCAACGATGGAAAACAAAAACATTGAATGGCTGATATAATTTGAAAACCACCTTCATCTACACGCCTTCCCCTCCTGGCATTTAGCTGGGGTAATTTCTAAATTCTTCCTGGTGTAATTCAGTGAACTTATCCCAGGGTGCATTATGAAGTCTTTGTATGTCACCAAATTGGATTCTGAAAACCATGCCGAACATTTGAGGAGAGAATAAGTTACAACAGATTCTTAAATGAGAGAGAAGACAAGATATTTCAAATGTACCCATCCTTTCTCACCCTTCCTTTCCCTTCCTCCTGCAAACATCCGGCTAACACAAATTCACCCTCTCTTCCTCTTACAACCTCTCTCCCATCTCTGCCAATTCTCCATGCCTGACACCCACGATGTCTGCCAATGTTGTCTCCTCCACCCTGTCTCCCTTCCCCTATTCTCTTATACCATACTCCTTCTACCTCTTCTCAGACCCTCTGTCCCTCCTCTCCGACTCTATCCTCCACCCTCTCCCATCCCCTCCTCCACCCCCTGTTTAACCCTCTACTCAATCCTCTCCCACCCCCTCCTCCACCCCATCTCAACTCTCTCACCCCCTCCTCCATTCCCTCTCACCCTCTCCCACCGTCTGTCATCCTCTCCCACCCCTTCCACCCTCTCCCCCACTCTCTACTACCCTCCCCCACCCTCTTCCCACTCACCTTGCTGAGTAGACACTTGACAGCGAGTGCCGTGAGTCGTCGACATTTGGCCGACTCATCACTCGTGAGTCGACTCACAAGTGGGATGAAGAAAAAGCCTGCGTACTCTGACAGCAGAGTCTGCAACAGCAGTTCGACTTTCTATCACTGATGCATCCAGCAACATCTATAACTACACTACAGCTGCTTAATTTTTTGCCCATCTCGTTTTTCAGTTCATCTCACGTTATCCACAGAAGCGACCTATCACAAGTTCATAACATTTAAACAGGTTAAGTTCTCATACACCACATATAGCAGATAGTACCCTGTCATATACTGTATATATATATATATATATATAAACCTAAGTATAGTAAAATTACGGGTAAATGCAATGATAAAATAAATGATTAGCAAAAGTGCTGAACAGCTGAACCTACTGGAAAAAAGAAGAAAAAAAACAATAAATAAATAAAAAATATAAAAAATAAAAGCCTAATTTACATTAAATAATATGGTTAGATACTAAAATGTGATTCTGAGATAACTAAGACTAAAAATTTATTAAAACTATATGCATGAATAATGCAAAGGTTAAATGATGTCTGATTATATTGGTTTGAGAACAGAAATGTCTTCAATAATTTTCCAAACTGTCTAGTGTTCTCAATCGCGCGTAGTTCCAGAGGCAGAGAGTTCCACAATGTCGGCCCAGCACATGCAAACGCCTGGCGACCATAACGTTCTAGGGTCACGCGTGGAACATCCAGAAGCAGACCACTGCCAGAGCGTAGGGTCCTGCGTGGTGCGTGACGATGTAGCAGTGACGCGAGATACAGTGCCGTGTGTACAACCATAATAACTTGTACTCGATGCGCTTTCTCACCGGGAGCCAGTGTAGGTGTTGTAGGACCGCAGTTATAGATCGCCGGTCACCTCGTTAAAGTTGCATCACAAGTGGCAGACCATTGAACTCTCTGTAGACAGTGCAGCAGACGGTCAGATATACCAAACAGCATCGCATTTCCATAATCAATTCTGGACGTCACAAGTGCATGGACAAGACATTTGCAGACACTGGTCGTCACTGCCTCTCGTACACGAGCAATTCTCGAGAGATGGTAGTAACCACTTCGACATACATTTGCAACCTGCGTCGCCATCGATAAATCAGCATCGATTGCAACACCAAGGTCACGGACGATGGTCGTTGTCGCTACATATTGTCCGCATATGTTGACATGATCAATGAGTATTGGTCTGCGTAAGCTCGATGAACATATAACAATTGCTTCCGTTTTGCTATCGTTGAGAACCAGTCCGTTGTCATAGAGCCACGTTTTAACTTCACTGATGCAAGCCTCCATTCTGATGAGACGATTTGTATGCTCAAACGGTGGAAAATCTACGTATAACTGCATATCATCGGCGTACAGATGGTGTTGTACGTTGTGTCGGTTGAGTAAATTCGTTAGAGGCGCAATGTAGGCGTTGAAGAGCACCGGCCCAAGAACCGACCCCTGTGGTACTCCGGATCTCATCACGGTACACTCAGACACTTCTTTCCCGACAAACGCGGCTGAGATACGACCATATAAGTATGACGCCAACCACGCATGCGCTTTGCCGCATATGCCATAGCCAAATAGTCTCCGTAGTAAGATATCATGATTTATTGTGTCGAAGGCTGCTGTTAAATCGAGAACACAAGAAGTACTCCACGACGAGCATCAATCGCTTGCGCCACATCACTGTGAATGCGTAAGAGTGCTGTTTCCGCACTGTGGTGTGGTCGGTAGGCACTCTGGTAGACGCCCAATATGCCATTCTCGTTCAGGAAGCATTGCAATTGTCTTGAGACGAAGCGCTCCATTGTCTTCGCCACAAACGAAATGTTCGATATTAGGCGGAAGTTAGACAGCACATTGACATCAGCACCTCGTTTTTTCAGTACAGGCGCTATGATGGCGTGTTTCATAAACTGTGGGACTAAAGCAGTGGAGAGCGACACATTAATTATGCGTGTAATAACTGGACCCAGCGCTTTAATGTTCTGTTGAAGAAGTGGCAGTGAGCTAAGGCAAAGTGTAGTGAACAAAATAGTCAAGATTTTGAAATGGCTGCAAGAGGAATCGAACCCTGAATCATTCAACCGAGATGTTCTACTGACTACACTACCGCACCCTACTGTGAACCAGTGATGCCACCTACCAGAGGGAACGCCGAGAAGATCATCGCCAACATCTCAAGTGCGGACTCTCTCCCTGTCTCGTGCTCGTAGTTCAGTTGCGCCACATAGAACTCCAGATGGCGCTGCAGCTTCTTGCCGAGCGGGTAATCCAGTAAGAACTGCATCTCCACCTGGTGTAAATAAATCATTAATAATCTTAATATAATCGAATTAGCGTATGTATGTATGTATGCAGTTATATTAACATTTTGCACCTTCGGCGCCAAGCTTTCAGAGAATAATCTACGATCCCACGAGTGTAGTGTAACACCTCTATTTTTCTCAAAATACTCCATAGATGTGAAGGTTTCTCCCATTTATCAAGTAAATTCATTTTTCGAAATGTAAAAGTTAATGTGCACATGAAACATAATTTAACAATCGCAGGGACCACGTGCGCGTGGCAAAATGTTTTGGGAAACCAGCCCCAGCATCATGGACTAGGTGTCTTGGCAACATGAAGTAGACACTGAGACAATAGGATTATGTCTACCCTGATGCCAATACCACAGCAATACGAATAATATTTGACAATTCTACACTATCACGAATAGGGCCTATCAATGGACGTGACCTTCACATTGTCTCTGACCTGTGTCATTTTGAACATACGATGAGTATTGCAGTACGTGTGTGACGCAGTTGTCTACGTTTTACGTGTGCTAAAACCATTGCATACCTACGCGAGCATGTCATGGTGTTTATATAATGATGCTGTGTTTCGAACATTTGGTAAATACTACTATTGTGAGTATCAGTATGAACTACCACAGGTGACATGACGGTGTCACCAACCTGTCGACACTGTAGACGGACATGGGCTGACTCGGCCGTGATCGACAGTTGCTCCACTTTACGTAAGACGTCTTCGATCTCAGCAACAACCAGTTTCCTCGACAGTATGGCCTGCACATGACGTGTTAATACATTCAATATTTCTAAAAAAATAACCACTTCTAAGAACATATTAATCAATACCCATACATCAAAGTACTAACAAATATATTCACTGAATAACTTTCTGATTCTAGCAATCCTTATTATACACACCTACGACGTCCTGTGTCCTTGAAACTGACAAATAAAATAACAACAAATAATCGAACCCACAAATGGCTGATTTTATTGTAAAAATTGTGTTATAACAATATTTAAAACAGTATCTAATCCAATATGTTGTATGTGTTCTAATAAACCAAAATTGTGATTAATACACTAGATGGCGCCAATGTAATGGTTAATACAAAAATACGTTAAACATTACGTGGGGGTTGGGTGGTTTGTTCGTCACCAAGAATAACTGAAAGAAATGCTCCAGTGGTGCCATCTAGTGAGTGAAACATGTGTTAATGCAAATTGATTCTACTAGCAATTTTGGGTAATAAAAACTGAGAGTTCCACACCACCTGTTGGTGGTGCTGGGGGGTCTGAACCAATATTAAACTCATGCTTTTTAAAATTTGCGAAGTTCTGTGACCATTCCTTAGATAAAGAGCACTTCAGCCGGAGTGCGCCTGAGTGAGTACGGAGCCCCGGAGCTCACCTTGAGTAGTGAGAAGGCGGTCGCTTGTCGTGTGTAGTCATGGATGTCCTGCTCGACGTATCCCAAAAGCACTTGCAGTTGTTCCGTCGAGATGCTGTGGTACTTGATGTCTCTCACGAGGACAGTCATTGTCTGGCGACGACAGATAAATGTGGTAACAAAGTAGTCGTCATTCGTGTTTTGTACTTTACAATGTATTATACAAGTACTTTCTTGGATGAAGTTCCCAAACTCAAGCATTTTGGTACTTCAGTATTTTTTACCAAACATTAACACAAAGCGCCATGGCAACGTGAAGTAGTAATCTGGTATATAATGGCCACATGTTGTGGACAGGTACAGAGATCAAGTGTATGGATCAAGCGAAGAGATCATAAGTAAAGGCCTTGTGTGACAGCAAAGTGTACAGACAACTGTAGAGGCTGTGTACAGAAGTAGAAAGACCAAGAGTAGAGGCAAGATGTAGAGACTAGGTGTAAAGGCCACCTGTAGTGGTCTTAGACAAAACAGTGGAACTAAACAAAGGACAGGGTTGCAATACTGTCAAATAGTTTGAAAGAAATATATTATTATTATTTAATTTTAAATGCATTTACATGAATATTAATCTACTTACTTTAGTAATACAGTAATATGAAATGAGTAGCTCCTTAGCACATGAGAAACGAAAACTGCATAAGTACTTCACTGCAGGATTCCTGACATTCTATTATCTATTTTATGGAACATAATGTGAGCATTGACATCCCAACAATGCACCTGTATGCAAAAGAAATAAAAAACAAAAACTAACAGTTAACTCACCTTAAAGCACATAACGACTAGTTCAAAGTTCTCCCCCTTGGCGGCGCCAGCTGCAGCATAGTTGCTAAGCAACACAAACAAGTGGGCTGTGATCTTGGTAATGTGTTTCTTGAGTGCGGGCAATGAAAACTTGAGCAGCCAGCCGAGACACCGCATGGACGCTGTCGACACCTACAGGCAGATACAAAAACTATAGTAAGTTCTTATGTTATGCTTTTAATGTACTCTGTATTTACATTTTAAATGTTTATGTTTACATTTTTGTCTAATAAATTAATAAGAAAAAGATGTTTACTGTAGATAAACATGCAATTTATTTCTTGAAATGTTGTAGATAATTCTTTAGATGATTCAAGCTTCATATTTCACATTCATTCACCATTAATTATGTTGTGAATACTCTAATGTGAATAGAAAATGGTTCATATTTTATTCTGAGAAACATCCCAAGCAAATGGAAAAACGTCCCAAATTCTAGATTAACAGGAATGTTTCAGATTTGACCACCGTAGAAATGGCGTGATATAATGAGCACCTTAATGACCACTCACCCTGACGTGTTTGGATTCAATGCACACTGTGAGGGTGACGATGAATGGGTCTAACAGCTTCAGGTGTTCCACCTTGACCCCTCCAACCTGACCCTTCTTCAACAGCAGGACCAACAGCTGCAACACAGGTAGACGAGACATCAAACACAGGTAGATGAGACATCAAACACAGGTAGACGAGACATCAAACACAGGTAGGCGAGACATCAAACACAGGTAGATGAGACATCAAACACAGGTAGACGAGACATCAAACACAGGTAGACGTGACATCAAACACAGGTAGAAGTGACATTAAACACAGGTAGACGACACATCAAACATGAGAAGGCGAGACATCAAACACGGGTAGATGAGACATCAAACACAGGTAGACGAGACATCAAACACAGGTAGACGAGATATCAAACACAGGTAGACGAGACATCAAACACAGGTAGACGAGACATCAAACACAGGTAGGCGAGACATCAAACACAGGTAGGCGAGACATCAAACACAGGTTTACGAGACATCAAACACAGGTAGAGGAGACATCAAACACAGGTATATGTGACATCAAACACAGGTAGACGACACATCAAACATGGGAAGGCGAGACATCAAACACGGGTAGACAAGACATCAAACACAGGTAGACGAGACATCAAACACAGGTAGACGAGACATCAAACACAGGTAGACGAGACATCAAACACAGGTAGATGTGACATCAAACACAGGTAGAAGTGACATCAAACACAGGTAGACGACACATCAAACATGGTAAGGCGAGACATCAAACATGGGTAGACGACACATCAAACACAGGTATATGTGACATCAAACACAGGTAGAAGTGACATCAAACACAGGTAGACGACACATCAAACATGGGAAGGAGAGACATAAAACACGGGTAGACGAGACGTCAAACACAGGTAGACGAAACATAAAACACAGGTAGATGAGACATCAAACACAGTTAGACGAGACATCAAACACAGGTAGACGAGACATCAAACACTGGTAGGCGAGACATCAAACACAGGTAGGCGAGACATCAAACACAGGTAGGCGAGACATCAAACACAGGTAGACGAGACATCAAACACAGGTAGACGAGACATCAAACACAGGTAGACGAGACATCAAACACGGGTAGACGAGACATCAAACACGGGTAGACGAGACATCAAACACGGGTAGATGAGACATCGAACACGTGTAGATGAGACATCAAACACAGGTTGGTGAGACATCAAACAAAGGAAGCTGAGACATCAAACACAGGTAGACGAGACATCAAACACGGGTAGACGAGACATCAAACACAGGTAGATGAGACGTCAAACACAGGTAGACGAGACATCAAACACAGTTAGACGAGACATCAAACACAGTTAGACGAGACATCAAACACAGGTAGACGAGACATCAAACACAGGTAGGCGAGACATCAAACACAGGTAGGCGAGACATCAAACACAGGTAGGCGAGACATCAAACACAGGTAGACGAGACATCAAACACAGGTAGACGAGACATCAAACACGGGTAGACGAGACATCAAACACGGGTAGACGAGACATCAAACACGGGTAGATGAGACATCGAACACGTGTAGATGAGACATCAAACACAGGTTGGTGAGACATCAAACAAAGGAAGCTGAGACATCAAACACAGGTAGACGAGACATCAAACACGGGTAGATGAGACGTCAAACACAGGTAGATGAGACGTCAAACACAGGTAGATGAGACATCAAACACAGGTAGATGAAACATCAAACACAAATGCAGACAGTAATGTAACATCAGTAACACGCATGCACAGTAACTCTCACATGCACACATGGATGAACATACATCACCCACTCACTCACCCACCCACCCCCCCACCCCCCCACTCACTCACTCACTCACTCACTCACTCACTCACTCACTCACTCACTCACTCTCACCCACCCACTCACTCACTCACTCACCCACTCACTCACTCACCCCCACTCACTCATTCAACCACCCACCCACTCAATCACTCACCCACACACCCACTCACTCACTCAACCACTCACCCACCCACCCACCCACTCACTCACTCAACCACTTACCCACCCACCCACTCACTCACCCACTCACTCACTCAACCACTCACCCACCCACCCACTCACTCACTCAACCACTCACCACCCACCCACTCACTCACCCATGCACCCACTCACCCACTCAATCACTCATCCACCCACCAAATCAAAACTAAGGGCATCCTGTTTTGTCACAAAAATGGAAGAAAAACCAACAAAAAAATCTACAGAATTTCTAAAAATAAAAACGCTCCACAAAGAATGTAAAACAACCTTTGTAGAACAACATTTGTAAAACAACCTTTGTAAAACAACCTTTGTAAAACAACCTTTGTAAAACAACCGTTGTAGAGCTTCTTTCACCGACACGATAATCATGAGATTGTAGAATCCACATCTGAGGCACAGCAGTTAGAAACTAAACATATTTCCGACATTACAGCACCTGCAATCCAAACTCAATGATGATGGAAACGTTCGTCTTCATGTGCGTCTTTGGCTTCTTCCCACCCCTAGGTGGCTCTGGCTTCAGCAGCAGCTGACTGGGGGGTCTGCGCGTCTCGGGCTCAGTCTTCTTGGTGTCTGTCTCCTTGCTGCAGTTGTAGGAAGAACATGGAACATTTTATTCACATGTTTAGCCACACTCCAAAACAACACACACAGAGACACAAAAAGTATGTAACTTATAAACACATATATATATATATATATATATATAGGCTAAATGGCAGACTCCCAATCGAGTGGATCAAGATTTCAGTCCACCCACTGCAAGTTTGAAACGTGGGCAATTTTATTCACCTCAATTTGCCTGTGCTTTTCAGTAGAGACACTAGAAGCTGTTGGTCCTTTCTATCTGGTGTCACGTAAAGGAAAAACCAACTGTAGACTCACATATCCTTTGTTGCAATTGACAAAAACCTCATGCGGGTATTGGTGCCAAAACACTTGCTCTCATAATAGGGCAAGTGACATATGTGCGATGTCTAGAAAAAATGTTTCGGTACTCACAATGCCACCTTGAGGCCAGGTAAGACTTCCTTGGTGAGTGCATACACAAAGGTCAGTAGTGCGTCCACGGGGAGGCTGTCATTGTCCACTAAGCCTTGGCCGACCTGATGTAGAGCATCAGACACTTTCTTTGTTCGCTTGTGGCTGTGTGTTGTCTCCAACACCTGCAAGAAACATGGGTGTACAAAGTAACACCGGTGTACAAAGTAACACAGCTGTACAAAGTTATGGTGTGTGCAAAGTATCATGGGTGTATAGTGTAAACAGTATAAAGAGTAACAAATGTACAAAGTAACAGATGTACAAAGTAACAGATGTACAAAGTAACAGATGTACAAAGTAACAGATGTACAAAGTAACATGTGTTAAAAGTAACAGGTGTACAAAGAAACCTAGCTGACCACAGCATGTACACATGTACGTGGTGTGACCACACCAGACATTTGGCTCAAACCAACACAACTGACCCACCCAACTGGACATTTTACAAATGACACACGGTACACCTCACTATAGAAAAACAACACCCTACATGATAAACACAATACACCTCACACAACACTGCATAGTAGTCACAAGGTACATCCCAAAATACACCCCACCCTACCCTACCCAGGGCCTTAGTCAGAGACCCATCTGCCCGTCTTCAAGACTGGCAGATGACGGGCCAAGATAGGTAATTACAACTGATAAAACTGGTGGAATTTAGATGTGGCCAGCTGACCAATAGATTAACTAATAGTTCCGAGTCTAGGGGCCCACATTAATGGCAAACATTAGCAGAACTGTAATGAAACAAATCCAATGGATCAGTATTAATTAAATAAATAAATGGCCAAGTGACACTGGTTTGTCAATGAAGAAACTGAACTGGCCAATAATGGCTGTGATTGACATGAATGGCTTCCATGCAATAATGTCTGTGACTGACACGAATGGCTTCCATGCAATAATGTCTGTGACTGACACGAATGGCTTCCATGCAATAATGTCTGTGACTGACACGAATGGCTTCCATGCAATAATGTCTGTGACTGACACGAATGGCTTCCATGCAATAATGTATGTGATTGACATGAATGGCTTCCATGCAATAATGTCTGTGATTGACAGGAATGGCTTCCATGCAATAATGTCTGTGACTGACAAGAATGGCTTCCATGCAATAATGTCTGTGACTGACACGAATGGCTTCCATGCAATAATGTCTGTGACTGACACGAATGGCTTCCATGCAATAATGTCTGTGATTGACACGAATGGCTTCAATGCAATAATGACTGTGATTGACATGAATGGCTTCCATGCAATAATGTCTGTGATTGACACGAATGGCTTCCTTGCAATAATGTCTGTGACTGACATGAATGGCTTCCGTGCAATAATGTCTGTGATTGACATGAATGGCTTCCGTGCAATAATGTGTGTGATTGACACGAATGGCTTCCATGCAATAATGTCTGTGATTGACATGAATGGCTTCCATGCAATAATGTTTGTGATTGACATGAATGGCTTCCATGCAATAATGTCTGTGATTGACATGAATGGCCTCCATGCAATAATGTATGTGATTGTCATGAATGGCTTCCATGCAACAATGTCTGTGATTGACATGAATGGCTTCCATGCAATAATGTCTGTGATTGACATGAATGGCTTCCATGCAATAATGTCTGTGATTGAATGGCTTCCATGCAATAATGTCTGTGATTGACATGAATGGCTTCCATGCAATAATGTCTGTGATTGACATGAATGGCTTCCATGCAATAATGTCTGTGACTGACATGAATGGCTTCCATGCAATAATGTCTGTGACTGACACGAATGGCTTCCATGCAATAATGTCTGTGACTGACACGAATGGCTTCCATGCAATAATGTCTGTGACTGACACGAATGGCTTCCATGCAATAATGTGCAATACTGTCTGTGACTGACACGAATGGCTTCCATGCAATAATGTCTGTCATTGACACGAATGGCTTCCATGCAGTAATGGCTGTGATTGACATGAATGGCTTCCATGCAATAATGTCTGTGACTGACACGAATGGCTTCCATGCAATAATGTCTGTGATTGACATGAATGGTTTCCATGCAATAATGTCTGTGATTGACATGAATGGTTTCCATGCAATAATGTCTGTGACTGACACGAATGGCTTCCATGCAATAATGTCTGTGATTGACATGAATGGCTTCCATGCAATAATGTCTGTGATTGACATGAATGACTTCCATGCAATAATGTCTGTGATTGACATGAATGGCTTCCATGCAATAATGTCTGTGATTGACAGGAATGGCTTCCATGCAATAATGTCTGTGACTGACACGAATGGCTTCCATGCAATAATGTCTGTGACTGACACGAATGGCTTCCATGCAATAATGTCTGTGACTGACACGAATGGCTTCCATGCAATAATGTCTGTGATTGACACGAATGGCTTCCATGCAGTAATGGCTGTGATTGACATGAATGGCTTCCATGCAATAATGTCTGTGACTGACACGAATGGCTTCCATGCAATAATGTCTGTGATTGACATGAATGGTTTCCATGCAATAATGTCTGTGATTGACATGAATGGTTTCCATGCAATAATGTCTGTGACTGACACGAATGGCTTCCATGCAATAATGTCTGTGACTGACATGAATGGCTTCCATGCAATAATGTCTGTGATTGACATGAATGGCTTCCATGCAATAATGTCTGTGACTGACACGAATGGCTTCCATGCAATAATGTCTGTGATTTACATGAATGGCTTCCATGCAATAATGTCTGTGATTGACATGAATGGCTTCCATGCAATAATGTCTGTGATTGACACAAATGGCTTCCATGCAATAATGTCTGTGATTGACACGAATGGCTTCCATGCAATAATGTCTGTGATTGACACGAATGGCTTCCATGCAATAATGTCTGTGATTGACACGAATGGCTTCCATGCAATAATGTCTGTGACTGACATGAATGGCTTCCATGCAATAATGTCTGTGACTGACATGAATGGCTTCCATGCAATAATGTCTGTGACTGACATGAATGGCTTCCATGCAGTAATGTCTGTGACTGACATGAATGGCTTCCATGCAATAATGTCTGTGATTGACACGAATGGCTTCCATGCAATAATGTCTGTGACTGACACGAATGGCTTCCATGCAATAATGTCTGAGATTGACACGAATGGCTTCCATGCAATAATGTCTGTGATTGACACGAATGGCTTCCATGCAGTAATGGCTGTGATTGACATGAATGGCTTCCATGCAATAATGTCTGTGACTGACACGAATGGCTTCCATGCAATAATGTCTGTGATTCACATGAATGGTTTCCATGCAATAATGTCTGTGATTGACATGAATGGCTTCCATGCAATAATGTCTGTGATTGACATGAATGGCTTCCATGCAATAATGTCTGTGATTGACAGGAATGGCTTCCATGCAATAATGTCTGTGATTGACATGAATGGCTTCCATGCAATAATGTCTGTGACTGACATGAATGGCTTCCATGCAATAATGTCTGTGACTGACACGAATGGCTTCCATGCAATAATGTATGTGATTGACATGAATGGCTTCCATGCAATAATGTCTGTGATTGACAGGAATGGCTTCCATGCAATAATGTCTGTGACTGACAAGAATGGCTTCCATGCAATAATGTCTGTGACTGACACGAATGGCTTCCATGCAATAATGTCTGTGACTGACACGAATGGCTTCCATGCAATAATGTCTGTGATTGACACGAATGGCTTCCATGCAATAATGACTGTGATTGACATGAATGGCTTCCATGCAATAATGTCTGTGATTGACACGAATGGCTTCCTTGCAATAATGTCTGTGACTGACATGAATGGCTTCCGTGCAATAATGTCTGTAATTGACATGAATGGCTTCCGTGCAATAATGTGTGTGATTGACACGAATGGCTTCCATGCAATAATGTCTGTGTTTGACATGAATGGCTTCCATGCAATAATGTTTGTGATTGACATGAATGGCTTCCATGCAATAATGTCTGTGATTGACATGAATGGCCTCCATGCAATAATGTATGTGATTGTCATGAATGGCTTCCATGCAACAATGTCTGTGATTGACATGAATGGCTTCCATGCAATAATGTCTGTGATTGACATGAATGGCTTCCATGCAATAATGTCTGTGACAGACATGAATGGTTTCCATGCAATAATGCCTATGATTGACATGAATGGCTTCCATGCAATAATGTCTGTGATTGACACGAATGGCTTCCATGCAATAATGTCTGTGACTGACATGAATGGCTTCCGTGCAATAATGTCTGTGATTGACATGAATGGCTTCCGTGCAATAATGTGTGTGATTGACACGAATGGCTTCCATACAATAATGTCTGTGATTGACATGAATGGCTTCCATGCAATAATGTTTGTGATTGACATGAATGGCTTCCATGCAATAATGTCTGTGATTGACATGAATGGCCTCCATGCAATAATGTATGTGATTGTCATGAATGGCTTCCATGCAACAATGTCTGTGATTGACATGAATGGCTTCCATGCAATAATGTCTGTGATTGACATGAATGGCTTCCATGCAATAATGTCTGTGACAGACATGAATGGTTTCCATGCAATAATGCCTATGATTGACATGAATGGCTTCCATGCAATAATGTCTGTGATTGACATGAATGGCTTCCATGGAATAATGTCTGTGATTGACACGAATGGCTTCCATGCAATAATGTCTGTGATTGACACGAATGGCTTCCATGCAGTAATGTCTGTGATTGACACGAATGGCTTCCATGCAGTAATGTCTGTGATTGACACGAATGGCTTCCATGCAGTAATGTCTGTGATTGACACGAATGGCTTCCATGCAGTAATGTCTGTGATTGACACGAATGGCTTCCATGCAATAATGTCTGTGATTGACTCGAATGGCTTCCATGCAATAATGTCTGTGATTGACATGAATGGCTTCCATGCAATAATATCTGTGATTGACACGAATGGCTTCCATGCAATAATGTCTGTGATTGACATGAATGGCTTCCATGCAATAATGTCTGTGACTGACAGGAATGGCTTCCATGCAATAATGTCTGTGACTGACACGAATGGCTTCCATGCAATAATGTCTGTGACTGACACGAATGGCTTCCATGCAATAATGTCTGTGACTGACGCGAATGGCTTCCATGCAATAATGTCTGTGACTGACACGAATGGCTTCCATGCAATAATGTCTGTGATTGACACAAATGGCTTCCATGCAATAATGTCTGTGATTGACACGAATGGCTTCCATGGAGTAATGTCTTTGATTGACATGAACGGTTTCCATGCAATAATGTCTGTGATTGACATGAATGGCTTCCATGCAATAATGTCTGTGACTGACACGAATGGCTTCCATGCAACAATGTCTGTGATTGACATGAATGGCTTCCATGCAATAATGTCTGTGATTGACATGAATGGCTTCCATGCAATAATGTCTGTGACAGACATGAATGGTTTCCATGCAATAATGCCTATGATTGACATGAATGGCTTCCATGCAATAATGTCTGTGATTGACATGAATGGCTTCCATGCAATAATGTCTGTGATTGACACGAATGGCTTCCATGCAATAATGTCTGTGATTGACACGAATGGCTTCCATGCAGTAATGTCTGTGATTGACACGAATGGCTTCCATGCAGTAATGTCTGTGATTGACACGAATGGCTTCCATGCAGTAATGTCTGTGATTGACACGAATGGCTTCCATGCAATAATGTCTGTGATTGACACGAATGGCTTCCATGCAATAATGTCTGTGATTGACATGAATGGCTTCCATGCAATAATGTCTGTGATTGACACGAATGGCTTCCATGCAATAATGTCTGTGATTGACATGAATGGCTTCCATGCAATAATGTCTGTGACTGACAGGAATGGCTTCCATGCAATAATGTCTGTGACTGACACGAATGGCTTCCATGCAATAATGTCTGTGACTGACACGAATGGCTTCCATGCAATAATGTCTGTGACTGACACGAATGGCTTCCATGCAATACTGTCTGTGACTGACACGAATGGCTTCCATGCAATAATGTCTGTGATTGACACGAATGGCTTCCATGCAATAATGTCTGTGATTGACACGAATGGCTTCCATGCAGTAATGGCTGTGATTGACATGAATGGCTTCCATGCAATAATGTCTGTGACTGACACGAATGGCTTCCATGCAATAATGTCTGTGATTCACATGAATGGTTTCCATGCAATAATGTCTGTGATTGACATGAATGGTTTCCATGCAATAATGTCTGTGACTGACACGAATGGCTTCCATGCAATAATGTCTGTGATTGACATGAATGGCTTCCATGCAATAATGTCTGTGATTGACATGAATGACTTCCATGCAATAATGTCTGTGATTGACATGAATGGCTTCCATGCAATAATGTCTGTGATTGACAGGAATGGCTTCCATGCAATAATGTCTGTGATTGACATGAATGGCTTCCATGCAATAATGTCTGTGACTGACATGAATGGCTTCCATGCAATAATGTCTGTGACTGACACGAATGGCTTCCATGCAATAATGTCTGTGACTGACACGAATGGCTTCCATGCAATAATGTCTGTGATTGACACGAATGGCTTCCATGCAATAATGTCTGTGACTGACACGAATGGCTTCCATGCAATAATGTCTGTGATTGACACGAATGGCTTCCATGCAATAATGTCTGTGATTGACACGAATGGCTTCCATGCAGTAATGGCTGTGATTGACATGAATGGCTTCCATGCAATAATGTCTGTGACTGACACGAATGGCTTCCATGCAATAATGTCTGTGATTGACATGAATGGTTTCCATGCAATAATGTCTGTGATTGACATGAATGGTTTCCATGCAATAATGTCTGTGACTGACACGAATGGCTTCCATGCAATAATGTCTGTGACTGACATGAATGGCTTCCATGCAATAATGTCTGTGATTGACATGAATGGCTTCCATGCAATAATGTCTGTGACTGACACGAATGGCTTCCATGCAATAATGTCTGTGATTTACATGAATGGCTTCCATGCAATAATGTCTGTGATTGACATGAATGGCTTCCATGCAATAATGTCTGTGATTGACACAAATGGCTTCCATGCAATAATGTCTGTGATTGACACGAATGGCTTCCATGCAATAATGTCTGTGATTGACACGAATGGCTTCCATGCAATAATGTCTGTGATTGACACGAATGGCTTCCATGCAATAATGTCTGTGACTGACATGAATGGCTTCCATGCAATAATGTCTGTGACTGACATGAATGGCTTCCATGCAATAATGTCTGTGACTGACATGAATGGCTTCCATGCAGTAATGTCTGTGACTGACATGAATGGCTTCCATGCAATAATGTCTGTGATTGACATGAATGGCTTCCATGCAGTAATGTCTGTGACTGACATGAATGGCTTCCATGCAAGCCATTCACATGCTAAAAGGCACACTTTTGACAAATTCAAGACTATCACAAATTATTTCTGACTAAGGGACCGACTCTGCCCCCCACATTACGCACCTGTTTGAGTGGCGTGATGAGCTGTGCAATCGAGGTCTTACTGATGAGTCTGGCGACCAATCGATATGACTCGTAGCTCTTGCTGCTGCGCGCCTCCATCAGCTTGGACACGATACCCTGGACGTCCTTCTCCTCCCCCACCTCCCCAAACAACTCCTCGTTGAACACCTGAGAACACGTGACATCATCACACAATACAACTCCTCACTGAACACCTGAGAACACATGACATCATCACACAATGCAACTCCTCGTTGAACACCTGAGGACACGTGACATCATCACACAATATAACTCCTCGTTGAACACCTGAGAACATGTGACATCATCACACAATACAACTGCTCACTGAACACCTGAGAACACGTGACATCATCACACAATACAACTCCTCACTGAACACCTGAGAACACGTGACATCATCACACAATGCACCTCCTCGTTGAACACCTGAGGACACGTGACATCATCACACAATACAACTCCTCATTGCATACCTGAGAACATGTGACATCATCACACAATGCAATTCCTCAATGAACACCTGAGAACATGTGACATCATCACACAATATAACTCCTCGTTGAACACCTGAGAACACGTGACATCATCACACAATACAACTCCTCATTAAACACATGAGAACATGTGACATCATCATACAATACAACTCCTCGTTGAACACCTGAGAACACGTGACATCATCACACAATACAACTCCTCATTGAATGCCTGAGAACATGTGACATCATCACACAATATAACTCCTCACTGAACACCTGAGAACACATGACATCATCACACAATACAACTCCTCGTTGAACACCTGAGAACATGTGACATCATCACACAATATAACTCCTCGTTGAACACCTGAGAACACGTGACATCATCACATAATACAACTCCTCGTTGAACACCTGAGAACATGTGACATCATCACACAATGCAATTCCTCAATGAACATCTGAGAACATGTGACATCATCACACAATATAACTCCTCGTTGAACACCTGAGAACACGTGACATCATCACACAATACAACTCCTCATTGAATACCTGAGAACATGTGACATCATCACACAATATAACTCCTCACTGAACATCTGAGAACACGTGACATCATCACACAATACAACTCCTCAATGAACACCTGAGAACACGTGACATCATCACACAATACAACTCCTCACTGAACACCTGAGAACACGTGACATCATCACATAATACAACTCCTCGTTGAACACCTGAGAACATGTGACATCATCACACAATGCAATTCCTCAATGAACATCTGAGAACATGTGACATCATCACACAATATAACTCCTCGTTGAACACCTGAGAACACGTGACATCATCACACAATACAACTCCTCATTGAATACCTGAGAACATGTGACATCATCACACAATATAACTCCTCACTGAACATCTGAGAAAACGTGACATCATCACACAATACAACTCCTCAATGAACACCTGAGAACACGTGACATCATCACACAATACAACTCCTCACTGAACACCTGAGAACACGTGACATCATCACATAATACAACTCCTTGTTGAACACCTGAGAACATGTGACATCATCACACAATATGTGTATTAATGTGTATTAATATCGCATCCTAGATTACTATCGTAAAAAGAAAGAACCATCAGTAACAGTCAGACACGTGAGAGTTTAACAAACCCTGGTAACTCATGAACTGACCTCGGTGAGAGAGGGTATACAGGGGTCAAGGTCGCCGGGCTTGAGTTGACCACTCATGTTGCGGAGCAGTGACCAGACGGTGTAGGAGAGAACGTGTCGCTGAAACACGTCCAATCACATAGCAACATATTGGTGGTATATTGGGAGAAAACAGGTACGTGACCCATGATAGCAAATCAGGTATTAGGTCGACAGACCATGTCAAGGTCATGTCCAATCAATTTTGTAATTTTCATAGAAATATAATGCATGCATTTACAAAGATACAGATTAAGACATAATACTTTTAATATACGACATGAGGCAAACTGACCTTGTTTCTCAAAACATCACATTTTTGAAGTTTGTTTAAAATTTAGCAATAACTGAACTACCAAAGATATCTCAACAAATGAGCTGGCCCACACAGTAGCTAACCCGCCTGGTAGCTAACCCACCTTATAGTTAGCCCACCTGATAGCTAGCCCACCTGGTAGCCATTCCATACAATAGCTAACCCCCTTGTAGCTAACCTACCTACAGTAGCTAGCCCACACAGTGGCTAACCCACCTGGTAGCGATCCCATACAGTAGTTAACCCGCCTGGTAGCTAACCCGCCTGGTAGCTAACCCACCTGGTAGCTAACCCACCTGGTAGCTAACCCACCTGGTCGATAACCCACCTGGTAGCTAACCCACCTGGTAGCTAACCCACCTGGTAGCTAACCCACCTGGTAGCCCCTCAGCAGGGAAGCCCGGAGCTCCTTCAGTACGAAGGAGAAGTAGCTTGGACCAAGCGATTGGACGATCTTGATGAGTGTGTCACGTGACGTGTCGCGGATGTCCTGTGCCCGCGACTTCAGGAAGTGACACACCTTGAGGAGGATGCTGCAAGGTCACACCAAGATCAAACATGCGCGATACTTTGTAACTAAAAGACCATCGCATTCCTGCTGCCATGGTAACAGGTGATGTACTCGTACAATTACCGTTGCTATCTATAGATTGTTGCTAAATGTACTCGTGCAGAAATTTTTTTATTTGTTCTGTGATGTTTGCATCTAACCCATGTCACAAGACTTGTCAAATATACTGACAGCATTATGTTGTGCTATAAACTACTTATATAACGACACACTTTTTAAAAAATAGACTTCGATGTGAACATACAGATGGGTTACCATGGTAACCTACCCTGGCAGATTGCGTTGAAGAGTGGTCTTGGGTAGTGACTGCAGCAACTTGACCATGGCGAGGGCAATGGGAACTCTGAGAATCTCCTCATCTTCCGCATACTTGCTTGTCTTCGCCATCTTGTGTTCATCGTCAGACTTGGTCTGTCACGATAATAGTAAAAGTAAATTCTTTAAAATGTACTGTGGGTATTTGTTATATGGCTTTGTATGGGGAGTTTTTGACTGAGAGCTGTAAAATTATTAACATTCACAGTGTATCACATTTTGCATGTTTAGTTTAAAAGTCTTGTGCGGAATTCAATTATCTTAAAAAATTTCTGCATGTACCGCGGTAACTTGGAGTGCCTTTCCTAAAATGGCGTGGGGTCTAACAGGTTAAGGACACAGATTCCTCGTGAAATTTCATATTTTAACTAACATCATATCTTTAAAATGCTCATCCTACATTGACCTAACTTCCAGTGTATTACGTCAATACGAAAAGAAGGTTGAATATCACAAATTAATACATCTGCATGTCGGTAACCACGGTAACCAGATAACTTTCGCTCTCCTCTCCCCTACCTTATGAGTGAGACACTTGTGCAGCTGCGGCAGAATCGACTTGACGATGACGCGGTGAATCCGTGTCGCCATTCCCTCGCTACACACAACGACTCCACCAGGGGGCAGCACGCTCCCCTTCTCTTCCTCTTCCTCCTCTCCGAGCTCCTTCATCATCTCCTCCTCTTCCTCGATCCCCAATGACTGCTCCCTGGGCTTCCGTTTCTCAATTACTTCTGCCCCTTTATCTGTGTCTCTGCCCTTGGTAACTGTTTCATCTTCCTTCCCCGATTCCGCAGATTTTTTCTTATTCACTGCAGATACACAAAAAGATCATTAAATCAAATAAAAGTAAATTATCTACTCACTGATGAACAAACTAACTGACATGACACATGACCAAGCAACAAGGTCCGTCAAGTCATCCAAAATGGATGCCAAGCACACATTTGTACATTTCATCTCATGTTTTGATAAATTTCTGGTCCCCAAATGTTTTTTTATAACAAAAACATCAGGAAAAGTTGATTCTGCAGTTGTCATGCTGATCAGTAAATCAAGTACAAGTTAAATATGTACTCATTAAAGGGAATAAAAACATATATGGCTTGAATTCATATTATATTATATCCTGCTATATATTTCCATGTCCACCAAGCCCAAAAAATTCAATGAATTAGAAATTCCACATTTTATGATGTGCATCCGGACATTTTCGAATATGCATATTTATGGCGCGCTTTTCGGGATGCCGAGATGTGACGTCACATATGACCCATAGTCGCATCAGGCCGACCCTTTCCATGCAAGGCAAAGTTATCCAAGCGAGAACTGAACGCGGGAAGATTGATTTAGCAGATGCCATGCAGTGCTAGTAATGTAACACATATCTGACTTATGTAAACACTGTTAGTGAAACAAATCTAGATGGAAGTGACATAAATAATTCCGATTGTGACGTATGCAAACAGCGACTGACTGGATCCAACAATTAATTACTCTTTAAATATGAAGAAGTCATTGGGTAACTGTAAAATCAATATGCTAATTGTAAAGTACAAAAGAAGCCAATGTCTTGTTTATGACAGTATAAGTAGGGCTAAGTTACAATGAGTGTTTGAGTTACCTTATGAAGCAAGAACAACAACTGCCCGATGGAGGGGCTATCACGGAACACGTTTTACATGACAATCAACTCCATTCGCCACCTTCCCAGGACCATACATTCAAGATCATATTTTTAGTTGTGTGTCAATTGTTTTGTACTTCTACTGGAAATGATGTAATATAAGTTGAACACTGTGAGAAAAACCTTCACTGAATGGTTGCATGTCACACGAATAAAACACCCGTTTCCTTTTTTTGACATGAGAGAACTCAGTGTACACACCTGGGGGGTAGACGCCCTGTGAATGTTGTAGGTCAAAGTTGAAACTGTCCAACACTGCTACGACAACCCTGAAATGTGATATATTTAACATATTTAACTTATTTTAACATTGTTAGCACCTCTGAGCAGTTTTTAACCAAGATTCACAGCTTATTTTAATACATAATTTATTATTATTTTTATGATTCGGACTGTTAAGAAAAACCACACATTTTGTAAAATATGGCAAATAAAGAATATGATAACATTGCCTTAATTAAATTTACTAATGTGTGAAAATTTCAATATTAACTGGAGTTGAATAATTCCTGTAGCTATGGTTAGTATGAATTCAGGTCAGGGGTTATGTCAGCATCAGATGATGTATCATCAATACATGACATATCAACGTCATATGACGTCAGATTACATGTCGCGAACAGATGATGTGTCACCAACATATGACTAATCAACAACAGATGACATGTCACCAACATAGGCCATGATAAGAAAACATGACACACCATTGACACACGACATGTCACCATAATATGAATGTCACCATGTCATGACATGATATGACATGATTCTGGGTGTTGAGTGAGTGAGGGAGCTGGTTGAGGTAGTACTGTAGCATGATGAGGTACTTGAGGTGTTACTGTAGGATGATGCGGTACTTGAGGTAGTACTGTAGGATGATGAGGTACTTGAGGTAGTACTGTAGGAATATGAGTTACTTGAGGTAGTACTATAGGATGATGAGGTACTTGAGGTAGTACTGTAGGATGATGAGGTATTTGAGGTAGTACTATAGGAAAATTAGGTACTCGAGATAGTAGGTACTTGAGTTAGTACTATAAGATGATGAGGTATTTGAGGTAGTACTGTAGAATGATGAGGTACTTGAAGTAGTACTGTAGGATGATGAGTTACTTGAAGTAGTACTATAGGATGATGAGGTACTTGAGGTAGTACTGTAGGGTGATGAGTTACTTGAGGTAGTACTATAGGATGATGAGGTACTTGAGGTAGTACTGTAGGATGATGAGGTATTTGAGGTAGTACTATAGGAAAATTAGGTACTCGAGATAGTACTGTAGGATGATGAGGTACTTGAGGTAGTACTGTAGTATGATGACATACTTGAGGTAGTGTTGTAGGATGATGAGATACTTGAGGAAGTACTGTTGGATTATGAGGTACTTGAGGTAGGACTATGGGGTGATGAGGTAATTGAGGAAGTAATGTTGGATTATGAGGTACTTGAGGTAGGACTATGGGGTGATGAGGTAATTGAGATAGTACGGCAGAACGTTGAGGTATTTACTGAGGATGATGAGGTACTTACTGAGGATGACAAGGTACTTACTGATGATGATGAGGTACTTACTTAAGGATGATGACGTACTTACTGAGGATAATGAGGTATTTACTGAGGATGATGAAGTACTTACTGAGGGTGATGAGGTACTTACTCGAGGATGATGACGTACTTACTTGACCATGAGTTTCTGGCTGTCGAGCGAGCGAGGCAGCTGATTGAGGTAGTATTGCAGAATGAGGAGATACCGCGGCCAGGGCAGACAGCGACAGATGACGCCCACCGTGTCCACTGCCGCGTCCACGAGGTTGTGGTGTTTCGCGGCCGAGTCATCGCGTAGGAAGGCCGTGACGATGGGCAGGAGGTAGGACACCAGAGTGTCACGCTTCATCCGCGTCACTGCCAGGTGCTTTGACAGACGGCGCAGTGCACGGCCCCGCCGATGGGACTACAATCACAACCAGGAGGGCATGGTCAACAAACCACCGTGCGCAATTCAAGTCTGACGTCCTTCATATTAGATCGTTCTATGTGGTACTGTCAATTGACCTATCATTTACGTGACCTGTTGCCTAACAAAAACTCTGTAAAGCCATTAAAAAATGGATGCTAAACATGTAGTGTGCTTGTGCATTCCATTGTGTATTTTGTGAAATTCTGGCCACAAAGTGTTTATTTATGACAAAAACATAAGACAAAGTTTTTAAAGTGACAACTGTATGCGGGAATGTTTGATTTATGAGATGTTTTGCGGCAGTAATGTAATTCACGGAAAATTATGCGACATACCGGATACATAAATTGTCTGATACGTTATGCGACGTGTTGCCTAGCAACCTGGTCTGACAAATTTACTAAAATGGCCACCGCATATACAAAGCTGTCGAACAGACCGCAGCATATTGAAATTCTGGCACAATTTTTATTTCTTATCAACAAGAACAAAGGGCAATGTATCGTAAGCAAGAACAGTGTAAGAAACATTGTCTAGCAGATGAATGCGACGTAGTGATGCAAATATATACAGGTATATGTAAGCATGTTTGCAAAGACGCTTGACTGAGGTCATGCACAAAACTATAACTGTGATGCAAGATTCTGGACCCATCAATAAATCCACTAATCTTTCGTTGTTGCAAGCTATCTACATTTGATCAGTTCATAAATTGGTGTCCTTATCACAGTTACTGAAAATATTTACCATTTTATACTAATTATTCTGTAAAAGACAAACATTCTAAAGTATCAGAAAATATTGTGACAGGTAAAAATGCATGAAGTCACCACAAGAATCGGTTAATCTATAATTTGACTGTACGTGTGTCTCAGACATCATCAGAGTGATGAGTAAATTAATGTTAGTAGCCATACTACTAGCCGATAATATAAAACATATTTAAACATCTGTATTTAATACCAAGGTTTAATAAGCTTTGAAAAATACTTTCAAATTAACTAGATGATTTCTATACAAGAATGCTGCAAACAGCTCTCAAGATTCAAACATAGAACTCTACAGCAGAATGCAAAGGTCACATAAAGGACACAGAAAAAGAGGCTACGGGTTTATTGAAAGTTTAAATTGTTTTGATTTTTTTATAATAATACATATTTAAATCCACCCACCTGTATATGTGTTATATTGTTGAAGAAGTCCAACTCTGGGTCGGCGTCATCGATCAGTTGCAGAAGATCGCTGAAGATCTCGCACTTCGGAAACTTGCGCACAAGATGAGCTAGAACGGTGATGAACTCATGGCGGGCCACCTGGGGGCAGCACCAGTCAAAGTTTATTTATATAATGCTGTCACATGGTGACAAAGCAGGATAAATGGGTGACACTATCAGTGCTTGAAGTCACCCAATTGTACCACTGTTTGTAGAACATGATCTTTAATGTCAGGTCACATTTATTTTGTCAGTTAGCTAGTTATATAACAAACTGCGACATACCAGAAACAGTAGAGCTTAACAATTGTTCCCTTCTGCTCTTCTCGTTCACATGGTGAGTCATGTTTTTGTAAATGATGGATGAACTGTGAATTTCAAACTGTCCTTTTGTCATTTAAATTAAACCAACTTTCTCTGTTCCACACATTTACATAATGTTCTTAATACAAAAATACATAGACAATGTATTACTTGCTAAATAATGTTAAAATAAGCCCAAGACATTATTCACAATTTGAATGCTGCACCCACGAAACATTCCAATTGTACACAATACATTCAATTAATGAACACTCTCTATTGGCAGCATTGTGAAGGTAAGTGGGGCAAACCGCAAGTTCCTCGAAATGTCCTTTGATGTTCGATGCGCTTGCATGGTTCACACAATCAAGGCAAGAAATGGAAAGAAGTACAAGTGATTAAGTGAACCAATCATGTTATTGGTGCAAAAGGAATTCCATTATTAATATTATTATTGCCATCGATGGCTTGAGAGAATAATTCTGGGTAACGGAACAAGGTCGCTGTAAGTTTAAAACCGATACACCTCAGCCCGCACTTACTGAATTACAATCACACATTAATGAACACAACTGTTCTGACTCTGTTTCTTTAAATAGATTTACCTCCGATTTTAGTTTGAGGTTTCTCTTCACTTCCGGCAGCAGATTCTGCAGAACGACCGCCTGAAACAGCACCCTCTGGTGGGCTGCACTTTCATCGCTTTCAGCGGCCAACCGTGTCAGCACCTCCTTAAGGCAGTCACTGGAACTATCTCGCAGGGACAAATCGTCCGACTGAAAGTAGACATGAGAAATGTATTGTCGGGATATCGACACATGTAGCTAGGCTAAGGATGATAGGAATGTTATTTAAATATATTTTTACATCATACTAAAAATACCACCACAGTTTGTCTATCAGGCAGTGTGATCCACCAATAGTCCAACCAAAATAAAAAGAAATTGATCTCTATGGCGACAGTCTGCCAATTAACCCACTAATAGAAAGTAACTTTTGTCATGCAATTTACTCATTAAAAACAACCTGTAACATACATATTACATAATATTTACCTTACAACAATCTTTAGTTTAGTTTTATTTTCCACTAAAATATTTGGAGTTGATACTGAAGTTTCTTATGTGATAAACAATGGCTACTGAACCCAGCCAAGACAACAGAATTATGATACATAATTACGATTGACAAAATATTTAATTTTATTTTAACGGGAGAATATTCACCAATGAGACACCGATGACATCATAAGTAATGTGACACTGACCGTGGCGATGAAGAAGACGCAGTTATGGACAAGCATGAGCAGAAGAGTGACATCTGGTGAGTGTTTCCCCGAGAGCAGGGTTCGTATTTGCTGGAATGCGTCAAGTCTCTGAAGATAGTCCGGCTCATCTACTCGTCTGGTGTCCCACGCATTCAACTGTCAACACATGTAGAGAAACATACGTTACAATAACTGATAAAATTATAAGTAAGATGTAATTCCTATGTTGTTTAAACGCCCAATTTATTTTGCCATATTTGGGCATCTTGACATTATAAATATGACCCCCACAGCGAACTGGCTATAAAGTCCCATATGCCTATTTTGCTTACGAGGAAAAAATTGTTGTCTAAGTCATATTCGATCAATTTTGTGATTTTGCATCATATCTAAAATGCCATACTTCTGGTTGCCTTTTCGCTTCATTTCGGTGGCACTAATGTTGTCATCGTTCAAGAAAATAAATGTGTTAAACGTTTAATTTCTCACGTAGCATTCGCAAGGACGCTCGCTGTCATTTTGACAACAATCAGTGCATTCGATGCCAACATATCAGAGTGGCATCGCTACATACACGGGAAATGATATTGTTGATCGTGCTGGACAATTACAATTTTGTATTTCCTTTTGGGAAGCAATGCCAAACTTCAATTACTTGATACAAAACCACACTCCCGTGTCTGGTTCAGCCATGATTTAGATCAATTAATGACAAGTTGGACTTTCACGGATTCATGGGATTGTAGACTGAAGATGCGTGACAACCAATGAAACAGTGTTTAACATACAATGTTCGGTATGATGCATATATGCTCGATGAATCGATACAAAATCATTGGTTCGGCATTTCAATCAGAAATAAAAGTTCAAAATTGCAATTTTATTTTATTTCCGTTTTGTCAAAAACAACCTCAGTGGGTCCGTAATCTGAATAATAAAATTGGTGTCGTCTAATTAAACCAACAAACCATAGAAAGCTGTACACGTACTACAACAAGTTTTATGAGCCACGAAGAAGACAAGGAGGTAAAAGTGTGTCAACCTGTTTTTAAAGAGTACATTCATTTCAGAATCTCAAGTGCACCAACAGAATGAGATAAATAAACCTAAAGTAAAAAGTTAAAACAAGACATAGAAAATGACGAGAATGTCATTGGAGAAAAGACAGTTACCTTGGTGATGACTTCAGCCGTGAGCTCCATCGAAGGCTCCTTCAATGCAATCGACTGCACAAAACACAATTACTTATGAAATAGTAAGTAAATTTATTTTCCTCATCCACATGATACACAATAACAATTCAAGACACAGCAGCATAGATGGAGTGGCTGTCAGAGAAGTGTAAACTTATCAAGCTGGTAGCCTATTAAATTAAACAGTGTACTCCCAAATAAATATATTACAACTGTAAAGGTTACACAGTTGAATCAACAGCAACAGCTTCAGGTTAGAGTTCCTTAAATTAAAGCTGGAGATAATGTATCAGAATATGATAATCAAAGAGCACATTTATTACAATATATAATTCAATTAGATTAATTAATGCTAATTATAAAGCTCCTGGTTTTATGTTTAACATATTTAGCGATTTCGAATTTTTAATGTCTATAGGTAGATTATTCAAATCAAGCCCATGTAACTTTCAAACAGTTCTCACCAGTTTAATATTTAGGTTTTGGTATATATAAATTTGCCTCCTGTCTGGAACTTTTGGACATGAACTCACTAGTAAGCTTGTAAAATTGGTAAAATACGCTGTCTGTAAATACTTACAATTACAGAAGGATCCCTGACTAGCACCCCATGATCAATGACCCCCTCGTTTCCCCTGACAACATTAGACTGGCAAACTACAGATGCTATATAAATGAACCCTAGTCAACAGTCCCAAAACAAGTAATCAGGCTGTTTCAACATGTTATTCTTTACCCAAATATTCAAAGGAAATAATGACATGACTGTTTGACATTGCCTGATTGAATCTCATAAGTGTTCACTACTGTTTTATTCTAATTTCTTTTATCAAGCAAAATTTTACAATTTTTTAATTTATAGACAAATCTTAAAACATTTGTATCTAGACATGATATCATAAAACCCTTTTGCTGCAGCATTTGTTTGATACATTTTATATCTAAGAGTAATTAAAACCTTGTCTTAAAAATAGTGAGCTGGCAAAACATTATTCTACATTTGGTGAATTAACATATAACCAAATAAATTGATTAACAACATTTTCGGACAAACAAGGAACAACAAAAAAGTGAAACAGACCGCGGCATCACCATACTGGATCTGGACTATTGTGTATATCAACTACCGGGCTGACACTACTGTGTGTTGGATAGAGAGATGACAACAAAATGATGACGTTACCTTGAGCACATCACATAGGTGTGTTCTGGAGGATCGGGCGGAGAGAGTCGAAAAGAGATTGGCAATTGTGCTGCAACGCGAAAAATATGAGAGGTAACACAGGATTACTGGAATACTGTCGAAAGAACTGCAAATACTTCCAATATTTCTAAAGAATATTACAAAACCTGCAAACCTTCTAAAAAGTAGTATAAATTGATGCTTCCTATAGTACAGTATAATCTGTATAGTATATATTCCCAATATTACATAACTGAAATTGACAATATGTTTTATAACTGAGCTAGTGTGTGTGTGGTGTGTGTGTGGTGTGTGTGGTGTGTGTGTGTGGTGTGTGTGGTGTGTGTGGTGTGTGTGGTGTGTGTGTGTGGTGTGTGTGGTGTGTGTGTGTGGTGTGTGTGGTGTGTGTGGTGTGTGTGTGGTGTGTGTGGTGTGTGTGTGTGGTGTGGTGTCTGTATGTGCGTGTGGTGTGTGTGTGGTGTGTGGTGTGTGTGGTGTGTGTGTTATTAGTGTGGTTATTATTATTAGTATTGAATTATTATTATTATGTGGTGTATTAATTAGTATTATTGGTGTGTGGTGTGGTGTGGTGTCTGTGTGTGTGGTGTATTATTATTGGTGTGTGTGGTGTGTGTATTATTGTGAATTATTATGGTACATTATTATCATGTGTGGTGTGTGCTGTGTGTGTGTGTGTGTGTGTGTGTGGTGTGTGCGGGGTGTGTGTGGTGTGTGTGTGGTGTGTGTGTGGTGTGTGTGTGTGGTGTGTGTGATGTGTGTATGTGGTGTGTGTGTGTGGTGTGTGTGGTGTGTGTATGTGGTGTGTGTGTGTATTGGTGTGGTGTCTGTGTGGTATTATTGGTGTGTGTGTGTGTGGTGTGTGTAGGTGTGTGTGAGTGTGTGTAGTGTGTGTATCGGTGTGTGTGTGTGGTGTAGGTGTCTGTGTGTTATTGGTGTATTATTGTGTGTGTGTGGTATTATTATTATTGAATTTGTGTGTGTGTGTGTGTGTGGTGTGTGTGTGGTGTTATTGTTATTGTGGTTATTGTTGTTATTGGTTATTGTTATTGGTGTTATTATTGAGTTATTGTGGTTGGTATTGGTGGTTATTGGTAGTTATTATTGTGGATTGTGGTAGTTGTGGTGTCTTATTATTGTGTATTGGTTGATGTGGTGTGTTGTTGTGGTGTGTGGTATTGTGGATTGGTATTGGGTGTGGTATTGTGTGTGGTGTGTGTGTGTGTGTGTGTGCGTGTCTGTGTGCGTGCATGCATGTGTGTGGTGTGTTGTATGCGCGTGGTGCGTGGTCTGTGTGTGTGTGTGGTGTGTTGTATGTGTGTGCTGTGTTGTATGTGCGTGGTGCATGGAGTGTGGTCTGTGTGGGTGTCTGTGTGTGTGTGTGTGTGGTGTGTTGAATGTGCGTGGTGCATGGAGTGTGGTCTGTGTGCGTGTCTGTGCGTGTGTGGTCTGTGTGTGTGTGTGTGTGTCTGTGTGTGTGTATGTGTGGTGTGTGCTGTGTGTGTGTGTGTGTGTGGGATGTGTGTGATATGCGTGTGTGCGTGCGTGCACATGTGTGTATATGGGTATGTTAACATTTTCCTCCCAGATGGTTTGCATCTCTGAAATCAAAATTTCAGAGATTCAGCTACGACCCTTAGGAAGAAAAGTCAAACAATTATTCCTTAAAAATTCCCCATTGGCCAAGTTTGTTTGCCAATGTTAAGGTTCATACTGGACATTAATCTGTTGTTCACAATGTTACATATGTTTTCTGAGATTTTTCCGAGTTCCGCCAATCAGATGGGGATGGTTTAAGTAATTTGTTGCGAAACATTGCGCAAATCTATATCATAAGAAACGCGATATACAACAAATTTGGGAGTCTGCATATGTGTGCGTGTAGCGCCATCTGGAGGATGGACACGTTAGCTAGACGGAACAACACAATAGGCTTATAACTCACGGGATGAACTCGTTTGGTGTCTTGACCTGACTGATGAGGTGTTTGACTGCAGTCAGGACGTCCACCTCCACAGAGAAGCTCCGACTGAGTCGTCTACCGAGGAACGGAAGTAGAAGGCGAACAAGATCGGCGCTCTGAGTCTCATCCCGAACAAACTCACTCAGTCTGGGAAACAACAAACAGGAAAATGTCATCGGTCCCAATGACAACAAGATAATTAATGGATTCAGTATGCCGCTGTTAGTCACAATAAAAATTCAAAATTATGTTCCACCTTGCCAAAAATATTTTTGTATGCAATATATGTGCATTGCGTTACCATTGCAGCATGACATCTGCTAATTCAACCTTCCCCACGTACAGTTCTCTCTTGAACAAGTTTGTCGTATATTTTGTCACTAAGAAACAGATTTCGGGGCTGAATGTCAATAACAAAACACATGACAGAAAGTCCAAACACTCCATGTGTTCGGCATCCATTTTTGATGACTTGACGAACCTTGTTGCTAAGCAACAGGTCATGTGATGGATTGGTCAATTTTTATTTTATTTTAACACCTGTGCCCAGTAGCAGGCAGTTTACGCTCCAACAGTCACAGTTACGCAAGCAAACTTTTAAACATAAATAATTCAAAACATAAAAGAAACTGCTGTATCTATCAACTAATTTTTATATTAAATTATTATCTTCACAATGACAGAGAAAAAACAAAAAATTCCACGGCTGCAAATTCAAATACTGTCTTTTGAGTCCCCCTCCTAGATCCCCATCTCACTGGGCTTCTGGATGAAATTCAAAAAACTAAAAACCAATCTAAAAAACACCCCAATGCCTCTGCTAGCGTGCCTATAGAATATCAGCATCATGCCTGCAGAACTGGTGGAGGATATATTTTGACATCTGGACATACAAAGAAAGACCCAGTCTTTTTATAATATAGAAACTGAATTACACAAATGTGGTAATACATAACAATAGAACAATCAGCCTGATGATATGTTTAGGAGCATAACATTTAAGTCAATTTTAGATGAAAGACTAAGACCAAAAATAGGAAAACAATTATATTATTTAATTTATAATTAATAATTCTCAAGGAAATAAACCTGTGATACAAACATGTGATCTCTCAAAAACACAAACAACATGAGATGTTACCGAGCGAGGATGTTGAGTTCTCGCGCTGGTATCGTCTTCTTCCGTCCCATGCTGGGGGTCGCCATCACCATGACAACGCCCTTGAGATGTCGCAGGATCGCTGGCACGTGTGGCAACAGCAGCAACGTTCCATATGACATGTCTGAATCCGAAAATAACATCATTTAGGTGATGCATCACTTTGAACTAGTGTTTGATATTACCGCAATGACTGAATGCAGTCGAACCTGGATTGTTTCAAGACCCCTACTAAAAATGTATCAAAATAATTACTTTTCTGTACCGTATGTTTTTTGGACACGAACAATCATTTTGTGTAAACTTTGTGTATGTTTTCGGATAGCTAATAACATAATACATACTCTGTACATTTTTGGTTACCCTAAAAGTATACAAAAATAATTATTTCTAACTTTCTGAATACCTACAGAGCATAGTAACTCTACATTTTCAGACACCAAAGTTTCTTTTTGTGTACCGTATGTTTTTCAGACAGGTAATAATTTAATTATTTGAAAGTGTCCACATACATACGGACATAATGATAGTGGTGGCCTGGAGGCCAGAGATGGTCAATATTTACATAAGACCAGCGACTCTCAAAAAGTGCCAGCCCGCACAACGGCCATCTTTATAGCAAATATCAAAATTCATACTTCCAAAACTGTTCAGCTCTGATGTAGAACACTGGTTTGGACAACACGGTACATTTTTGTGTTACGACAATCAATAGCAACATCTCAATTTTTATATCAATACTGATGGATATTTACTGAGTCCGGTCACATGTTTATTCGGCCGTTAAGATGTCAGACGATGCAACTTAGTCTCCTGCTGTGGTTGCATGCAGCCTAGTCGCCTCGTGTGTTGATACCACTGCAGGCAATACATTGCATGCAATTCCACTGCGCGCAAGTCGCATGTTTAGAACATATCCTATAATGTGCAACTAAGTTGCATGCCTGTGGGTCCTCCGCTCGCAGCTCTGTGAGCTAAGAACAATAGGCTCCACGATTAGATCACTGCAGAAGCCAAGACCGAATCCAAACTCTTCTCTTCTTTTGTCTTTTCTGTTTTTAACAATTCGCCATATAAATGGCGGCAGCCATACTGTCAGTGACGTCACAGATTTTGGTCGCGCTCTGTGAACAGACCAGTTGAAAGAGAGTTGCACCGAATGCGAACCTGCAACCTGGCTGCAACCACTGCACGCAATTGTTGCAGCGACTCGGTTGCATTGTCTGATGGCACCTTTACAATAAAAACCAACCAAGCAATACATCCATTAACACTGGATTATGTTACATACTAAATATGAAAATACGACTTGATCCTTGTCGCAACAATTACTTTGACTTTACATACCTCTCCCTTGTTTGTTCACATCGATGGTGACCCCAGTGTCTATGACCTTGTCAACGTCTGTGACCTTGAAGTCGTCTGTCACCAGGAGGTTCTCGACAAGCGTCATGATAGCATCAATGACAGCAGCGCTGACAGACTTGGCCAGGAGCAGATCGAAGACAAACGGCAGTGGACTGACTTCACAGTCTTCTGTCTCGGACGACTTCACCTTGGCCAGTAGGGGGAGGTACCTGTGTGAGGGTCAGAGGTCATGGCCACGTGTTTCTAATGTACAATTTATTGAGTATAAACGAATTTTTGGTTCATAAATAGTGATAATGGAAAATATTGCAAATGTCAAAATTTCCAGATTTATCTGCAACTATTTGAAAAACAATTGATTTTTTTCAAAAATTTGTTTTTGATGAAGGGTTCCTACCAGTTATGGGTTTGTAAAGGATGTTTGGTGATTGTTCGCAATATTACGTGTTTTCCACAAATGCTCCAAGCAATGTAAACCATCCACATAACTTGCAATGTGTATGTTAGAAACTAAGCAAACGTTCACTTGTATAAAATTATTTCAAGTAAATATTTACAGGTTAAATGGCATTCACATATAAACAAAAATATTTTAAAAATAATGTGTGAAATCGGAAATAAAATGCCAATATCATCATGAGGAAGACAATGAATAAGATCGGAGGGTTGTGTGAAGAGAGTTCTAGTGGGAATCAGAAGGGAGAAATAAAGGTAGTAGAGGGGTCTTTAGCCGTACACCCGCTGTCTCGTTGTTGGAACAGGATTTCGGAAAACTGTAGTTTTTACTTTTTCAAATAGCGGGACTTTTGTGCAGTTGGAGGTTTTCGAAGGGCCTCAAACCCCAGAATATTCATCACATTCCGACGCCAATGACCAATGCATGTGTAATGTGGATTTTTTCTTGAGCAAAACGGATAAATAAAAAATGAGAATAGGTCAATAAAAAAAATTCACAATCCTGTCTAAGGGCCTGGGAGTAGACACGGGTGGTGGAAGTGACAATGTGACAGGAAAAGAAGGAAAACAAAGAATCAAGGAGTAGTATCGAGGCGTATCCTCACAACAACAGGGATGAAAAGAAAACAAGAGTTACCTTGGCTGGCCACTCCACGTGACAAAAATCTTGAGTAGACTCGTGGGGCTATACACGCCTTCGTACGACAACTTTGTCACCTACAAACAATAGTGTCATTGTCATGAGACAAAATAGAGGAAATTAGTTTTGAAAATATGGCAAGTCACCTTTCCAAGTTCTATGTTGCTCTGAACGGAGCTTTTGACGTTTTCACGACGTTTTCATCAGCGTTGGTCTGCGCCACTCTCGGTTGTCATGTGACTGTGTTGGTAAATGTCACATGACAACACTTCCAGGAAGATCGCGGGAAGGTTGTATCCGGAATCTCTGTTGATTTCTGGTTGCCTCTCACTGATTTCCCTTCTCCAGAAGTTGTTTTCTCTGGCGAGCACCTCTGCGTCTTTGGCCGAGATGTTGTGGCCCTCATTCACTTTGTGTTCACCTACTGAATCTCTGTTGACCAGAAATCAACAAAGATTCCGGATACAACCTTCCCGCGATCTTCCTGGAAGTATTGTCATGTGACAGTTAGGAACACAGTCACATGATGACCGAGAGTGGCACAGACCAACGCTGATGAAGACGTCACGAAGACATCGAAAGCTCCGTTCAGAGCAACATAGGACTCGGAAAGGTAACTTGCCATATCTTCAAAACTACGAATGTAACCAAGTCCGGAAGCAATTTACATGTTAATAGAGGAAATTACTTACACAGTACCTTTTGCACAATCATTGTTAAATTACATTATGGACACAGGCTCCTCGTGAAATGTCATGTTTTAATTAACTGTCATATCTTAAAAACGACCTGTCCTATCTTGACAAAATTTGTTGTGTATTAAGTCTATATCAAAACAAGGTCAGATATTAAATGATAAACAGTTTGCATAATGGTAACCATGGTACCCAGATAATTCTTGGAAATTCTGATGAGGTTGGTTTTGCAGAAAGTCCCATGGAAAATTTAATTAATGTATTTCCATTTTTGTTATTTATTCTAAAAATAGTATTTATGCAAGCAACAACACAAAGTCCAATATAGTGATGAAAAAAGGCCAAATGAATGACGTTTTTTATTAATGTGATAAGATCATATGAGAGAAATGTGGGCTCGACATCCCAAGGCCAGGCCTGTGACTGAGCCCATACTAGTCTCCTGTACCTCAGGTCGACAGAGCCCACATTTCGGCACATAACACAAGCAGTATTGGTATACATGATATCATATATCAAACAATGTCATTACTGCTAAAATCACCATAGACCTACTGCACAGTATAATACTATCCAGACCTGGGGCGGAAGTACTCGGTACTCGTGTACTTTTTTGAAGTACTCGTACTCATAAAACTTATGGGTCATGTACACGTACTCGTACTCATACTCATTGTACTCAGATGTTACGAGTACATTACGAGTACATCTGAGTACTTTCTCAATATATACTGGGAACAATTAATTTATTTGCAGTTATAAAATCAAACTTTCCTGAAATATTGAAATGCTCAACTATTTTTTTAAATACTTTGTTATTTCACATAGAATGCCACCTTGCCATCCCTACACATAGTACATCCTCATTCTCTGATAGCCATGAGTCCATGACTATGATACCCTAACATGGCAACAGGCAGCATCTTTCCCCAGTCAGAAACACCCTGTTAAGCAAACAATAATTGTAGGCTATCAGTTCAGGCCATAAAACAGTTTAATCAAGCCACCAGGATGTCCATAAAGAGCCAACTACTAGTAGCAGTTAACCCACCTGTTAGACAGGGAATGCATTTAATGTAGTCTGGAGACCATGCCACTTGGCACTGGCCGACAGTGCTAACTGCTAAGAACAAGAACTGCCAGTCTTCCTCTGTAGAAGTAAGGTGGCTCAAGTCAGTCACCCTACACTAATATAATCTGGTGCCAACTTAGTGTGACACCAGTGAAGCCATGTGGCATGATAGTCTAGGTCAGAGAGAACAAGCACTGAGGGAGCAGAGATAAGAGAAATGCTAAACAAAGACATGTAGCCAGTGGGATGCCAGGTAACAAATCCTCCTGTTGGTTGCTTTGTTTTACATGCTTAACCTGGAGACAACCAGCAAAGTTCAAATGATTGGCTGGGGGTATCCACTGGTCAGTCTCTTTTACCCACTCATTTGTGATCATTAAAGACAGATATCAACTTGATTGGCTAAGTTTTTTTCTCAAATGTCAATCGTACTTTATGATTGGTTTATGTGTGCCTAGTTGGTCGGTGACTCAATATTGCCCCTAGATATATCATGACAGTGATACCATATGCCTACATTGCAGAGAGATCCACTAAATTGTCGATTTTACGATACGTTATTATTTAATATTTATATTTACAAAAATGTACTTGTACTCGTACTCGTGAGAATGTACTCGTACTCGTACTCAGCTTTTAGCAATGTACTCGTACTCGTCCATCATCAATGTACTCGTACTCGTACTCATAAAAATGTACTCAGCCCCAGGTCTGATACTATCCAAGCACACCAGTCAACCACACCAAATCTAAAACCAACACTATCTGCTGACGCATTACACTATATATAACTGAGGTTAAACCTTAAAAGTGGGGTCGATTATGCCACCGGTCACCTCAACCTGTGACCACCCCACGAATAAAAAACTGTAAAAGGACGACAAGACTAACGCTCTCATTCAAGCAATCCTAATGCATTTCTTAAACGCATCCGATGTCCATCTACCTGCCGCCCTGATCTGTGCATCTGACTTGCCTCTCAGAGCCGCAGCAGTGGCTGCCCCGATGCGGAAGCTGTGCCCCTTAAAGGCGCTAGTCTCATAACCACAGAAAACCAGCAGTTTCTTTAGGGACCCATCAAATTCCCTACGCAACATGGGGGAGCCATCGAGGTGCACAAAGAGCAAACCTGGAAGTGCACCCCTAGCCTGCTGAAATTCCCGGAGGAAAGCAGCCGGATGGATAGCTGACCCATGTATGCATTCGCCTCTGACCTGGAGAGATTGCGGACCCTGCCGAGCGCTGTGTTTAAAGCGCCGGAAGGAAAGCATAATCAAATCTCCAGACAGTAAAATGTCGCCCACATGCGAACATCCGTGTACCATATTCCGGGCCCGAGGCACCATTTCCCCAATGCGCAGATACGCTTTGGAGGCAAGTACCATCATTGCCCGGAGCATGAGACACTTGTAATGCGATGAAAACACCGTGGGTAACGCCTGTACCAAGCATGCAAGCACTGGTAGGGTGACAGGCAGACGGACATCAGGCACTGACCCGAGATTACGCGCACCTGCTAACAACTTAGCTACCAGGAAACAATTGGATGGGTCGGCAAAACCATTAATCTTATGGAAATAAGCGATAGCTGACACGGTTGAAACAATGGATGCCGGAGCAGAGCCAGTAGCATGGAGGTGGGCAATAAATAGCAACATCGTAGGTATAGAAACAGGCAGACAAGTGAGAAATAACGACTCATGGAATGCAACCAACTTTTTCCATGCACGCTCATAATGTCGTCGAGAAGATGGTGCCAATGAGGCCTCCATCAACCTGCTGAAAGACTGTCTAAGCCGGCTGGGGACACACTGTGGGGTACTTCCACTGGGTTGGCATTCGCCCATGGCGCCAGTGCGTGGAACTCTTCCACCTGCGAACGAGATAGTTTATCAGCCAGCGGCCTGGGATATGTCGTGCTGTAAAGTTGCTATTAAACCGCAGACATGCCAATACCAGGGGATGGACTAGGGCCATGATGTGGGGTTCACGCGATGTCTGGTTATTAATCACAGGTACCGGGGCTTCGTTATCCGTAAAGAAGCATACGCTTTTATTCTCCCAAACATTACTCCACACATGTACTGCTGCCACTATAGGATACAACTCCAAAACCAAGACATTGAATGAACGCCACTCCACCGGCCAGAGACCACAAAACCATTCTGCCCCATACAGTGCCCCGTATCCAGCTGCATCAGTGTATAGTCGGAGATAGTCACCTGTCAGAAATTTCTCATCCAGAAAAAAGGCCTTGCCATTAAAATGTTGTCCTAGGTCAAGTTTAGTTTCTCTGTTTAAACGAATGTGATAGTGTGGTTTAAGCCTACCCATGGTTTGGTCGATTAAACGCCTGAGAAATGCCCAGCCAGGGACTACGACGGCCGAAGCAAACGAAAGCACCCCGATTAACTGTTGCAATTCCTTAAGTGTGACCTTCTGCTTAGACTGAAAACTCAAAAGTAATGCCCTAGCTTTCTCAAGCTTATCATCTGGAAGTCTAGCATGCATTTGGACGGTATCCAGGATGATACCCAGAAAAGGGAGTGAGGTGGATGGGCCCACAGTTTTTCCCGAAGCAAGTGGTACCCCACTTTGTTCACACATGGCGATAAAAGCCCTAAGGTCATCATTGCACTTCTCAAATGAGGGTGCCAGCAGGAGAAAATCCTCGATTACATTTATCACTTCAGTTACCTGTAATTTAACCTTGGCAGCCCATTCTAACGCTGTACTAAAACGCTCAAAGATAGCACATGCACTCGAACAACCCATAGGAAGCACTGCGTCCACGAAAAACTGGCCCCTCCATTTAAAACCCAGTTGCTGGTGAAATTGGAATTATCTGAAAAGCTGATTCAATGTCGACCTTAGCCATGTAAACAAGCCCGGTTGAACGCTTAATAAAATCAATGGCATCGTAAATCGTTGCATATTGGACAGAAGAGAATTCTTTAGGAATAGAGTCATTGACTGAGGACCCTTCCGGGTAAGATAGATGATGTATCATGCGAAATTCACCTGGTGTTTTCTTAGGGACAACGCCCAGAGGCGATATTCTGTAATTAACATCAAACGGTGGAACAGCATATGGACAAAGTATTCTGCCTAATACTAACTACTTTGCCAATTTACTGTCAATAACCCCCGGAAAATTCATCAGCAGACTTGAGGTTACGGATGTCTACACCGCGCAGAGGTGGCAGGCCAACACAACCTATGGAAAAACCAGACGTGAAACCAAGTAAGAGGTAATCGAGTGAGACAATATCATAACCATGCAACATTTGCTGGAGTGCTGCTGGGGAAACTGGTGTGGATATGTCACTTTCTAAACCAAGAGGTGGACGGGCCACCAGGGGGGCTAGAGGACGGTGGGCCGTGGGGCGGGGACGCTTACCCTGGGCCTTAAAGCACCGGACGAAGGGATGGGAGCCGCTGCAGAAGTTACACTTGTGGACGTATCTACAGGTGTCCCGACTGCACAGCTCCCCCCGGTTGTAGGCGAAGCATGGCCTGGTAGTCTGCGGCCTGGCCCTGCCCTTGCCCTGAAAGGGGGACCCAGTAGCCAACCTGCGACCAGACTGCGATGCCTTTAGCCATAGCTCCCAGCTGATAACATCCCAGGACCACCCCACCGATACCGCAAAGCCCGAAAGGCCTCGTCATATGCTTGCCAGTTGCCCCCATCCTCCGCTAGACCCCGGATGACCTCGAGGTACTTCAGCATCTTTACTGCTGCATGCAAATTTGTTGGCTGCAGGAGGTAAACCGACATGTACAGTTGAAAGGGCTGCCCCCACTGCTCGAAAGGCAAAACTGTGCTTTTTGGTTTTGTCGGGGACACGCAGAAAGTTGGGGTACTAACCCCTCGATGGATAGAGAGGGCATAGTCTTGTTGCTGGGTCAGGGTGGGTGTGAGAAGGAGGGACAGGTCGATAAACTCGCCTGCCCAGATCTTCGCGCATAAGGCATCAGGAATTTGGGAATCCAGGGGGAGGGAGGTTAAAGTACAAGAAGAAATGAGATTCTGCGTGTCCTCCGACAGTGACCCTACGACACCGGTACCTGGGCAGACCGCCTCTGCATTGACCCATGGGACGTCAGGTCCCACTGGCTGCGGCTGAAATGCAGGGCCCGGCTCCGCCCCCACAGGTTGAAGCGGGACAGGGTGTTCCCAGTCCACCACCGGAGTGCCGACACGTCAGCGGCAACCATCTGTGCAGCTCTGCCTAGCGCAGCTGGGGCCGTCGACGCTGCAGGGGGAGAACGCAAGGCCTGGACCATGGCGTGTATCTCCCCCAACAGTCGCTCGGTCGACGCAACCCGATGTTCGATGTTCCGCTCCCATGTGCTCCGCAGCATCGCTGGCTCACGCGCATCGGACACGACCGTCTGCAGGCCCGATGCATCATCAAAGTGCTGCTGGATGGCGCACTGGGGAGGCAGTTGTCCCATCGACACCGGAGGCAGAAACGAGACAGTGGCGGGTTCGCGAGGCGCTGCGCTGACCGGGGGGCGAGACGGTCTCGACGCAACCCAGGACGGCCGACTCAGCAGTGGCGCGACACTTTGCGGTTGATTTGACTCGACAGCCCGAGTGTGTGAACGGGTCTGTCGTGTGGTCGCCTCGCTCCGTGGTGGGCGCCCGCGTCCCCGTGGTGCTCTGGCTGGAAGCATGCTACAACCACAAAACACCGCATAAGAGAAAAAGATAAACAATGACCATCCGCACACTGCCCAACCTGAGCAATAATGTGTGTGCCGACAACTGTCAGGTTATTAAACATGAGCCTAATGGCAATTGCCATAACCTACAACCAAGTTATATCTGAGTAGCAAATCACCAACCCTTAGTATGCACCAAACAACTGCCACGGCAGCCAATCGTGACAAGACACTCCATGAGTGTGTAAATTATACAAGACGTGTGAGAGAGTAAGACGGTGTGTGCAACTCTAAAATCTGCCGGAGCAGCAAATTGGAAAAGAAGGTATACCGTGTTGACACGCAACAAACTGCACCAGGCAGCAAAACAGTGACGTAGCACTACGTTGCGTGTAACCATACCATTATTTATAAAACCGTATACTGTGTGAAAACGCAACAAACTGCCAAAGCAGCAAACAGTGACAGAGCACTACGTTACGTGTGAGAGCATGCCAGAATGTGCAACTCCAAAATCTGCCAGAGCAGCAACTTGGAAACGACGGTATACTGTGTTGACTCAGAATCAGTTTATTTGACCTATAAATACGATATATACACAATGAATAACATGAGTACTAGATAAGGTCGGGAGACTCCCATTAAGATATACAATATCGCTAGCACAGGAGCCACCCCATGAATATATTCAACATCCAAATGTACATGTCACAAATCAGAATAGCATATGCCTTGTTTTACAGTTGATAATTACTCAGTGTATCAACATACATACATAATACCAGGACTGATTAAATGACACGCAACAAACTGCACTAGGCAGCAAACAGTGACATAGCACTACGTAGCGTGTGAGAGAGGGTTACAGTGTGTGTAACGATGTAAGATCTAAGCAACAAATAGTAAAACTACAAATTAGTGTGGATGCTACAACAAACTGCACAAAGCAGCAAAATAGTGACGTAACACTACATTGCGTGTAACCATCATTTATAAACAAGGACTACTGTGTGAACACGCGACATAGACAGACAATTGTGACACATTTTATTCGAAGTGACCTATATTATTTCTTTTAGCGTAGGAATGCCGCCCAGTTATGCTAGTTCCGCGTGGTCAGAGCGATGTATTAACCAAAGATTTGCCCCGCAAACCAAGGATGTGCCCTGCTAACCAAAGATGTGCCCCGCTAACCAAGATTTACCCCATTAACCAAAGATTTGCCCCACAGCCTTAAATATTGCGCCTCGCAGACTACGGTATAGACGGTAGTTGCCGATGTCGGAAAATTGCACCCTGTCCCGTCGAAAAACCTCCCGGACACTGTTCCACAGGTGCTTATGCCTCCAGAAAAATACCCCCTCAGAATCCTGGTAAAACGCCTCCAGGTACCAATTTATCTCCATAACCTGAGCGGCACCCTCCTCATAGCTACAATGGCGCCATTTCTGCCGCCGGCAAACCTGGCAAATCACCACTCGACTCACGCCCGAACTGATCAGACGCTGAATGTCCAGTGCAATTAGAATGGGAGTACACTGACCAGTAATGTCATTCCCTCCAACGTGCACGACTACAACGTCTGCGCGACGAGCGACAATTCGGGCCATCGTCGCCAGAGCCAACAGTGCAGCGACCCGAGCCCCACGAATGCCCTCATATGAGATATCGCAGGGTCGGCCATGCACCGCGAACTCGGCAAACAACCCAGTCGGACTTGCCGACTGCACAAATGCGCCCAACCAATATACATGACTATGGCCTAAAACTAAAATTTACACGGCGAAGAAGCGATCTCTGATTTCGCCACTGGCATGGTAAAGGCCAGCGACGAACTCTACGCACAAAATGGCGGCCAACAAAGGAAATTACAAACAACGAAAATACTTAGCTGGAACCGGCCGAAGTGTTCAGCAATCACCTTCTGTAGAAGATCCGACGCAGATGAAACTCAACGCAAAAATGTTGATGACGACGTGAAAAGATGACGGCAATGAAATCAATTAAACGCAGTTACAAGAACGCAAAACTCTCAACCGAATAGTCTGCTCTCTCGAACCAAAGTGGCCGACTTCTCCTAGCGCGCGCTACAACTGCGCGCTACTACTATGCGCTGATTGGTCCTTTGCACCCACGGCTAAGCTGAATTAGCATATAATTAGAATAATCCATTGGGCCAATCATCACCTGTCTGCATTGTTGCCAGCACAAAACTACATATGCTGCATCGTGTCGGTGCAGCATACTCCCAGATTAAGTTCTGCAGTGATGTACTTAATTATAGTCATTTATGTAGAAATACGTATCAGTTAGTAAGAATGAACGATAAAATATTACGTTAATTTTGAAAATATTCCTGTAAGACAGCGTAAGTCATATAGTACAAACAAACATAGTTGTATTATATACACTGTTCTCATATATATGATTTCGTCTACTTCCTCAATGCTTTCCCCATTTTCTTAGTTCAGGTGGACAATGTGTTCACGGGGTTTTGATGCGGAGACAGCTCGCTTCTCTTCCACTGATGATTTTAGTTAGGTAGGACAGGCATAATAGACCCCACTTTTAAGGTTTAGCCTCAGTTATATATAGTGTAATGCGTCAGCGGGTAGTGTTGGTTTTAGATTTGGTGTGGTTGACTGGTGTGCTTGGCTAGTATTATACTGTGCAGTAGGTCTATGGTGATTTTAGCAGTAATGACATTGTTTGATATATGATATCATGTATACCAATACTGCTTGTTTTATGTGCCGAAGTGTGGGCTCGGTCAACCTGAGGTACAGGAGACTAGCATGGGCTCAGTCACAGGCCTGGCCTTGGGATGTCGAGCCCACATTTCTCTATTATCACGTTAATAAATAAACGTCATTCATTTGGCCTTTTTTCATCACTATATTGGACTCTGTGTTGTTGCTTGCATAAATATGATTTCGTCTACTTCTGGCATGCAGTGCCAGCCAAAGTGTTTGCAAGAATCAGACATGCGAAATCCATAGTTCGAACATGCATGCATGCCTTTCTACAAGCAAGTGATAGTCTAACGTTACAAATTTCTTATTCTACAAATTTCTTGAGTTATGTTATTATTTCTAAAGACTATCCGGAATGTTCCGTTGACATGAGAATTTCCATCAGACTGAGTCAGCATCTTCAAAGTACACAACATGATGACTCCCACCAGTGACCCCCAGTGAGTGCTGGGTATGAACTCACCTGCGGCCACACTAGGGCAGTAAAGATGGCGTCCACCTCACTGGCACTGTACAGGTAGGTGAGAAAAGACTGGAAGAACTGCAACACAACACAGAGAAACTCAAGAATCAAGAAATTCCCGCGAACAAGCGAAAACTATCAGACGCTGACCAATATGACAGCAAGAGAGCCAACATATTGGAATCGGGCTTAAACTGGGAAGTGTCGCAGCAAAGTGGGTATTAAGTTGCAGAATTGTTAAAAGGATTTGTGTATGTTTCTTGGATTCCACAAAACGTGAGTTTTAAAATGATTCCTTATCTGTTGGAATATCTTCAGTAGTTTCTTATTTATTGATTTAACTGAAGCAAATTTTAAATAAAATAAAAATATTTTGAGAAAAAAATTAGGTCTATTTGACTCATGGTCTATTGTTTTTTAATTGGTTAGCTCATAAATGCACGTATTTTATTAGTCTTGGATTGTGTGTCAAGGAAAATTAACTGGACGCCGAAAGATGCAATTACAAGGTATGCATTTCTGCAAAAATCACAAAATTGATGTGATGACATGGACAGCTATTTCTGGCTCGTGTGCCAAATAGGCCTGTGCAACTTAATTCCCAGTTCGCTGTGACAGGTCAGAATTACTGGAACGAGGCCAACGTTACTACTAGCAGGCTGAAAGTACAAAAATAAAACGAAGTGGCTATTTGCCCAACTACAGGTTGAATAAGCTGACTGATTGCTTCTTCATCAAACCAATAACAGCTCTGTAATCAAAATGCATGTTTCACTTAACTTGTATATACTTTACTTAGATCACTGCAACATGGGCTGTATGTGTGTACGTTTGTCTGAATGTCTATATGTATGTCTGTATGTAGGTATGTCCGACTGTACATCTGTACATAAATACACAACAGAAAGTTTTCAAACCAAATTTGATAGTTATAAACAAGTTGATTGTAAGCACATGATAAACGAGTAGATAATAAATAATGTCTTAACTGCGCAAAGTTTGCGTGAATATAGTCTTGGCCAAGACAAAATTACCAGCACCTGGATACACACATTAAGGTTAATTACCCATTTAACAGCACGAATCACAATCAGTGAGTATGAACAGCATCCCGAATATTTTTGTGCCACTTTACCTGGTTAATGCGTGTCATGAATGCAGCACGCAACGACTTGAGCGAGTTGACTACTCCCGTAGTCAGCAGGTGTCTCTGCTCAAGCATGCGCGTGCACAGCGCGGCGAGACACACGAGTATCTGAAGGACATTGGGGAGATATGCCTCAATGAGACTCGCCAGCTTCTTGAGCACCACTTCAATAGTGTTGACTACGCTGTAGACAAAAACACAACAATTCAGCTGACTTTAATAAATGAACTAGCGTGCATGTGTATGTATGTTGACAAATTAATCCTAAACAGCTTGAAACTGAAATGTCAAATTTTCAATGATTAATCTACAACCCATGAAATGATGGGTGATGGGTTTTTTTTCTCTCTAAATTCCCACTTATAATATCATATTTCAATGTCCAGTTTAGTCCTTGACAAACAATCCAAAACAAACAAATAATAAAATACACGCATTTATGAACTGACAGATTAAAAAAATAGACAATACATGTCTGAATGACGTCGTTTATTAAAATGTTACTTCTTAAAAAATTTGCTTCAATTTTAGCACTAAATAAAAAAATACTGAAAATATTTCAACAAATGAGGTGTAATTTTAAAGCACATGATCTGTGAAATCCAAAATGGAACAAAATTTATTTCACAATTTTTCAACTCGAAACAGCTAGATAATGAGTGTGCCAATGAGTGTGCGATGCTCTATCCACTGTGCTACTGCGCTCCATATATGTGCTATACTCACCCCTGCTGTTTCTTGATGGGAATGATTTGCGACAGGTCAACATGGCCTGTCAGTTCCTTCACCTTCGTGTTGACGTCATCTACAGATAACAACAGTAGTTGGTAACAGTGTGGACACGCACAAAATACCTTTAGAGGTCATCGTGCAAGTACTAACAAAAAATCAATGTGTATATCAGTCTGGAGTAAAATCATGACATTCGTTCCAAGAAAGCATCACCAGCCACAGAAACATACAAGCATTTCAACAAGCTACAAGTCCTATCGTCCATCTATGTAGTAGATCTAAGAAACCCCAAATCTAAATAATTGTAATCAGACATTACAATCTGTAGGCACTGCATGTATTAATTTTGGAATTGTAATTTATATTTATTGTAAATTGCATTTGTATCACTGAGGGTGAACCATTAATAACAACTGCACTTCTGTTCACCCCCTTTCAACCAACACTATTGCTTATTTTAATGTTTAAATATTCAAAATGGTGTATGTTGTAATAATGGAATGTATTCTTGCTTACTTACTTACTTACTTACTTACTTACTTACTTACTTACTTACAATGACAGTCATGATAGTCATGATACTGAGCTGATGCTGTTTTACAATATCAAACATGTGTGGAGTAGTAATGTGGTGCGTGTGATAACATGGTTCCACGTGACACATGATGTGACAACGCGGTGCCATGTGAAAACTGTGCTGTGTGACAACGTGGTGCCGTGAAGAGGTGCCATATGATAACACAGTGCCATGTAACAAAGCGGTGTTGTGTGATAACATGGTGTGACAACGCAATGCAATGTGACAACATGGTGTGACAATGTGATGCCATGTGAAAGTGTCGTGCCGTGTTGTGTGACAACGTGGTGCCGTGTGACAACATGGTGCCATGTGACAATGTGGTGCCGTGTGAAAGTGTGGTGTCACGTGACAACGTGGTGTGACGTGGTGCCACGTGACAATGTGGTGCCATATGACAACACAGTGCCATGTAACAACGCAGTGCAATGTGAAAACATGGTGTGACAACGTGGTGCAGTGCGCCACTCACCAGACACTAGGTGTAGGAAGGGGTGGAAAACAAGGTCAAGGAAGACCTTGACCTCAGCCGGCTGTGACCCCGCCAGGAACCTCAGGATCATGTTCTTGCGCATGTGGACGTGCTTGTGGCCCGCCGTGTCCTTGCCAGACTTCGCCTGTATCTTGCCGTACAGCAGTCTGACCGCCAGAGGCAGGGGGTAATCACATGTTTATTTGAATAAATACACTGGATCTTTTAATTCAAATATAATTTAAAAAATTCTGTTTTAAAATGTACAAATGCACTATATTATTTTCAATTACCAAATGTCAGTGTTTCGAAATTAGCCAATATTTGCTCAAAACAGCTGACATTTTGTTTTGTTACCATGGAAACGAGGGGTCTGGCTGACACAGGGTCAATCTATTTTATTCAGTAAAAGCCATTCTACAGATTGAGCAAAAAAAATTGCACTCACTGCATAAATACACAGAAATCCTATCTACCTGGCATGTGTGGCCTTAAGTAGTGATTAAATTATAAAATAAAATATGTTTAGAGTTGCCTTAACATAAAGTAGGAATTTTTGTAATGACGAAGAAGTGAAATAGATTAGCCAATATGTAAGGTCTAAAACTGGGCATGTTCATCAGGTCAAATACTTGAAATCCAAATCATAATATCTGGTGTATATCTGATCAGATACACCAAATATAAACATGAAATATGGGCTTCTGGAGAGTCGATAAGAAATAGGTCAAATTGGCACATGGAAACAGAAACATAAACTGATTGCTATGTCATATTCAACATCAAAGCCTTAAATTTACTCATTCAGATATTAATCAAAAGGTAACAAAACCGTAACAGCAATATAAGGAGATCACCATGACTCGGCAATGCTACGCCAACCAAATGCAATATCAGTACCATTATATCCAGTGCTTAATGCGTCGTCAATGTATGTGTTATGCAAAATTACCTCTCAAGAAACGTGGTATGTGATCTGTATATTTCAATTGAAAAGGGACATTAGGAGGGTGGGTGGGAACAGCTAAGAATGGAAGGTCATTGCCAACAACAGACAGAGTTGGAGAGAACTAATGAGAAAACGGGAAGAAGAATATTTTGATTCCATCCCATGGTCTTCTTTTGCTCACTGAAGTTACGGGTGTGTCACATGACGTAGGTCACGTGACACAAGCTGGAGCAGGACTGGTGGGAATGCCTGGCCGGCATCTTTATTCATGTCATGTGACACACCCATAACCTTGGTCTGCTGAAGAAGGCCGTGGGATGCAGTCCAAGTTTCTTGATAGGCAAATTATGTATAATATTAATAACCGAGAAAATGGATCATCAATTCATTCAAGAGTTTCAATGTGAACCGCCTGTAGGTTGGTAGCCCCAGAGATGTGGCTGCCATTACGTCGACTGTAGGACACAGAGTACTGTTGAGTTTCTCTTTGCCGGCCATGTTAACGTTTTGTCATAGTCATAGCCACCATATCATTGAAATGCTGACCAAATCTCATCCAAATCACATACCTCCAGCTGTTTTTTTGTACCCACAAGTGCTGTGAAAAAATCACTCTGCCAACTACACTCTTCCAAAAATGCATCATTTAACTGTAATTTAAATGTGCTAACACTCAACCTGTTAATACACCTGATCTATTGCACCCATTTCCCATCAAAGTTTCTTTAAAATTTCGAATAGCACCATTTTCTAGGTACTATATTATAGAGAAACACAACAAGAAGGTTAACTGTGGTCTGACCCCTCTAGGAAGATAGCCCTAGAGAAGCATGATACAAGGAAGTGGTCCTACCTCATGAGGACTGGTATCAGGCCCGTTCGGTGTTCACTGAGGATCACCGAATTCTCCTCAGCAATGCTGAACATCACCAGCTCATTCTTGAAGCTCTTATCGTCCAAAAGTCGCTCAAAGTTCTCACTGCAACCAAACATTTCTAATAGCAGGGTTTTCACACTTCAGCAACTATAAAATTCCATGCCGTTTCCTTGCATCATTTACAACAAAAACACCAAAACCAACTTATTTTTTAGCATTCATAGTTACACAAAACATATCTTAAACTGAATTGTAGTTCACTATCTTACACTCACGTGTGGGAAAAGATGCGCAGCTGTTATTACCATTATTACCAATATTACCATTACAGTAACTTGAACGTTTAAACTTGTTCCCACAATAGCGCCCTCCGGGGGAGAGTGGTTCGCCACTCATTGTTTCCTTAGGCGAGGACTGGACGTTATGGGTATCAGCCACCTTTGTTCGGAAAACTTAGAATTCCACGCTTTTCCATGCTATTTCAAAAATTTCCGGATTTCAATGTCTCAATTTTCAACTAGTGAAATTACATGCAATTCAAGGATTGCCATGCCTCGTACGAACACTGCAATCGACATACGATTCTGAAACACACGTTCATTGGTTGAGTGCAATCATTGCAATGTGAGGGAGACCAGGTGTTATTTCACTAGTACAATTAAATTCTGTTACTTCAACACGTCTATAAAATTATTCAAATACAGAGTGTGGACTTCTGTTTGTTGCAACGTGTCTACTGAGCTGCACGTAATACACATAATGTCATGTACTTTATGAGTTTTGTGAGTTCAGCTTCATGTTTATAACTACCGGACAAGAAAACAGTTTGTAAAAAATAAAGTATGGAATGAACTCTAACTGCACACTAAAGATAAAACAATAATAAATAGATGGCCCCTGAGTGAAGAATGCAGAGTTCCCAACCAACCTATATGGGGTGAGATACTTGTGACTGTAAGTCATGATACAATCAAATGCCACCTTCTGAACCAACCCATCAGGATGCTGCAGCAACTGAAATAACAAGCAGTGATTGGTCAAAAACAACTGTAATATTTTGTCTTGATCTTTAACAAATCTTAAATTCATCGCAAAAATCTTAAATTCATTTCAATGCTTTAACACCCTTCTAAGACATTACGCCCCAGATGGAATGTGGACAAGGGCACTTGTTAGTCATGATTCAAAACTTGTTTTGCTCATTCTGGCTATTTTATTATATCTTCCACTGGATGACTGACAGCAAGTTGAAATTAAATGCATATAAAACTGAATTGATCATTATTGGTACTCTAATGCAGCGTAGTAAACTGGATGGTTTTTTCCCTACACATATTTTGAATCAGTATATCACGCCAGTAACCTCGGTGCGGAATCTAGGAGTGATCTTTGATAGTAACTTTAATTTCCGACAACACATATCTCAGACATGTCACTGCTGTTTTTATCATATTCGTGATCTTCGCCGTATTCGCTGGTATATGTCATGTTCTGTTGCTAAAACTATTGCAACAGCGCTTGTTAGCAGCATACTTGACTATTGCAATTCCCTCCTTTATAGTATCGCTAGCAAGGATATCACAACACTTCAGTGTGTCCAAAATTGTCTAGCAAGAGTAGTTACAAGATCTTGTTTTTCTCGCTCTGTACCACTTTTGAAGTCTTTGCATTGGCTTCCTGTATGATATCATATAATATTTAAGATCTGTACCATTACATACCAGGCACTGTCCAGTAAGCAACCATCTTATTTGCATTCATTGCTTACTCCTGTAAGAAAACCTATCCAGCTTCGATCATCTAGTTCTGACCTACTTTTTGTTCCTAGAGTCAACACTAACATTGGAACTACGGCTTTTTCTGTTGCTGCACCAACTCTTTGGAATATGCTCCCTCTTAGTGTTGGTCAGTTGAAAATATAAAATTCTGTCGTCATTTAAAAATTTATCTTTACAACCTTGCTTATCCACCGTAGCTCCCTAGCGCCTTGACCCATCTGTTGACAACTGGAATACTATTTATGGATTTTGAGATTGACCAATCCTTTTGTTTTGAAGTGCCTCTGAGCTTGGTTTCCAAGGATTTAGGTGCAATAGAAGTTATCTTCTTATTATTAGTTTTATAATTACAAATAGTAAAAATGTATAATAATGATGTACATTTGGAATCACACACACAAACTGATGTCTTACACGTGAATGAAATGACATGTAATATTGACACTAAACAGGGTGAAAATTAAGTGATATTTACATCAAACAAACAATTTGTTTTACTACTAAAGACTGTCAACTGTCCCGAGGTAAATCACCTGACAGAGGAGACAAGATATCTAAACATGTCATACTCACATCATAGTAGAGAGTTGTCAACTTAGGCTCCAAGTACACAGACTTAGGCTGCTTGAACTTAGAGAAAAGTGTCAGATGAACCACAAGCGTCCTGAAACATAAACACAATAACTAGGTCGGGTCAGAGGTCAAGGCAAGGTGGCAGGTCAAATACAACAGTGTAATACTGACAAATATGATTAGAAACTCTGCTTGGTGATTACGTTAGAATACATAGTAGGAAATATATTGAAATATACATGTACAAATATATAAGATTTTTTTAAATAGCCAAATAACCCATTATAAAAAAATTGTATATTACCGGTAATTATGATAAGTAAAATAGTTACTACATACAGTAAGGACATTTCTGATTGTGGTAATTTAATTTACTAATATTTATTTGTTCTATTATTTTTTACTGAAACAATTATTTTCATTGCAATATCAGTCTACATATAACCTCATTATTACAGGTTTATATTCATATCATGACATGGACCAAGGTGTGAAAACGCCATTGCTCCATCAGATATAGTCTTTCCTCAGTAACTTGAACTTGGGAAATGTTTAAATTGGCAAGACAGGCGTGGTTCATTATTCACTTACTGAAACATCACAATACTAAACAATACACACAATACTTTACTTATCCTTTGTATTTGACTAAACTAACTTTAATCAAACAAACACGTATTTGTTGTTTTCTCCTCCTCTCACAATACAAATATTATTTGTTAATTCTGCACTATCATGACTAGGGCATATCGGAGGACATGAACTTCACTTTCTCTCCAACCTTCGTCATTTTGAACACACAACGGATATTGCGGCACGTCCGTGATGCCGTTATTTCTGGTCATACATTTGACGTGAGTTAAACCCATCTCATACCGTTAGCGCGTTACGGTGTTTACGTAACAATGTGTTTTCTAACATTTGCCAAATATTACTATCATACCTCTCATGTATCAACTACCAGTTATCCCGTCAAGGGATGGGTAGTTTTGCTAGTAGCTACAGTTTACCAAAACTTCAAAATTAGCAAGTACTGATCCAGCCTCACTTGTTTGATGCCCGTCTGCGTTCGGTGCCTCCTGCGCTCTCTTCTGATTGGTCAATCGGTTCCGTGACATCGCCATCATCTTGGGAGTCATTGAGGTCAAGGTTGGTCATGTCACCTTGGGAGCATCGCACATCCTGCATCTGGGCCACATTGATGTCAGTAGGTCGGTACTCGTTGCTGCAAATGAAACCCGACGGTGGAAGAGGGTGAGAGAGAGAAAGGTGAATAAAACTTGTGGAATTCAACTGAATTTCTGATCTCTGATTGGCTGTTATTTAAAGGTCAACAGCTGATTGTTCTAACATATTTTGTTATGTACTATAAATTATATATATCCTAACTTACTGACAGCCAAGAACTATTTTGATAAGCTGCATTTTAAAAATAAACCTTTATCATTATCGGTTTTATTTGAATATTTCGGGGTGAATTTCTCATCTATGTAATGTGAGGGGGGGACTGTAATGTTATACAAATATTAAAAACAGTCCCATTAATGTTTGTTCCAGATAAATTTTGTCCACAGGATAAAAACCTGATCATAGTCGCTAACAATGTAAGTCAAATAAGTTAAAAAAATTGTTGAGTCTTAAATAAAAAAGTTCATGTAACTGCTGCTGTCTACATTAGTCTCATGAAGGCCGCATGGAAAAAATGTGTCTTTAAAATAAACATGAAAACCCAAATGGGGTTTGCTTTTCTGACTGCTGTTTACTTATACAACAATTTATGAAAAACTAATCAGACTAAGATTTTATTTGGTCACATGAGATTTTGAATCAACACAATGATAATTTCAAGTTGACTCAATGCAACTCATCCCCGCGGGAAATGAGACTCCGAGACTTACTCAATGAATCGGAAGAGTAGTGGAGAGATGAGCCTAGTCTTTGTCTCACAGACGCTCGGGAAGAGAAGCATTGTCTGCCATAGCAATTGTCGCACGTTCACGTAGTCTGGATTCTCGGTTTGGTTCATTAGCGCCACCTGGTAGCGACCGAACAACTCCGACAGGTTGAAGGTCATCTGATCGTCACTAGTGTCTTCAGCCTGATTTTTGTTTACGATGCTCTGTCGTCTTGTTTTGGGATTCGGATGGGCGAGTGATTTCTCTGGGAGAAAGCAACAGAATCATGAGCAGATTCGGACGAGATAGGAACTCAGGATATTTACCGTAGAAACCTGGGGAATGGTTGTGAGTGGTTGGAGGGCTCGACCGACAATCAAAGGAACCGCGGTTCGAATCCTGGTACCGACCGCCGAGTCGAAACTTTGGCAAGTCCATTCACCTCATGTTGCCTGTGTCTTTTGGAAGAGACTCTATAAGCCGTTGGTACCTTCTGTTTGATGTCTTTTCCAGGGGAAGGGAAAGATCCAAAATGGGGAAAACATATTGTGGATTCACTATACAACAGAATCACCAACAAAATGATGTTGGTCATCTAATGGAAGAATAAGAAACAAGATACTTGGTTTTGACTGTACAGTAATAAATGTCACTGAGACATCAGCCAGTGATGGTTTCCCAGAGAAGTAATAAATTAAGTTTATGCAAGCAACAACGCATAGTCTAACAGAGTGATGAAAAAAGGCCAAATGAATGGCGTTTATTTATTAATGTTGTAAGAGAGAGAATGGGCTCTACATCCCAAGGCCAGGCCTGTGACTGAGCCCAATACTAGTCTCCTGTACCTCAGGTTGACAGAGCCCACATTTCGGCACATAAAACAAGCAGTATTGGTATTCTTGATAAAATATATAAAACAATGTCATTACTGCTAAAATCAACATAGACCTACTGCACTGTTCAATTCTAACCAGGCACACCAGTCAACCACACCAAATCTAATACCAACACTACCCGCTGACACTGTATAACTGAGGATAAACCTAAAAGTGGGGTCGATTATGCCTGTCCTACATTTCTAAAATCATCAGTGGAAGAGAAGCAAGCTGTCTCCACATCAAAACACCATGAACACATTGTCCACACAAACTAAGAAAATGGGGAAAGCATTGAGATCTGCTGACGACTCCTCTTCCAATAATGATGCACATATGGGAAGCAAACAACATAGGCAGGGTACAGCCTTAAGTACTCCGTGGGCGTCCTCACCAGCCTACGTCAAGTTGAATGGTGGAGGAGGAGGCTGAGCCGCAGCACTGAATGACGGATGCAGACCCGATGCACTGCGGGGAGGCCGGTCTGAAAGGAGAAGATCTCACGATGCCTGTATTGTGGCTACGTGGAACATTGGGAGTATGTCAAGGAGGTCAGGAGAAGTGGTGGGCGGAGGAGATGGTGAGGAGGAGAGTGGATGTTGCTTGTGTTCAGGAGACCCGGTGGAGAGGAGGCAGTGTGAAGTTGTTGGGCAGGAGTGGTGAGCGGTACAAGTTCGTCTGGCAGGGATGTGCTGATGGGAATGGTGGCGGAGAAGTGGGTAGACCAGGTGGTGAATGTCAAGAGGGTGAGCGAGCGGATCCTGGTTGTGAAATTGCTGGTAGGGAAGCGCCTGGTGAATGTCATCTCAACCTATGCCCCACAGGTTGGCAGGACACAAGATGAGAAGGATGCTTTCTGGGATATGGTGATTGAAATTGTGTCCAGGATACCAACAGGAGATGCAGTTATCCTGGACGGGACCTGAATGGCCATGTGAGGTCAGCTGCGGATGGATACGAGGGTGTGCATGGAGAGATGGGCTTTGGGGCGAGGAATGAGGAGGGAGAAAGGATCCTAGAGTTTGGAGACGTGATGGAGATGGTGGTGTGCAACACGTTTTTCAAGAAGGAAGAGAGGCACCTAGTGTCGTATGAGTCCGGCAGTCGCAGAAGTCAGATCGACTTTCTGATAGTGAGGAAGGTGGACCGTAGACTAGTGAGGAACGTAAAGGTGATTGCTGGTGAGGAGTGTGTTTCGCAGCACCGTCTCGTTGTCGGAGACATGACCCTGGGCAGCGGTAGACGCATTACGAAGAAACATGTGCCAAGGCTCAGAGTGTGGAAGCTTTCTGAAGAGAAAGTGAAGAATGAGTTCCGGGAGAAGGTAGCCCCCTTGGCTGAGGAAGCAGCTGAAATGAAGGGCATGGATGGGAGATGGGAAACGACGGAGAAGATATGGCTCAAGGCAACAGAGGAGGTCTGCGGGTGGACAAAAGGTGCGCCTCGGCACAGGCAGACGTGGTGGTGGAATGACGAGGTGAAAAGGGTGGTCAATGAGAAGAGGAGCTGCTTCAGAAGGTGGAAAAGGACAAAGGCGGAGAAGGACAGATTGGCCTACCTTGACATGAAATGCGTGGTTCGTAGATCGGTGTGGCTGGCGGGTGGACAAAAGGTGCGCCTCGGCACAGGGAGACGTGGTGGTGGAACGACGAGGTGAAAAGGGTGGTCAATGAGAAGAGGAGCTGCTTCAGAAGGTGGAAAAGGACAAAGGCGGAGAAGGACAGATCGGCCTACCTTGACATGAAACGCACGGTTCGTAGATCGGTGTGGCTGGCACAAGATGCCAAAAGGCAGGAGTTTGTGGAGGAACTGGCAAGCAAGGAGGGAAAACGGCAGTTCTTCAGGATAGCGAAACAGATGGTGAAAGAAAGGCGGGACGTGACCGGCACAAGCTGTGTGAAGGATGAGCTCAGAAACATCGTGACAGATAGTAAAGGAATGAAGGAAGTGTGGAAAAAGTACATGGAGAAGCTGCTGAATGTCGAGAACGCCTGGGATGGCGAGATGGAGTGTGACGTGGTGGATGGGCCGAGCTGCTGCATCACAGAGGAGGAAGCATCAAAGGCGTTTGAAGCACATTAAGAAGGGGAAGGCAGCGGGTCCATCTGGTGTTGTCTCAGAAATGATGAAGGCTGCAGGCGACAAGTGCGTGGAATGGTTGACTAACCTGTGCAACAACATCGTGGCAGAGGGTCGCATTCCCGCCGACTGGAAAAACATCGATCCCTAGAGTATGGTTCTTTCAGGGTCATCAAGCTCCTGGAGCAGGCCATGAAGGTCATTGAGAGGGTGCTAGAGAATGAGAGAGCAGGTGCAGATCAACGAGATGCAGTTTGGCTTTATGCCAGATGCCATCTTCGTCATGCGACAAATGCAGGAGAAACACCTGGCCAAGAAGAACTACCTTGCCTTTGTCAATCTGGAAAAGGCATTTGAGAGAGTACCAAGCAAGGTGATGAGATGGGCCATGAGAAAATCGGGTGTGGAGAAGTGGCAGGTGAAGGCAGTGATGACTTTGTACAGTGAGGCGAGCACCGTGGTGAGGGCAGGACATGGAGACAGCAGCAGCTCTGAGGTGAAGGTGGAGGTGCACCAGGGCTTAGTATTGAGCCCACTGCTGTTTGCCATTGTGATGGACATGGTGACGAAGGAGGAGAGAGGAGGACTGCCCTGGGAGCTGCTGTATGCAGATGATCTCGTCCTTATGGCAACGACCAGGGAAGAACTAAGAAGGAAGCTGATGGAGTGGCGCACGAGCTTGGTGGCCAAAGGACTGAAGGTGAACGCCGGGAAGTCGAAGATGATGGTCAGCATAGGTGACAGAGGAGTGATGTCAGAGTCTGGTGCATGGCCATGTGGAGTCTGTAGCAACGGTGTAGCCACTAACTCGCTTCAGTGTACATCGTATACGAAGTGGGTTCAGAGGACTTATGCCTCCAGAAAAACACCCCTTCCGAATCCTAGCAAAATGCCTCTAGGTACCAATTTACCTCCATAACCTGAGCGGCACCCTCCCCAAAACTACAATGATGCCATTTCTACCGTCAGCAAACCTGGCAAATCGCCACTCGACTCACGCCCGAACTAATCAGCCATCTCGCCAGTTGTTGAATGTCCAGAGCAATCAGAATGGGAGAAGACTGACCATTAATGTCATTTCCTCCAATGTGCATGACTACTAAGATGTCTGCGCGATGGGCGACAATTCGGGCCATCGTCACCGGAGCCATCAGCATAGCGACACAAGCCCCACGAATACCCTCATATGCGATATCGCAGGGTCGGCCATGCACTCGACGCTCAAAATGGCGGACAAGGAACTGTCAAACAACGAGAACGCTCAGCTGGAACCAGCCGAAGTGTTCAGCAATCACCTTCCGCAGAAGATCCGACGCAGATGAAACGCAGCGCAAAAACGGTGATGACAACGTGAAATGATAACGGCAGTGAACTCGTTGAAAAGCAAAACAAGAACGCAAAACTCGCAACCAATTTGTCTGCTCTCCCAAACCAAAGTGGCAGAATTCTCCCAGCGCACGCTACTACTACTATGTGCTACTATTGTGCGTTGATTGGCTAAAGTGAATTAGCATATAATTAGAATAATCCATTGGGTCAATCGTCACTTGTCTGCGTTGTTGCCAGCACAAAATTACATATGCTGCACCATGCAAATTTATGTCAAACATATTCCCATTTGTTTGACATAGATTCCCATTTGTTTGACATAAATTTGACATTTTTTCCAGGTCATCACAGGTTACGTAAAACATCCCATAGTGATGAACAGTCCTTGGAACAGTTGCAGAAAAAATGCATAATATTATGAACTGATTTACATCTGTGTATGGCATAAACTGTAAAACCAGTACAAAATCTTAATCAGAAGGGAATTAAAAAAAATAACGTGGTACTTTTCTATTGTTTATCCGAAGGGTTGTAATTACTCCCTGAGAGCTTGGGGCCGGTAATTAAAACGGTCTAGAAGGAAAACGTCAATGTACCGTACATCTACTGCAAAATCAACATGATCAATGAGTGCAGACTTCACAAGATGGACTTACCCGACAGATCAGCCGCCATCTCAAGCTGCTTGCAAAAGACATCCCAGAAGTCTTCTCGGGTCATGTGATCGGCATGTGACTTGATGAGTTCCATAACGGGCTGCCACAACATCTTGAAGTTAACGAGGAGCATTCCGAGAAGGTACCGCAGCGCCACCTACCAGCAACGCACACAAGTAAGCTGGGGTGACAAACAGTTTACACAGACTACAAGGCAACGGTAATGTGATTTTTTTAAATAGTTTTACATACTGACGGAACTGACGGGAGAAAACACAGCCTATGCATATTACACTACTCCTCGTAAATTATTTTGACAGTGGGCGCCAGACTTTCAAGGGTGAAGGATTCGTAACACTTTCTGGGTGCCATTCCCCATCAGCATCTCAGATTTACTGTCCCAATACGCGAACGAGTCCTGTCATCATGTCGTCCCTGTCTATTAACTTGCTACTAACTATTTTTGAACTAACTCAGTGGCTCTACATCCCATGTGTCCAACTACATAGAGACAACAAATAATTATATTTATTAAGGTATCCCAAAACATACGGTGACCCAGTACATATGGTCATTACAGTGGACATTGACGTACCTGACTATAAGGGCCGAGTGGCAACTGGTTGACAATGACGTCCACATACAGTTTGCGTAGATGCAGGAGCTTGTCTCGTGAGGTCTGTACACTCAGAGGTACTCGCTCTGCCTCCAAGCAGATCCGAAACACCCCTGGCTGGGAAATGCCCTGGTGGGGGGCAATGGGGGGTCATCAGGTCATGTTACCGAAAATGTGGCTAAAAATTGTTGTATTAAAATTCAAGAGCAATGTCCTCAAAGTGAGATAGCGAAAACATATTTTAAATAGATTTTTTCATGTGTCTGTCACAGATATACAGTGATTAAATTACATTAATTTAATCAGTTCAAATAACGATAATTGTTCTTTATGAAAAAAATGTACAAAAATTAACATAAATCCACAGCCTGGTTCAATTACGTTAAACAATTATAGTATTTTTTGCCAAAAAAGTGGTGCATGGAGACAATATATGGTTTTACCTGTGCCTCTTCCAGGTGTGGCATAGGTAAAGTGAACTGACAGAAGATCTCTAGTGTCAGCAGTCGCACCTGCAACATGTCAATTATTGTCAGATGAATGTCGTCCCTGTACACATACTGTAATGACTATGTTTCTGGACACCCTATAAATTTTAAAAATCTACAAAAATAATTATGTTCTGTACTGTGTGGTTTCTGCCACCTTGGTCAACTGTGAGAGATTTAGTGATGAAGGACAACACTCCAATGTTATAATGACATTAATGTCATCTATGTAGGTCAATTTGTTGTGAAGTAATGGATGATTGAACTGACCAACCTGGAAAATTCAAGTTTAGACATCAAATTTCAAATCACAGACCATTCAATCTAAAACACACATCAAAAACATTTTGTTCTAATAACAATTCCAAATTGCATTATTAAAACCTGGCAGTAAAGTGAATTTTGCAACTTAATCCCCACTTTGCTATGACAGATCATATATATAATGACAAACAGGAAACGCATCCAGAACTGCCCTCCGTAATAAAACATTCCCAGCTCGCCCGGCCCAGACAGTACCTGAGAGTATGGAGAGGAGAGGTTTTCTTGCATTGGCACAAACAGCTGTCTGAATGTGCCTTCAGAGAGAAGATCATTCCCCGTGACACCAACGGTGTTGCTGAAGTACAGGTGTGCGATCCCGAGACTTGGCACACTGGACGGCCAGCGCCTGAAATAGATAATCCCTGTAGGATCATCATAGGTAATCCCAGGTAGGATTATCACAGTTAATCCCAGGTAGGTATACTACATGTAATCCCAGGTAGGTCTACTACAAGTAATCCCAGGTAGGTCTACTACAGGTAATCCCAGGTAGGTCTACTACAGGTAATCCCAGTTAGGCCTACTACAGGTAATGCCAGGTACGTATATTACAGGCAATCCCTGGATGGTTTACTGCAGGTAATTCCAGGTAGGTATATCACAGGTAATCCCAGGTAGGTCTACTACAGGTAATCCCAGGTAGGTCTACTACAAGTAATCCCAGGTAGGTATACTATAGGTAATCCCAGGTAGGTCTACTACAGGTAATCACAGTTAGGCCTACTACAGGTAATTCCAGGTAGGTATATCACAGGTAATCTCAGGTTGGTCTATCACAGGTAATCTCAGGTTGGTCTACTACATGTAATCCGAGGTTGGTCTATTACATGTATACCAGGTAGGTCTATTACATGTAATCCCAGGTTGGTATATTACATGTATCCAAGGTAGATCTACTACATGTAATCCCAGGTTGGTCTACTACAGGTAATCCCAGGTAGGTCTACTACAGGTAATCCCAGGTAGGTCTACTGCATGTAATCCCAGGTAGGTCTACTACATGTAATCCCAGGTAGGTCTACTACATGTAATCCCAGGTTGGTCTACTACAGGTAATCCCAGGTAGGTCTACTACATGTAATCCCAGGTTGGTCTACTACAGGTAATCCCAGGTAGGTCTACTACATGTAATCCCAGGTTGGTCTACTACAGGTAATCCCAGGTAGGTCTACTACATGTAATCCCAGGTTGGTCTACTACAGGTAATCCCAGGTAGGTCTACTACATGTAATCCCAGGTTGGTCTACTACAGGTAATCCCAGGTAGGTCTACTACATGTAATCCCAGGTTGGTCTACTACAGGTAATCCCAGGTAGGTCTACTACATGTAATCCCAGGTTGGTCTACTACAGGTAATCCCAGGTAGGTCTACTACAGGTAATCCCAGGTTGGTCTACTACAGGTAATCCCAGGTAGGTCTACTACATGTAATCCCAGGTTGGTCTACTACAGGTAATTCCAGGTAGGTCTACTACAGGTAATCCCAGGTAGGTATAATACAGGTAATTCCAGGTTGGTCTATTACATGTATCCCAGGTAGGTCTACTACATGTAATCCCAGGTTGGTCTACTACAGGTAATCCCAGGTAGGTCTACTACATGTAATCCCAGGTTGATCTACTACAGGTAATCCCAGGTAGGTCTACTATAGGTAATCCCAGGTAGGTATAACACAGGTAATCCCAGGTTGGTCTACTACATGTAATCCCAGGTTGGTATACTACACATAATCCCAGGTAGGTCTACTACATGTAATTCCAGGTTTGTCTACTACAGGTAATCCCAGGTAGGTCTACTACATGTAATCCCAGGTAGGTCTACTACAGGTAATCCCAGGTTGGTTTATTACATGTATCCCAGGTAGGTGTACTACATGTAATCTCAGGTTGGTCTACTACAGGTAATCCCAGGTAGGTCTACTACATGTAATCCCAGGTAGGTCTACTACATGTAATACCAGGTTGGTCTACTACAGGTAATCACAGGTAGGTCTACTACATGTAATCCCAGGTTGGTCTATTACAGGTAATCCAAGGTAGGTCTACTACATGTAATCCCCTGTTGGTCTACTACATGTAATCTAAGGTTGGTCTACTACAGGTAATCCAAGGTAATTCTACTACAGGTAATCCCAGGTAGGTCTACTACATGTAATACCAGGTAGGTTTAATACAGGTAATTCCAGGTAGGTCTACTACAGGTAATCCCAGGTAGGTCTACTACATGTAATACCAGGTAGGTTCAATACAGGTAATCCCAGGTAGGTCTACTACATGTAATCCCAGGTTGGTCTACTACAGGTAATCCCAGGTAGGTCTACTACAGGTAATACCAGGTAGGTATAACACAGGTAATCCCAGGTAGGTCTACTACATGTAATCCCAGGTTGGTCTACTACAGGTAATCCCAGGTAGGTCTACTACAGGTAATCCCAGGTAGGTATAACACAGGTAATCCCAGGTTGGTTTATTACATGTATCCCAGGTAGGTCTACTACATGTAATCCCAGGTTGGTATACTACACGTAATACCAGGTAGGTCTACTACATGTAATCCCAGGCAGGTCTACTACAAGTAATCCCAGGTTGGTATATTACATGTAATCCCAGGTTGGTCTACTACAGGTAATCCCAAGTAGGTCTACTACAGGTAATCCCAGGTAGGTCTACTACATGTAATCCCAGGTTGGTCTACTACAGGTAATCCCAGGTTGGTCTACTACAGGTAATCCCAGGTAGGTCTACTACATGTAATCCCAGGTTGGTCTACTACAGGTAATCCCAGGTAGGTCTACTACATGTAATCCCAGGTTGGTCTATTACAGGTAATCCCAGGTAGGTCTACTACATGTAATCCCAGGTTGGTCTACTACATGTAATCCAAGGTAGGTCTACTACAGGTAATCCCAGGTAGGTCTACTACATGTAATACTAGGTTGGTCTACTACAGGTAATCCCAGGTAGGTATAACACAGGTAATCCCAGGTTGGTTTATTACATGTATCCCAGGTAGGTCTACTACATGTAATCCCAGGTTGGTAAACTACACGTAATACCAGGTAGGTCTACTACATGTAATCCAAGGCAGGTCTACTACAAGTAATCCCAGGTTGGTATATTACATGTATCCCAGGTAGGTGTACTACATGTAATCCCAGGTTGGTCTACTACAGGTAATCCCAAGTAGGTCTACTACAGGTAATCCCAGGTAGGTCTACTACATGTAATCCCAGGTTGGTCTACTACAGGTAATCCCAGGTTGGTCTACTACAGGTAATCCCAGGTAGGTCTACTACATGTAATCCCAGGTTGGTCTACTACAGGTAATCCCAGGTAGGTCTACTACATGTAATCCCAGGTTGGTCTATTACAGGTAATCCCAGGTAGGTCTACTACATGTAATCCCAGGTTGGTCTATTACAGGTAATCCCAGGTAGGTCTACTACATGTAATCCCAGGTTGGTCTACTACAGGTAATCCCAGGTAGGTCTACTACATGTAATACCAGGTAGGTTTAATACAGGTAATCCCAGGTAGGTCTACTACAGGTAATCCCAGGTAGGTCTACTACATGTAATACCAGGTAGGTTTAATACAGGTAATCCCAGGTAGGTCTACTACAGGTAATCCCAGGTAGGTCTACTACATGTAATACCAGGTAGGTATATTACAGGTAATCCCAGGTAGGTCTACTACAGGTAATCCCAGGTAGGTATATTACAGGTGTGCTATTATTATAAAATGCTACTGCCATATTGACAAGCTACAGACATATTACTCATTTCACACCAAAGATGGAGTAGTAATCAGTCTCAGTAATCTTAGCCTTGGGGAAAACATTCAATTTTTAGTACTTATATTCGATTGGTCAAAAAGGAAAGTAATCATAGTATTCACATTGTCATACTAATTGCAACAAAACGTGGACAGTGGGTAAGACATCAATGTAACAATTATTGTAATCATGACTACATCACCATATGAGTAAAGTGACTAAGGACCAATTGCATAATTTCGCAGTCCAAAAAAAGTGTAGCATTACACATGGGCATTCATCACCATGTATCGTGAAGGAAAAATATCGATACAGTGGCACCACCTATCAAGTAGAAAAGATATCAATGCATATTAATGCCAGTGTGGATATCAGAATCGACAATGTAATGTCTTGGCAGCCACGCCATGTCAGTTGAATCCGGTGGGTATGGCTGGGGTTTTGAGAGTCATTTTGGATCACTAAAAACTGCAAGTCTTAAGTATTGTTTCTCCATGCAGCCCCTTTTGGAACCAACCTACGAGTTGTGTAGTGTGCTTTGCGAAGGGTGCATGAAAGTAAATTTTAAAATAAAAAAAGTCTCATATCACATAAGTTAGTTTACTTTTTTTTTAAATTTCTGCAAACTTATGAGATCACCCCCAGCCGTATGAGTAAAGTGACTTACCGTATGAGTGAAATGATGAAGGACAGTGGGACAGTCTTGTAGAAGGTGACTGAGTCATGCAGTTGACGTAGTGCGGAGAGACATTCATACAGCACACACAGGTTCGACTCTGAAAGCAACTCAACTCATCAAGCTCTAACCCGTCGGTGTGCCAAGTCCCAGAATCTTCCCCACCTACGACTTACACATATCAATATACCGTATTCGTTCTATTAAGCATACAGTGCGCTTAACAGACATTTGAGATGTGAACATATATGTAAAACGTTGCGTTCCAATAAGCGTGCAGGGGTGTAAATCCATTTTCTTTGGTTCTTGGGGTTCGTGGATACAGCCATCTCAGCAGACGTGACGGACAAGCGATTTATGCATCCACGTGTATAAGCAACCGGACACCACAACACTATACGGTGATAGTTTAGTTGGACCTTTTGATATTTGTTTCGTCACGGTGCTTTGAATCTAGTATCATGGTATGGTGTTATTTATACCTCGTAAAGATCAGATCCTCTTCCACATATGGCCATTGACATATACACATACCTACTACAGAAATATGTTTGTATTGACAAATCATAAGAAACCTCCAAATGTAAACAATTATTAGGAAACTAGAGGAATCTTTAATCTAGGAAAGGAGGAACTGTGATAAAAAATATAGGAATGCTAGTAACCTTGAACATATCACCAAGGTCACATGACAACACAGGTGGCTCTACAACACCTGTGGGCATACCAGTGGGCACTTACTGATGGAGAGCTGACTACACAAATGGTCATCCCCTAACTTCGTCTGTAGCTGTTTGAAGAGATTGGTCAAGCTGACCACCGCCTGGGCAGTGTCCAGCGGCCGGAGCTGAGGCAGACAATGTAGGAGGGCCCACAGTGTGTCGAGGTCAGACAATTGATCACTCAGTCTGTCCACTTCACTGACCACCCAGGCAGGGAACGACTTGGACGATTTTCTTGTCAATGCTTGACCACTGAAATGGTTCAGAACAGTTTAATGAGTGGATTGTGTGACACCCCCGACAGAACAACATGAAAGAATGATGTGATACCCCTGACAGAACAACATGAAAGAATGGTGTGACACCCCCGACAGGACAACATGAAAGAATGATGTGACATCCCCGACAGAATATGAAAGAATGATGTAACACCCCCAACAGAACAATATGAAACGTTGCAAAGCAATGATTAATTTGTCTTTTTTATAAATAAAATATGTGAACTGTTTCATTAGAATATGAACAATGGTTCACAAGCAGAACAATCATTTTAATATTGACATGCAAAGAAATTACCAGATTTGCAAGGTTGATCATTTTAACACTACACCATCAGGAAATAGTTGTCCCTCTTAAAACCAAACTACCTCCACAGGTTCATACCAAGCAAACATAACAACACAGTTCAACTGCACTTGAGGTGAACTTGAAATGTAATCAGTAGCAAAGGAATAAGTTATTTCAGGCGTGTACTTGGCTTCTTACCTGCTTATCACAGGGGTGAAGTCTAGGGGGTATCCAGTAGGGGTCTGGCATCCACCCCCTGTTGGCATCTTGTGCTGCAGCATGGCTAGCAACAGATACAGCACCTCCTCAGCGGAGCTGCTATCTGTTTTGGGAACGCTGTCAGTCTTCATAACGCAGTCGTGGCAGTAACGCAAGACAGCAGGAAGCAGGTCCTGGTGGCAAAAAGAAGAACAATAAACTCGCAAGACGGAAACAATTTTGAAACTCTAGCTCAGTTCCAGTATTAGCTGTTAAATTTGTGTCACCCTTTTTTATAGTTACTCTTTTATATATTTTTTTAATATATTCATACCTGTAAATTAAGACAGATGTTATCTTTTTTTGTGGGGGACGACTATAACACATAACATTTATCAGGAATGATTCCATCAAACATCCTGCTAAAGTGACCACCTCACGAATACAAACACTGAGGACGGCACCAAAAGGTTTCAATAGCGAGGGATAAGCCGTAAGCCCTGCTAACAAACATGTGACTTTTTTATTTCGTTGAAACCCTCACATTGAAATAGTGAACAGCCAAGAAAACATCAGCACCGAGTGTCTGTCTTACATACCTTCTCAAAGAGTGGCAGTCCAAAGAGCCGCCCGGTGAAATTAAACACCTCACTGCGATTATAACTGCTGCTAAATACCTGCAAAAATTCAAATTATTGCAATGAAAATAACCAGGCTACACTGGCTGCAGATCGGTGTAAAATCCTAGACTTTGAAAACCTTAAAATTCACGAGAAAATGAAACTGATGTTGAATCCTAATTCGTAGTCCTTTATGTGCAAAAGTAAAGTAATGATAAGTACAGACGCAAGGCTGCATAAAAAAGAATTGTTTCATACCTATTTGTTCCCATTTGCCTAAAATGCTTCTAACAGCACTGTGTGGCATATCGCCGCATTAAGATTTTATTAGCAAACAGTAACTTTGCATAATAAATACACTAAAACCTATCAATTCCACTGTGAGTATGGAACAATTTTATACAAATGTTTCTCCAATGCAGAGTATAAACTTTCAGGATTTAAAATCAATGCTCACATGAAAAACAACTTCGTTGTGTCACATTGAAATGATCAGCCTCTGCCAAAATGTTATTCTGGTTGAAAACCACTGGTTATATTTCTGTAGCAATTTATAAAATTCATGAATTATTTATAAAGAAGAATTTTCAAAACCATTGATAAAAATATAACTAATTTAGTTGGTCTTACCGCAGTTATGAGGCTTGGTCGATGTTGTGGTGCGAGAGGACACCTAGTGGTCAAGAGAAGAGTCGCTATGATATCAAGCACTAATGATGACTTGTGTATCGCTTCCCCTTTCAACAGTTTCAGTAGAATCTGCAACGTAGTCCATATTTGATCATACTGGAAGAAAATCAACCAAATTTGGACATCAACTGTGTATCATGTTTTGTAAGCTTAATAAGACTGTCAGTAGCAGTCAGTAGATCTGATAATGAACAAATATATACGATCTTGAGAAATCTGTCAGCTATCCATAGATACCACATGTTCGTGTGTCAGTTACTGGTGACGGAAATAAAAAATTTACTACAGAGTACAGAGGTTAGTACAGTTGGCCAAATTGATGGCCTGCAATGAACCTGGGTTCAAAATATAGGAACGTTCGGGACCTTACACTTACCTTGACCACACTGTCCACTGTGTCCAGCACCAGAAAGCCATCTTTATAGCTGACCCATACTTGCATCAGCCTAAGCAGCCCGGTTAGGTGGAGTCTGACCTCTGACCTTGATTTAACCTTTGCCCTCTGCCACTTCTGATGAGTGGCCTCAATGCAGGACTGCAAACAGTAGTACAAGTCACACTGAATAGGGAGTCTCGATCAACGTGAAAACAAGGAACCATGAAAAAAAATAGCCGACACTTCACGCTTGTATGTTTATAGTATGCAATGAAAATTAGAGTGACTGATGAGTTTAAACACGGATTTGTAAAGTGCTGCCAACTATCAGTGATGGTTTCATGGTTCCTAATTTTAAAAATTTGTCATGTCTCTAGAATATGACAAATAGTCACCTAATTTGACTGCTAGATAAAAGTTTTTCAGCTTAAAAGTGCAGAAATGCAAAAATATTTTAATACTGCTTACCATTGGTTACATTACAATACAAACAGCAATAGCAAATCATGTAACAACACACTGAAGTATGTGGGCTCCCACCTGTTGAATATATTGAAGGATAGTGCATCATTTATGCCAGAACAACTAAGCAATACCTCTTGACCTATCAGGACCCAGACAGCAAGGTGGGGAGGCAGCCCTAAGGGCGTAACCCCTTTGCATGAGGTGAATAACTAATCACTACATTGACACCCTCTGCACAGGAGTGAGCTACCCTCTCTCTCCTCTCTGCAGGGGGTAGCTGCCCAATCATAAGAATTTGCCATCGGGCATGGGAAGGGAAGCTGACCAATCATCAACACCAGCCTGGCAACAAATTCTGTAAAATGTTCATCGTTCACTGTAATACCATAATTTCGGATGTAGTTCCGGAAAATGTTGTACCCACCAGTAGAGGGCGCCACACACAAAGCGAGTGTTGCGGTGTCGTGTGGTCAGCCATCAAAGTCCACGTGTGGCACAGAGCCTCGAGAACGAGATCGTAACTCAATGACACAGATCCAAGTTTAGACAGCAACACCGGCAACACCTGTGTAAAGACAAACTTTGTTGCACACCTTGAAACACTACAACAACTACATTGTAAAACAATACGGTTCTGTGACTGTTTATCTGTCAGTCTGTTGGCCCATGACCCAAATTTTGTATGTGATCTAGTAGGCCCACTGGGATGGTTTGCTTTGTAGATTGAGATATTTTCGATATCAGTTCATAGATTTAGATTATTTTAATTCGTCCGGGGGGGGTATCTATGGGTTCACGATTTTAAAGTAGCACTTATCTCTGTCAGTCTTGCATGTGTGGGGCTGAAATTGCATATGCAATCTAACAGATCCACTGGGGTGGTTCATAGATTTATATTTTTTTAATTCGTCCGGGGTGGGAATCTATGGGTCCACAATTTTAAAATGGCACTTATCTCTGTCAGTTTTGCATGTATGGGGCTGGCTCACAGATTTAGATACTTTCGCAATTCTTAAAGGGCAGTGGGGATTTCGGGTGGTCACATACATATACCTGCATGTTTTCCCTGGGCAACTCGGCTAGTATTTAATAAAAGTCTAACACCTAACAAAATGTGTACTCTGTCGGGTTGTTGAGCTCAACAATAAGAACAAAAGAAAAGATAAAATAAGCAATATAACACCTCACGAGGCGTGACACAGCCGACATATAACAAAGAACGTCCATGTTGGTGTTCTAGACCTGTGCTGAAAGATGATCAGCAGGACTTCAAAATATTAATATATAAATTAAAACAGCATTAGTATTGTCGATTTTGGAAGTACAAATAGCTGGTGTTCTCGGGCCAGTAATTTTGAGTCCAAGCACGGAAACAACTGACAAGTCTTACACAAAGTGACATAATTCAAAGTAACCTATAATAACTAGAACAGAGTGGTAAAAGAGCGCCAGGTGTAGGACATGTTCCCTGCCACAACATTAAGTTGACAAAATTGTGGAGTTTTGTACCTTTTTCATTCTGTAGCTTTATTATGATACCTTTAGCCAGAAATATGTTTTGGCCAGTTTTGAATGGATCAAATGTGTGCCTTTTAACGTGCGAACAACTTGCGTGGCGGCCATTCACATCAGTCACAGCCATTATTGGCTAGTTTAATTTTATTTCAATGACAAGCCAGTGTCATTGGAGCCATTTATTTAATTAATACTAATCCAGTTGATTTGTTTCTCTACCAGATTCTAAATTCAACCTGTCTTATCAGTTGTAATTAGCCGTCTTGGCCAGTCAAATGCCAGTCTTGAAGAAGGACAGAAGGGTCTCTTGCTAAGCCCCTTGTGTTTAGGAAAATAAACTGACCATTGAAAGGTGCCGTTATAAGGCATGGCTAGACAGCTATTTTTGCTCATGTGCAGAATTGGCATGTGTCATTTAAGGGATCACAGGACACGAAAAAATAATAAAAATTTAAAGCTGATAAATTTCACCAACTATGTATTGTATGAAATTACTGTATTAAAACTAAGGATATTTAATGATTTTATTTTTGTTTTCTAATATTTAAGTGCGCTAGGGGGTTTTAATCGAAAAAATAAGTCATAAAACAGCAAAAGTTTAAATGAATAGAACACTGAAACCCCTATACTAATTTATGCAATTCAAATGTTTTTATTTAGATAATGAACTATTCTAACTTTCTGTGCATAGCCATTTGTATATGTTATTCAGATTTTTTGGACAATTTTTGTTTTTATTTTTCAACATTTTCACATTCAAACACCTATGGGATATAATCCAAATGACTTATCATAATTTCAATGCACAGGAATGTAGATAGTTATGTCATTATTATTGTGTAAAAAGTTGGTATGAATTGCTTGGCTAGTTTTGGAGTTCTATTCATTTTTCCTACAAAAAAGTGATAACTGAGAAAACAGCACTCAAAGTATGAACAAAGTAATTTTAATGTCTTGCACATACTAGATGTTGCAAATAAGCATCAGTATGGTAGGCTTACCATATATATACAATATGTGAGTGTTTCTAAGTGAAACATTTCATTAACAGTGACACAATTATGTCATTGTTTACCCCTACCCCCTTAATTCATAATGCGAGTAATCATGGTCGACGCACCAATTCAGACAGTTTTCACATATAATTCAGTGTATACATTGTGACTTGTGTCCAACATAAAACATGCATACTGATAGCATGTAACAGTCCATATGCATTGGTTATCATGCAAAGAAACCTGATTATGAGATCAGAGAGGTATTTTCCTAAGTAAGCATCACTTCACTTTTACAAATGCAGCTTGTATGTATCCACATACAGTCGTGACATGTCAGCCTGTTTTCTTCAACTCTGAAATGCATGTTAGATAAAGAAGATGTAATATACATAAATGTTTATAGGATTAATAGTCCATTAAAAATGACATCATTATAACATTTTCCCCCCCCCCCCCCACTGCCACCCCACACATTATAATGCCAGGAATCATAGCTGAAGCAAGAATTCGGACAGTTTCCCACTCTGCACAGGTTGTGACCTGTGACCTACATGAAACATGAATACTAATTGCATGTAGCACTCTATAGACTTGCTTGCTTCAAACTTGCATGTGTAGATAATTATCAACCTAAGCACCACTTCACTGAGGCATTTTACAAATGCAACAGCAGTGTGTCCATATACAATCATCACATGTTTGACATGTCAGTCAATCATCACTAACTCTGAAACATTTGCTATATATAACACAACATATGTGTACACCATATGGCAGTGTGGAGCATAAAAAGTCACTTCTGATCAACATGTTTCAACAGTATAATGCAATAGCATTAGAAATGTTCAGTGCAGGGCAGGAGACATCAGCGACCACTTCACTGAGTTGGCCAACATTGACAATACACCAATCTCGACTGCTCAGTTCCCCCTGTTCGTCAGGGTTGTCACATTTAACGGCGTTCATGGTTGACAATTTTGTGTGACGAGACGACTGTAGTGCGACACGGTGTTGCCTGGGCCGTTCCTGGTAGCTGTGCAGTCGCTCTGGCGTCAGCTGTTGCGATCTTCCTGGCGCTGTCAGTGTCGGTCGCAGTGTCGTCTGCTTCAATCAATTCGCTTTCGCCGTCAATTACAGCTGCTAAGTCGGCTTCCTCGGATGACCAACGACATGCAGCATTGCACTCACTCAGGCGCCTGCGTAAAACTTTTGATTTCTTCGGCGGCATCTCATTTAAACTCTCTTTTTAACAAAATACATCGTCCGTTTATCGAGTGTCAAACTGTTCTCCGTAGCAACAATGTAAACAGGAAAGTAGACAACGCAAAGCATCGTGGGATTGATTTGCCTCGTTTTTAACGAAGACGCGTCATAAAACCGGTTGAATGATCCTTGAACTTGCTTTCGGCTGGTTGCGTGCCTCATTTTGAAGAAAAAAAAACGCGTCATAAAACCACAAATGCGAGGCTTTCGGCCAGTTCCGTGTCTCATTTGCATAATTATGTGCTAAATAAGATCATCGGAAATTTGGGACTCGGTTTCAATGCGGGAAAACTCAACTTAGGAGAAAAGGGGCGTGACTATCAACATAACTGACAGATAGCCAAGAAGACGGCCGTTCTTTTGATACCAAACAAAATGGCGTATCATGAACAAACGTGGTCGTTGTCAAGGCATAAACTTGGATTACTTTTGGCGTGTTTCATCGATTCAAATATTCATTGTCATTTCACATTTGATGGGCCATCTAAGTTAGTGCTAATATAATGACTTAGCAGTGAGTAACTGTTAAGAAACGATCTTTATTGTGAAGTAGATACGTCAATCTGTCAAAAACTGAAAGAAACAAAAAATTTCATAAAAATAATTATTGATGTATTTCAGACTGCCGCGTCTCCCCTTAATCTCCCCAAAATCCAGTAATACAACTGTCCCATCGCTACAAGCAAACTTCAGACTTGTCTCACCTGTTCAATAGAACTGTGAAACTGTTCCTGGACGCCTTTCACCATCTCAAACAGTAGACATCCGATGCCAGTGACTTGCTGTCGACACAAGACAATGACACAGAGTGAACAGTGACACGGCTAAACATTCATCACTTGTATCACAGCTACGCATTCACCACCAGTGACATGATTTAAGGCCTTTCATTTGGAGAATTTGCCCTTACGAAATCCACCTATTCCTGCGTGAGATTTATGTGTGTAATATTTATGGTATAAAACAGCAGGTTATGTCACACACTGCTCATTGACACACTCTGCAGATAGCAGAATGTTTATAAAAGAGTAGTAATGTACTCCAAACATACAATCCACTGCACAAACATGCATATGTTTATATACACATGTATTCATGAGACATACTTAATGAACATATGAATAACAGTGACAGTCCATAATGCACGAATAAGCTTTTACTTTTGCTCCTCAAATTTTCACCCGTCCAAATTCAAATTTTGACAAAACGAACTCAACCCATCCAAATAACAGGTGGACAAGTCTCTAGATAAAGCCATGAGTGTATCTGACATCCCTCTATAAGGCAGTCTGTGGCAATACTTGCAGTCACTCCGTCCATCCACATATCAAATCAGAATAACATATTTACCCTGGACAATCGCTGTACAGAGTTATGCTGCATTTCAATGAACTTGTGTTTAGTGTAGATACAACTTTGCAACCCCTAACTGACTCATCTGAATCAATTTACAAGTGGTGAAGTCGGGCTGTTTTTGAACTGTTGAGTTCACCGAGTTACATACATGGTGAACACAGGGCGATTAGAACGCAGCATTATGGCCAAGCAGGTAACACAACGAAAGTTGTCAATTACTGAGTAATGACATCAGAGTTGTATCAAAGTGAAAGGGTGTAAAAGAGTACCACAAACTTACATCTGGTGTTTCTTCCAGAGAAGTGAACATGTAATCAAACAGATCCGACTCGTCTTTCACCTGGAAACCAATGTGCGCAAGCAACATATTTAGACATATGAAACCAACTAAAACAATAAATACATGCATAATACATGTATATTAATTGTACATATAACCCAAAACTTCTTCCAAATCACATATAATGTCAAATTAACTTTGCATGTTACAATACAATGAAAGGTTCATTAATTGCACAGAACTAATGTTTAAAGTTACCAATGTCTGTCACAGTTCGACATGTCTGGTGCAATCAACAATGTCAATATACAGACTGTCGCGAAATAGACAATAGATAAAAGTTGCTGAACATAAATATAAGGTTACCTTTCTCATGAGGAAAGCAAAGCTTTCGGCAGCAAATGTATTGATGTATTCTTGGTACTTGCTGCTTAGCAAAGGACAGAACAACCTGAAAGACACGAATAAATAGTTAAATTAATTAACTAAGAAATTAAAATATCCCAACAACTTATCAGTCTGTCCTTTGTTACAACAAAATGATCTCCTTGTGCCGTACAACTACCAAGTTTTAATTCATCAACACATGACATCATGTATCTTGGAAAATATTACCATGTGTAAGATCACAATAGAAACATTTTTCCATAGTGATTTTTAACAAACCAAAATATAATAAATTCCACTAAATTCAGCATTCTATTGTCAGTAAACCAAATGTTCAGTTAAACAAAGAAAACCAATGCACATTCCTTTAAGGGGGTCACAAAACCATAAACACTTATAGAGTTGTGTATTAGGAAGTAACAAAGGTGACGTTTGGTTGTCACCATGTATTGCGGGGAAGAAAACTGCTACAGTGGCAACATCTATTGATTGGAACGTATATTAATGCTCACTAGTTTATGCATGTATTACTTTTATTACAATTCCCAAAATGGCTTCCAAAACTGCAGTCAAATTAATCAATAGCTGCTAGATTTGAATGACATTACAGTATTGGTTGCATTTTGGTGGGGGGGGTGGATATTGGTTTGAACCAATACGATGCAATGTGGTTTAGAAAAGTTAAGTGACTTCAGTGCAAAACACAACTGTGGGGGCACATCCATCATAAGTGTTTCAATATTTGTTTTCAAACAATGCATTCTAATGCTTTCTCTTCGAGATTAAAACGGATTTTTTTTAAATACTGCAAATTTCTGAGACGACCCCTAATCAATGTAAACAGGTGTACATGAAACACTCACGTGTACACGCGCTGAATGTCCTTGACCATGAGTCGCCAGAGGAACTTGAACAAGTAGGCGAGGCACGTGAAGGCCTGTTCCAGGACGTCCACATGGTGATGACATTTATGCAGCAGTGCCACAATGACAGCGAAGAAACGATCAAAGTATGGGTAGAAGTCACCCTGTAAGTCCCGCGCCAACTGCACCACGAGACTGGGGGGAAAGGGTTAAATACAAGTCGATATGATACAGTGGAGAAAATGTTAAATACAAGTCAATATGATAAAATTGAGAAAGGGTTAAAACACAAATCACCATGAGATTGTGGGAAAAAGGTTAAACATGTCACCACAAGACTAGGGAGAAAGGGTTAAATATAAGTCACCACGAGACTGTTCGGAAAGGGTTAAATACAAAATATTACAAATCACCACAAGACTAGGGAGAAAGGGTTAAACACAAATCACCATGATACAGTGGACAAAGGGTTAAACACAAGTCACGAGGCAGTGGGGAAATGGCTAAATACAAGTCTCATTTTGTTTTGAAATCTATACAACTCAAGTTAGAGTGTACGGCTACACATTGCAGCCTAAATAACAGACCAGAGCAGCCTTTGTGTTATCTCAGTTAGTTACTACGCCAAGATAATAAACATGCAGCATGCGCATGAAACTTGTTCGTTTTTGTTGCGCTTTCTTTACTATACAATTCATTGCATATGAAAAAAGTGTATATATGGAGTTGAGGAAAGTGATATATAGTGTATGGGACATGTTGATTAACTGGAAATTTGTATTTAAAAGATAGACGATCTCAGAATGCATCTATAAATAAGAAAGATATCAAAGCACTGCAAGGGCGTTTTGTATGAACACCAACGCTGACTGACTCTGGCAGAACTTACTCAAGCAGAGGCTGCAGAGCGAGGTTACTCGGCACTCTCAGGTGTTTCTCCAGAGCATTCACTATACTGTCCTGAAACAACCCACAACTCTTTGGTTACGTTTCCATCAAATAACATGCTTACAATGATAATAATAATGTGTGGCCTTAGGAGCTGATGGTGTTAACTGTGTAATTCTTAGACCATGTGTCTTTGCAACACCTAATGTTAATCTCTTAGAGGGAAACAAGTAATCTTTTTTGACCTATGCATCTAGAGTTAATTAAAAACTCACTGTTGCAACTACTGTACAATCAAGAATATTATGCCAGCAGTTTACTAAAAATAACCTTGTTGGTTAATGATATAAAATTTAAATTGCACGAACAGTGCCATTGTGAAAGAAAGCCTGACATCACCATGCCTACTCTTTCCAACTCACCAATCGTCATATAAAGAAAATTTCTTTAGTTTGCATCACAGAATTTATTTTGGCACTGTAATTACTAAAAATATTATGTCTGCATGGTGCACTGTATGGCATTATAAGTTGTTACAATTCTAACTCCAAAACAAAGGGAATACGACAAACCAACATATAAGCTGGCATTTTCACACAGATGCCAAGGAAACAGGGGCATTAAAATTAAATTCTGAGTAAACCACTGGCGTGATATTGTTGATTTTAGTTGCAAATGGTTAGATTGTATTAACTCTTTCAGGTGTATAGACCCATACAACTGCCTTTTTATTTCCCTTAAATAATGCTGAATGCTCCGTTCTGATCAGCCTTTGAGCTGTCGATCGTTGAGAATGGTAACATAGCGCTTCAGGCCATTTAATTTGCTGTCACAGCTATTCTGAGAACAACCTAAGTACGCACTGATATATACCGAAAACCATGCTCATAGTGGACAATGTTGTCCCTAATGGCCAGGTAGTGAACAATGCAAACTAGGCATTCAGGAAAAGTGTCCACTACAGACAGGTGACCACCACGGACACATCGGACAGGTGTTTGCTAAAGTTAACGCAGATTTCACGCTATCGTGAAATAAATCAAGTAAATATTTGTGAAGTTAAAATAAACTAGCAGCTAGTAACAAAACAACGCAATTTATTATCGTTACTATTTCATAACTCCACACCTGGTGATGCACAAGCTGCGCAAAACTCTGGACTTCATGGGAGATTTCAAGGCGGAAATTCACTGAAACAGATTAAGATAAGATTCATTTTAATTAAACAGCAGACAGGTACCTGATGGACAATTAACGAACACACTTCAACACAGTAACTAATGACTTGTGGCATTTGCATGAGTAAATTTGCAATTGCATATGATTTAATTATTTACAATAAAAGTTATTTAAAATAATTGTAATTTAAAATTTACTGAAACCAGAACAATTTAATGAATCAAAATATCTCTCTTAGCTGACATATTTGCTCAATCCAGTCACATCATTTACGGAACATATCAAATGTCAATGTAGCGCTGCAATATAACCTGCAATTTTGAAACATTTTAGTCAATATGTAATGTCATTAATAGTTGAAACCCCAATCCCTAGTATTACCATATTATAAGATGGAGCTTTCAAATAACAAAATGTGACCAAACATCTTGTACTAACCAAAATGTTGTGTGCAGTTGAGTTCGATCCATTTTGCCAAAGCTTCACCAAAGAATGTGTCGGATTCCTGGAAATTGTAAAATATAGTGTCAGTAAAAGGAAATGAGAAAACAATGTTGTGCATTATCACAAATTGCAAGAAAGACACACGAACATACACGCAGACACACACACAAAATGAATTTCAAGTAGGGGCTGTATTTGAATATGAATAGTTCGAAGAGAATCTGACTATGAATACAACTTTTATAACATACTGTGTACATGAATATTTTTGAAAGTATTTGCGTATAAACTTTAAATAACTCATATAACACAAACATCCAAACCCCACTCTAACACAAATATGTTTAATATCAACAAAACAACATAACTACATAATATGTAATAAAACAAAACTTCTACAAAGCACATTTAGACTGCACTAAACAAAATACTTTTCACTTATTTTATTTCAAGTTCTGTACACAAACCTGCAGGAAAACTTATATAATTTTATATATTTATAATCAAGAAGAACTTTGAACTTCTGTCCCATCCCATCACCTACCTGGGGTGTGGAGGAGAATCTATTCAGCCGGCGAACAACATCGATGTTGATATTTGCAAGTCTCTCGCCAAAGGTTTGAAACTGGAAAAAACATTATAACAAACTCACATGCAAAGATCTTTCTTATGCAACTTTAGAGAGTTCATAAGTATTTTTATTTCTATGATTCTCCTTTTGAACTTTTCAACAATATGCTTTGTATATATCACTAGCTGAGTTACCTGGCATTGCCCAGGAAAGAAGGCAGTCACATACATCCTCAAATCATTTGCATTTAAATCTAAAAAGAGTATTGTTGACATAATTATGAACACTGAAAATAGACCAAACCTCAAACGCCCAACGTTTGAGTTCCAGACACCCCCACCCCATCCCAAATGTTTCCAGCCTACCCGCATTAATAAATTGTAATCGGTCATTGGCCTAGTTGTTAGGACAACCTTTTGCCAGAAATCACACGCACTCACCCATGTAACTGACGTAACCAGCAACAGGCAGCTGGGTTACGCATCTGGGATTGTGACACATTTGTATATGGAATAATTACCTGTACAATGATATAGAAAAACATTACATTGTTGCAGTGTGTTGTTTGCCAGAAGTAGCACACGTGCCAAAATGCTTACGTGACCAGCGACAGGTAGACCTGGTGCATGTTAAGCGCAGTGAATTTTCAAATGCCAATAACTTAAAAACTATTCAAAATTTCTGCATACATCCAGCAACATATTTTTGTAGATGGCATTATTATATTTACGATGATATAGAAAAAACATTAAATTATGTAGCTGGAACTCCACGTACAGCCTTTTGAAATATTGAGCTCCCAAGTTCTCCACCCCTGGATGAATTTCGAAAATGTGTAAATCTACGAACCATCTGAAAGGGCCTGGTAGTTCTGTCATGCAAAACTGACAGAGATGAGGGTGCACATACAAACAGGAAACGAACTGTTTTATAACATAGATTTGTACATATAATTTGTTTGATTTGTTTGAATAAACATGAGTACATACAGTAACCACATGGATGATCTATACAAAATGATAACGTATGGAAGTCAGGAAACAGAAGACCAAGATTTAGATGGAAAGATAGTGTGATGAGAGAGAGAGACAGTGACGGACAGGCGAGTGGGAGAAATACGCAGAAGAACGGGATAGGTGGAGAGGTATCATCGATGGGGCAGAACAGACTAAGTGATGTGAATAATATATTTGAATGCTCAATCTTGTTAATACACCTCTGTTCTGAGTTCAAAATTAATTATGCCAATGTACTAGTACTACTACATGCACTCTATATGTATGTAAACAAACCCGTGAGTGAGTGTAAATACAATGCATTCTTCATAAAAAACATTTGTATGCAGAGTTTTAATTATCACTAGATTAATTATTGTGTTCAACAGATCTGATGCAGTCCAGTTACACTCATTCATGTGTTTGATACATTCTGTGGGACTAGTGGTGTCTCATCTTTTGACTGCCTTGTTTGAGTCAGTTTGTCTCAGCCACGAACATGTCTTGTTAATGGCGGCACAATTAACAATTAGATATTATAATAAAAACACAATTTTACTGATGTTACGTAGTTACACTTTCAGCTTGGTCAAAGTGGTCTGGACCACAACACAACTGTTGCAAAATTACAAAGCTGATAGTCCACTGCAAAAAAAAATGTCTAGCCCCATTGTTGGTGTATAACTGTAAGCCAGTCCAAAGTGAAAGATGAAATGTTAACTTAAGACAGAGCTACTTGGTCTAAAAATTGTTAATCTATGTTTTGAATAATCGTCCGCAGGCAATGCCCCAGACCTGGAGAAGTCAGCACCGATCCCGGGCATCCTCGCAAGCCAGGGCTGTTTGCGTCATGCAAAACTAGCCATGGCTGATCTTCTATGGCTATAGTCTAGACTATGCGAAGTGTGGAGTCAAACTAGTAATTGACTTTGCGAGGCGCACGAGAATGCTCCCGGGCTGAACCCTTACAATTACACCAAACTGATTAGGGCGGGGCTAAGGTTCAATACACGTTAAGGCTCTGTCTCAACTTCAGCCTGAAGTGAAGAGTGAACTGTGAAGTCAAGCCAATGCCCCGGGCCTGCCTGTGGTGTGGGTATGTCGTGCTTTGAACTAAGAATCAGGATGCATTTACCGACAGTGACAGCGTTATGATGCAGTCACTGCAGAGATCTGGGCAACAGAAAATAAAATTACAAAAGCCTAAAACATTTGCTTGCGGTTGTAGAACTATTTTTATGAAATGTTCGTTTACCTACTCCTCTCACAATACCCAATTATCGCTCACGTGGCGATAGTCCCAACATTTCACAATCAGTATTTTATGATACAAATTGTACGACACGATTCGCTTTGCTCCGATGATTTACCTTAAATGTGTTCTCGCTCTGATGATGTGACGATTTATTTTTCATTGTGGAATTATTGTAGTTACAGATGCATCTTACAACATAAACTTTGCCATGTGGCTACGCGGATTACCAAGACCACAATGCATTTCGCGACGTATATTTTTGACTGCTTCCATCTCCACTATGCGGCGCCACTATTTGGCCACGGCACTGACATGCATAATGAGACGGGAAGGCCGGGCAAAACAGGTCATTTCGTGATATTTGCACTCTACTGCCTTCAACAAAGCCGGGAAACTAAATTTCTTTTGCATTATTCATGTATAAACGATATTTTACGTTCTGACGCAGAGGAAATATAAATATGCAAATTAGCCTGTGACTGGATTTGCTCGGAGATTTCCGATTTTTGTCTGTCTTTGTTCACCCGCTTACAAATGCATATGTTGTTGGCTTTCGTCGCTTTGAATCACCCCAAGTCAAAGACGCCGCGGGCTGCAGACATACTATTTGTTATGGATGCATAAATAAGATCGCAGGTAATTCATGGAACGTAATATGTTCTGACGTGTCTAGACTGCATAAAAGTCAAAATATGGATGAGTGTTTAGGCCCTAAAGCCATTCACAGGTTTTTGTCAGTCATTATTTATAGTTAGCATACATATAAGTTGCACTGTAAAGGCCGTCCAACGGGGTAATACTTACTATGTGTAGGCCTGTAAATAATTGTTTTAAATGTCGTTCAATATAACCACAGTGCCTTTCAAAATTCTTTTTCAGTAAAACAACCTGAGCGCATCCGATTCAAACCCGAAATATTGCTAAATATTTCTTCTTATCAGCAACACGAGGGATGCGGTGATCTATTTCCCCTCTTCCGTCATTGATTTTTTTTCGCATTCTTCACTCTCAATCCACCAAATCTCTGCATAATTTCCTTTAGCTTAGGCCTATATATAATGCAATCGCAATCTTCGTTTTCTCTTTCCACGCTGAGGGTATACGCTCCCTTGGTTTGTGGTTCCTTTTCGATTCCTTCCTCTACAGTGCATTGTTATCGTTTATTTTTGCATTAAATAATTTTAATATATCATTATTGCTTCCCTTTTCCACGTCATACATTTCTGTTAAATAGTCCTTTAAAAACTAGGTGCTTGTGTGTGTGTGTGTGCGTGTGTGCGTGTGTGCGTGTGTGCGTGTGTGTGTGTGTGTGTGTGTGTGTGTGTGTGTGTGTGTGTGTGTGTGTGTGTGTGTGTGTGTGTGTGTGTGTGTGTGTGTGTGTGTGTGTGTGTATAAGTGCGACAAGGCAATTCTTCAGCATCCATGTCGGCAGAGGACCGAAAGCGCAAGATCGAGGAGCAGTGTTCGAGATTCAAACGATGTTAGATTCGCTTATGCCATTTCAATGATTTGCTTCATCTATTAGTGCGGGAACACGTCGTAATGCCCAGATCACTACTTATGAACACGATGGAAGGCATCCGTTGGACAGTCTGTCGCCAGCCTCTGAGGATGAGGTCAGAAACATAAGTACATCATCTGCTCCTCGATCCTCTGCCGACATGGATGCTGAAGAATTGCCTTGTCGCACTTGTTCCTGTCGTTACCAGGATTGTGAACATTTCGCTGACCACAGGAGAGGTGTCAACTAACTTGAAAGCGGCACTAGTTACTCCGTTTCTTAAGAAGCCGTCCCTGGATACCGAATGTCTCACTATTTACCGATATCTAATCTCAGTTTCCTGTCCGAAATAATTGAGAAGGTGGTGTCGTTACGTTTGTCACGTCACATGGCACAGCACAACCTATTTGAAGTGAGTCAGTCAGCATACAGAAAGGGCCACAGTACAGAGACTGCACTGCTGAGAATCCAGAACGATTTACTCTTATCTGCGGATAATCGGTGTGTCTCGTGTCTAGTCCTCCTTGACTTGTCTGCTACCTTTGACACGACTGACCACCAGATTCTTGTGTCACGTATGTCTAAGAAGATCGGCCTTTCTGGCACAACACTAAACTGGTTTACCTCGTATCTCGAAAACAGAAAACAAGCTATATTAAGATTGGAGAAGCTATCTCGAACTTGACCATGCTGACATGCGGTGTCCACCAAGGGTCAGTCTTGGGACCTTCACTGTTCACCATCTGCACGGCTGGTGAACTGGGTTACAAAATCCGACAATAATGGTTTGGATTTTCATATGTATGCTGACGATGCGCAGCTCTACACAACATTCAAGATCCCGACACATATGTTGCCATATCTCAGCTAGAAACGTGCATTGTCGACATCAACGGTTGGATGACAGCAAACAAACTTCAATTAAATTATTATTATTTATTATGTGCACTTTCGCGTGGCAGACGTGATGTAGTTCGCGTTTGTTTCGCTTGTGCCATTCCGCACGAAATGTACCATCACAGTTCCTTTGTAGAAGTGGAATAAATAGATATATAAATAAATTGAAATATTTAAATGAATAGATACATGTATAATTAAAATGTCCATATGATAAACAAAATATATAAAATAACCGTTAAAAAGTCAGTAGAAATTGCACTAAAAAGTAATAAAAATGTAAATAAATAAGCCGTCTCCATGCGCCCGGCGGTGTCCTTGCACAACAGGCCGGCCTCGAGCTGCGAACGTTTGGCGCCGGAACCGTAACTGAGCAGTGACTCGATATAGGCCCGGTACGCATACGTATTGGTCGACGACGTCACGAGCGTGCCGTTCAGCGACACGTCGACTTGACTGAACATCGAATGCAGGAAATTGTTGACCGGGGCCACGACGCTGTCGTTCGCGAAATCAGTGCCGCCCCCCTTCACCACCTTGTGTCGCACGCACAGTCTAGCGCTCGCCAAGTCCAGATAGTCGTCTCGGGAGCCCGGGACGAGAAACTCGGTAGGTCCGCCCGCGTCGAGGGACGTCAGCGGCTGGTGATCGATTCAATGACCGCTCTCGATGCTCGTCTGCGTCGTCAGGACGCTGAACAGGTCCATTTCGCTCTTTAGGCCCTCGCACGACTGTCAAAGCACGAACGCCATTCTTCTACGCGGGGAATACGTCGACGCTCTACGTCTCTTCCTTTCGACGGCGCCTCTTCTTACTGGTCGTCGCCGGTGTGCCGGGCGATTTTATGCGTCGTCGTCGCTTTTTCGGCAGCGGCGGCGGCGGCGGCGTCGAGTTCAACAGCCCGTCGAGAAGGTCGGCGCCCGCCTCCTTTGCGCGTCGCTTTACCGACTGTTTGAAATTGCCGCCGGCGACGACGTCCCGCGTCACGCGCACGCCCGTATTGAGAGCGCGCTTGCCCAGCGCCACGCTTGCCCAGCGCCCGCTCCCCCGCCTTACAGGCCAGAAAGAAGTACGCGTCATCCTCTCTCACGTTATACCAGGTGTGCGGGTACTGTAACGTCACCAGGCCGCATTCCCACTGGCCCGACAGATCGACGCGTTGCGGCAGATTCGTCGTGTAGTGCGTCAACGTGTTTTCGGGGTAGACGCGTTGCTCGGCAGCGTCACGTAAAAGTCAGACGACGCCATCGCGTCTCATAGACGGACTCGGTAGTAGGTAGCCGAGGCAGCTACTCAGCAACGCCGTCCACAGGTTGGAGTACTCTTCAACGGGACCGTCAATAGGAACGCTATACCGTCGTTGTGCTTTTTCAGTATAGCCACATCGACGTGATCGGCTTGCCACTGCTGGTTTCGACCGCCTACGATAACGCAACGTCCTTTGAAACGTCGTCTGACCGGTTTGTGAAGCGTATAGGCGTCCTGCTCCGATAGCCACCGCTCGACGATCGGCTTGTGTACTACGGTCGCCCGACGCATCGCGTCGACGCCGCCGTAACTGCCCGCCCGTTTCGGGTCGAAGTAGGCGCGCTTCAGGCGGTCGTCCCGTTGTTGTTGTTGAGGGAGCTTTCTTTGCGCACCACCACGAGACCGCCTGGACACCATGGCGTCGGCTGCGGCGGCGATACGGCGAACAATATATAGGGCGAAAGCCACGCGACTACGCCGGCGAGGGCGACGACGAGCCCCGACCTTCGAGAGGGCATAATAGCTTGTGAGCGGCTCGGGCGTTTTTCGACCTCTTTAAAAGGCAGCCCACGGCGTGCGTTCGAGAGATTGAGTGCGGGTCTTTCGCTTCTGCGCGCGTTGTATGTACGCTCGACGCTGGGGATTACCGACGAGCTCCAAAGGGACGTTCAACCGCTTTATATGGTCCCCGAACGCTTCCCAGCCAACCGGCGCGGGCGTCTTCTTCCTCTTTCGCATGAGATCGTTCACTAGATCTACCATGTTGCTTCCGATGATAGGCGCACCGTCGCACACGAGCTCCCCTCGATCGCTCCAGCGAATCAGCGGGTCGGTTTTCAGTTTTGCCATCAGGAGGCGGGCCTTTTCTTTCAGATTTTTCGGTACGCTCTTCACGATCTCGCTCTCCGTATCGTCCGGCGGCGGCGGCGGCGGCGGCGGCGATTGGTCGGTCGTCGTCGTCGACGACTCTCTGTCGTTCACTACGGACACTCGCGTCGGTTGCTGCGCGCGAGACGTCTCCATGGCGTTGTAGCGACTCAGCAGTTGATTGTACGCCACTACCTTTTCTCGTTCTGACAAATCCGTACGCTCGAGAACGGCTTTCATGTCGTCGTCCAGACTACTCATCACACGCGACGTGGTCGTGGTCGGTTGCGATAGTAACGGGAGTAGACGCTCCACCAACCGGGGGTCTACCAACGCCATGTTCTTCGCGTGCTGCATCAACCTATAGCCTGTCTGAGGAGGGGCAAAAAAGCGCTCGCCAACGGTGCCAGGAGCGCCGTCAGAAAAGCGCCCGACCCCGTCTGCAGGACGGCTCTCTTCTGTTTGATGGGTACTTTTTTCGACGTTAGCTTGCGCATATTGTTCCTGTACTTTATCAGAACTTTTTTCTGTTTCGCCGACAATTTCACGTTCCCTCTCAGAATGTTGTACGCGCAGTCGCACAGACTACAGATGAGATCGGAATCCGCGTGGGCGATTACGGCCTTTCTCAGATCCGTATTCTTCTTGTATCTACGCAACAGCTGCAGGGCTAGGATGTGCCTCTTCACGCACTCTGTCATCCTGACGAATGACGTTGGCCGCGACGCGCTCCACTTTTTATACTCTCGTCGGCGCGTAGACGTACTGAACGCGATCGTCGGGAAAAATGGCCGTACGCAGGCGCATGGTTTCCGGTGTTTCCTGTTTCAGGTCCACCATGAGGTAACCGTAGGCTGCTGACGTGGCATCTTTGAAGGCCTCCACCCGGATAAATCTGTTTCGCCAGGTAACCTACTTGCCCCGCGTCCCCGGGACTCTTGAAAAGGACCATATACTGCGCGTTTAGGCTGATTGTGCGGTTTTCTTTCCATTTCGGAAAGAGATTCTGCAGAAGCTGTACGACGGACGCGTTGCAGTGATGACTTTTTTTTTAGTAAACAAGGTCGTGACCCTACTATCGGTCTCCTCCATAAGGTCATCGAGCACTAGAAGCGTCCTCGTTTTGGCGTCTAAAAGCTTCGGATCCAGCAAACCGTCTACGAATTCTACACCGGCTGTCATAGAGTCGTAGGCGGTTTGCCACTGGCCGTAACACCACAGGATTTTCTCCGGCGGCGGCACGATCATAGAAGAAGCGAACATTAGCAGACGAGCGACGAAAGTAGTCTTGCCGCACCCCGTAGGGCCGGCCACTATACACGTAAAAGGATGCACGACTGGTGCGCAGACAACGAACGATGTCTTTTATTCGTTTCTTCTATATTCATGACGCACCTCCATCAACAATTTGCCTAGCATGTTCTGACCTTCTTTATACCCGTGGGCGCAACCCCAAAAGGCTTCTTTCGACGGCACCCACTCCACAAATTCGGCGTCCCCGGTAGCCAATAGGGCGTCTTTGAACTTTTTCGACGCCCCGAACTTATTCATCAACAGGCTCTTCATACACTCGACTCTAACGGCGTCCCATTCGGCGCCCGTTCTCGTTTTCTTGATTCCGTAACTTCGTCGCTTCGCTATATAAGCCGACCACGCCGATTTGACGTACTCCGCGCTTGCTTCGTCTTCGTTAAACATCGCTTTTCTAAACTGGTAGGCGTGCTCGACGGATTTGAAACCCCGACAGTACGCTACTGACTACACCTCACGCGTAACCACTATATATCCTTAGTCATAAGTGTCTGATTTCCGCGCTAGAGGCGCTACTGTGTACTTTATTTCATCTCAGTCACTAGAGGTCAGCACACGCTACGATGATTATCGATTATCTCACTAGAGGCGCTACCGTTTGGAGTGCTTAAATACACTATCAATCAAACTTTTTTATTAGTAAACCGTCATCAATCAAACTGTTTTTATAAGTAAGTCTTGACAGCTGAGCTACCTCCCTGAGCTACCTCATGCCGACAATCCTTTGATCTTTCCTTTGATCTTTGCCGACTTTCTTTTAATCTCGGGTCATGACCCGTACAGGAAATGGTATAATTAACTGGATAGAAAAATGGCTGAATGACAGAAGATAACGGGTAGTTGTTGATGGGGAGGCTTCAAACTGGAAATCAGTTTTGAGTGGGGTTCCACGGGGATCAGTACTGGGACCTATATTATTCTTAATATATATAAACGATTTGGACGATGATATAGCTAGCAAGGTGTTGAAATTTGCAAATGATACAAAAGTGTTTAGAAGGATTAAAAGTGATGGAGATAGACAGCATTTACAAGATGATCTTGACAGGTTGATCAAATGGTCTGAAAAGTGGTAAATGTTGTTCAATTTTGGGAAATGTAAATGCCTTCACACAGGACTTGGGAACGAATATGTAGAATATACAATGGGGGGAATTGTACTAAGTACTACTGTAAAGGAAAAAGACTTAGGGCTGACAATTAGTGCTGACATGAAGTTTTCAGAGCAGTGTGGAATTGCAGCTTCAAAAGGAAATCAAATCGTTGGATTGATTAGGCGAAATATAGCATTTAAAGAAAAAGAACTAATAATACCGCTGTACAAAACACTAGTTAGGCCTCATTTAGAATATTGTGTACAAGCGTGGAGGCCATACCGCAAGAAGGACATAGATATGCTAGAAAGAGTACAGAGGAGAGCGACTAAAATGATACAAAAACTTAGGGATCTTAGTTATGAAAAACGCCTAAAAGAATGTGGTTTAACAACACTAGAGACCAGGAGATTGAGAGGAGATCAGATAGAAGTGTTTAAAATATTGAATGGTTGTGCAAATATTGATAGAAATATGTTTTTTTCAGTTAATAAAGATAGAAAGACTAGAGGACATGAAGTTACATTAGTAAAGGAGCAGTGTAGATTAGACGTAAGAAAGTTCTCATTTTCACAAAGGACTGTGAATGAATGGAACAGATTATCTGATGATTGTGTGGGTGCTAGTAGTGTGAATATGTTTTAAAATAAAATCGACACATACCTCAGAAGGGCTGGATATATGTAGATAAAAGGGTTGGACTCTCGATAAGCCAAAGGGCTTCCTTGTCCACCTGCCATCTTGAGTTAATTCTCTGGATGGCAATCTTGTTAAATCTTGTTAAATCTACCGTGTTCCATCTCGAACTAGCTGACGTGTTCGTATTGACTTCCGATAGTGCTTCCGACACGACGTCACGAAACCGTGCGCGGAAGGGATCGCTGGCTGACAACTCGGTGTTGTAGCGAACGTGTTTCGCCGAGCGCAACTTCTCGATTCGACCCCAAACGTTGAACTTCAATTAAATGGTAAAAAAACTTAAGTTATGTTCATCGGATAAGAGGCGCTGCGCAGAAAGATACTTAAAACAACAAAGGTCAACGTTGGAGACGCCCAAGTGACCCCCAGTACATGTGTCAGAAATATTCGGGTCATGTTCGATGCTGAATTTACAATAGATCAACACGTTAGTGCCATCTCCTGATCTGCAAATCCAAAATGTGGGTAAAATCATAAAATTTCATACGCCAGGAGCTGCCGAACAAGTTATCTATTCATTTATAACGTCCAGGCTGGAAGGTTGTAATTCGCTGCTTTTCAGAATTAACAAGTGTCAGCTACGTAGACTGCAGTGCATTAAGAACACGACTGCTCGTCTAATCACACGAACAAGGAAACACGAGCACGTAACACCAGTCCGAAAATATATCCATTGGCTTCCCATCCAGTAAAGAATTACGTTTAAAATTCTCCTGATCACCTTCAAGGCACTACACGGACTTGCACCGCAATACATTTCCGAGCTTCTTGGTGAATATCAGCCCACACGCTCCCTCCGATCAAATTCTGCTGGTCCGCTGACAATACCAAACACACGCCTCAGGTCTTTCGGAGACCGTGCGTTCTCCAAAGCGGCCCTTCTACTTTGGAACAACCTGCCACAGTCAGTTACACAGTGTAATACTATTGCGTCGTTTAAGTCGGCGCTGAAGACACATCTTTTAAAAATCTCTTATACTACCTAAATGAGTGACATCCAATTGTGAACTTTTTGTAAAGCGCTTTGAACAGAACTAAGGATTGGATACAGCGCTATATAAGACTTTATTATTATTTTTATTCGATGTGGTTGAAAGCACGCAATTTTCTGATGTCCCCGGAACTGCGCAGCTGCAAGCCAACTTTGTTCAAGTCCCCGTTCAGCATCGTTGGCAGTGTCACCCGAGGTCGCCCACGAAAGCCGCTCTTGTCCGGCTTGAAGTATTCTTCAATGGCTAGCTGGGCAGGTACGTTCGTTGGCAAACGTTGCACGTGCCCGAAGAGTCGCCACCTGGCTTTTCGGACCAACCGGCTGAACGGATCGCTCTGGCATCGATACTATAAGGTTTCTGTAGTCATCTTCTGTGGGTAATGAACACAGACTGACGCAAATGATGGCGATGGTATGAATCCAGTCGGTTTAACTCCGTCCAGTTCAGACCCCCAGGTGCCCATGTTGTGTCAGAACGAATGAAGCTCCAAACTGATCTGATTCCGCCTGAACCAGATTGTCCACAGCTTCAGAAATGTTACATTTGCGAGCTGTTTACGGCGTGCGACATCCTCTGCGGGGTGGGTGCGTATGGTGTTGTTGAGATTATTTGCAAGGAGAAGTCTTATCTTTCGAATTTCCGACTCTTCAAGGAAGGATGAAAACTTGTATATATATATTATCCATCAGCTTGTCTCGCCGGATGGTAGCAAATGCTCGACTCATGTATATTCCGAGAATCTCGACTGCGACACGGTATCTCTGTGCCTTAGCACACAACCATGGGTATACGAACACTACATCAGCCGTACTTCGACCTCGAAGGAATCCAATCTGACCAAGTGAAAGCATCCTCGAGGATAAGTGAAAGGAATTCGTTGACTTTCGATGCAAGATATGTGGATAAAAATGTCGATAGTAGCATACATTTACTTTGTTTGTGTCTCAACTCAAATCAGGCCAAAGCATTATAATCCTTCTAAATGTTTGCCAGTGTAATCGTTGTTTCATGTTTGCTTCTACCGTTTAATATTTTTTTCTGTATTTTAATAGGGGCTGACACGTTCATTATTTACCCGATGACGAACAACGTTCATTGTAAAACAGTCTCGCGCTAACTGCGATATGTAACCTGGCAACGGCAACAGCGATAAAGACGTCATATTCGCGACAACGATTTGCTTGGTGTAAATAGCTGTTGATTTTGGCTTTCGCAATCGATTTATGAAATACAGAATGCATTGTGTAAATGAAATGATGTTGGTAGTCATTTCAATGTGAATATAAACGTGAGTTACGTATATGTTGTGTGCGGCATAATGGTGTTTGGAAAGACAAGAAACTGATTTTAGAGTTGGAAGTTAAACTTAAAGTTTGGCAAGACTGCCAAGAACGCCCGGCTTAGGCTTAGCCGTTACCGTTGTGCTTGGCAACATGCATACGAAGTGACCAACTGTTAGATTTTTTTGTAAAAACTGACAGTTCTCGAACCCAAACATTGTGGCTAACACTGGTGCAAGTAGCAGTTCTTCAGTCTGTTAATAATAATATATTGTAAACAACAACGTACTATATAATTATAGTAACAAAACGTACTATACAATTATAGTGAGAATAATATGTTCCAATGTTTACGAAATGGCCTGTGTTACAAAATTATATTATGCCATTTACCATCTTACGTCACTTATTCTTTTAGTCCTGATAAGGTAACATGATTCCTAAGCAAGCTAGTGTGACAGGACCCAGTCCTGGTAACTTTTGATTATATGTTAGTCCTCTCCAAAATACATAAGGAGGGAAGAGTGGGGCTAGGCTAGGTCTTGATTAGATCATTAGTGCTATCTGTCACGCCATGCAGTAGTCCGTGCGCAGTGATACCCTATATAAGACCCTACACTTGCGTATAGAGGGGCACCTGAGACTTTGATGGAACAACACTCCTGATTCTGAGTCTGCCGTGTGGCACAGCCACTGTTAATTCGTGTACCATACAGTCACCTGCAGGATACAATAAACATAAGTTACCTTCTTACTGTGCGTTGTGTCCTGCGACATTGGTTTCAGAAGTACACAACACAGTACTTAGTTACAAAATCCCTGTAGTAGACACATCTGTTTTGTGTCTTCTGTATTTCACAGTCAATGTATATATATATAATTCGTTTATCATGCATATGCAGCACGTGATTTTATAAACATTTCTAACCGACACTGTACACTCTGCACATGCACACACCATATCACTGTCCACAAAGTCATCATTAATGACTGCAGTTGATCATCGAAAGAAGAAAAAGACCATGCAAAAACTGAATACTCTGCTAGAAATCTGTTCAATTAATTTCTACATTAACTCTGTTATGACAGTAATAATGCACATTATTTGATATGCCAACTATAGCTTCAGTAGTCAATTACTGCATTCACAAATTAAATAAAAAATAGCATCTGCAAAGTGGAAAAAATATAATGTGTTATCATAGCAAATGTACTTTAATTCAATCTGACTTTATAGTTTATATTGTTATTTTAGTAGCACCTGGTCCTTCGTGCAGTTTGTTTATTACACCTTAATCTCTCTGGCTTACTTTTGAAGAAGTTATATTGCTTCATGCTATCTCTTTATTATATTTCCCCAGGACTTACATAAGAAGTTAGTTCAGCTACCAATACATTCACTCTGCTCACTTTTCCTTGGTTCACTTATTAGACTGTTCTTTATGCTGCTGTGTATGTTATCAATGACATGAGCGTGACACCTTTAAAGTTGCATTCTGAGATCGTGCATCTTTTGAATACAAACTGCCTGCGAATCAACATGCCATAAACACTAAATTTATCACTTTCCTCAACACCGTATAAACTTTTATTTACGTAATATGCAATTATAAGACAAAATGGCACAAAAGACAAATTATATTGTCATACATTTGTTATTCCTCTGACCGGACACGGCAGCAGGTAATTTTGCAAAAAGCATATTTTATCAAACAACATGTCAAATGCCAAAGATACATGTATCGTAACAAGTATGAAAAATAAGTAAATATTGTTCATATTGTACATGCACTTTTTAAAAACGGTTAATGTGGTAGTAACTCAGAATGCAACTTTAGGTGTGTATCACTGACAACATAATCTGTTGCAATGGCAAGTGACTTGGTGACAGTAAGTAGCAGACTACTGAATGGCTCGGCAGCCAAAATGTCCTCAAGCACATCTCCATCAACGGCAACAAGAGGACAGAAGTATCCAGAGATTAAGCAGACAGGCTACTACTCGGATGTCGTCGGACCTGGAGCTCGCGGGGAAATAGGAGTAAGGATCTAGTTTGTTGAGGAGAGGTTGTTTGTTCTGTTTGGTAATTATTAGTAGAAGTTTGCTGAATTAATTCTTTACTTAATTACTTATGCTCATCGTCCCTCCTGTGGCATAGGCCGTCGACAACAGCTCTCCAGAGTCTTCTGTCCTGAGCACTTCTCTCCAGCTGTTTCTGGGTGTAGCATTTGTTGTACACCTATACTTAATCCCAATGAATTTGGTCAGTTGCATGAGAACAAACCAATTTGATAGCAATAAGTGTTAATCAACAATAAATGCCAGTTTTATTGTTTACTAATTGAATGTTTTGTTTACAATAAGACCATTTTGCAAGCACAAACAGTGTTCTGGGCTTATTAAACAAAGTTTGGCAGACAGTATAACATCTGCATATATATATATTCTAGTATTAAGAACAACAAATAAATGTTTCTCAATGAGGAATGGACATTGTATCTTTAAAATGGGGACTTGGATGCACTTGGGGTGAGTTCTGATGTTGCTGTCTGGTTGGTAAAACAATGATTTTTGTATGTTTTACCAGAATATTCTAATTGGACCGAGTGTGGCACAGGACACACTATGGAAAGTAGCAAAGGAGCCTTACACTCCCAAAGGTGAGATGTCTCCAGAGTTTATTGTTGATTGCTGAACACCAGGTGTAATACATGAAGATATGTAACCCGCCTCAGTGAACTGAGTATTAAGTCGTGTGGGTTTATTTTGGACACGAACCAAAAATAGCTGTCTGGGTCATATTCCATAAATTTTGTAATTTTGGCAGAAATTCATACCTTATAATCTCATTTTCAATGTCCAGTTAATTTTCCACAACAAACAATCAAAAACTAATACAACAAATGCAATTATGAACCCATAGATAAAAAACAAATAAAGAATATGTGTAAAAATGACCTCGTTTCTCAATATGTCACTATGTTAAAGTTTGCTTCAAATTTAGCAATAAATCAAAAACTACTGATGGTATATCTCAACAAATGAGCTATCATTTTAATGCTCAAGATCTGTGGAATCCAAATTGGTACAAAATTTCAAAATTTGTTCGACTTAATACCCCCTACCCTCACATATGTTCTAATTCCTGTTGATAACTTGTTCTGATATGTGTCCTCCACATACTTGATGGTTGAGTGCATATGCAGGGAATTATGCACCCACTGCTGAGGCAAAAGATTTGAGGGAAAAGAGTTATATTCAAGGTCTCGAGGGGTGCAGTTGAAGGTTTTTTGGGAGCTTGCGATCACAGGTCGAAAGATACCTTCCCCAAATCAACCGCGCTATAGCCCTTGGGTCCAATTTTTGTGTTTTCTCTAGAAAGAAAACCTAAATAAATTTGGCCCTGTAATCCAGTTATATTCTGTTATCTGAAAACAAATGATGTAATTTGGGATGACTCTTCTATGTATGTCAATGTGAACCGCATTATTATGTGCATCACAACAAGTGATGTTATGTAAACAAATTCCACGTGTTCGCAGTGTAGGGTATGCCTTTCTTGTGAACGGCTTTATGAATACTTTGTCTGATCAATGAATGCTTTATTAACAGCGTCAACATTCCAAGTTAAGGAGGCACCAATAGATTTGACTTCTCAAGACTTGTCCAAAATCCATGGGCCTTCAACGGAACCGAAAGATGTCTCGGTAAGTGAGGACAACTATTCTCCCCAGGTGGCACTGCTTACACACAATTTGTGATCACTAGTAGTACTACTACTACCGTAAATTCTGTATTTGTAGCCGCGGCTTTAATTACAGTAGTGTGTAGCCGAAATGATAACGATGACGGCAAAGTTGGGGTGTGGCTTTAAATATAGTAATTTGCTGAAACAATTTTGAAAATTGGCTCACTGGGTTGTCAGTAGTAATGTTGGCACTTGTGTAGAATCCGGACCCACCTCGATTTTGCCGTTATAACTTGAGTTTTGCCTAACTTTGATACCACAGTGCAGTAGTTCCATTATTCAACGTTATCCCAGGAATATTTACGTTTAAGAATATTGCATGTTAGTGCACTTATGAGGCATAAATACCGCCCGGGTTTGCATCAACATACGCCGATATATCGCCCATTTTATGTGCACGATGCAGTAACGCACGACCGCAGCGGTGCAGACTAGCACAAACCGGGTCACTATTTGGTCTTCAAAAGTGCACTAAGACACAATATTTTTGTAATATAAATATGCCGGGATGATGTTGAATGATGGAACTAACGCTCTGATGTATCAAAGTTAGGCAAAACTCAAGTGCCGTAACTTCTACACAAATGCCGTAACGTTTATAATAAGTGAAAAACTTACTGAAAAAACGAAGTCAGATGTATCAATAAAACATTGTATTACAACTGCCACTGGTGCAAAAAATAATTACATAACACATAAATACCTGTGTTAATAAAGTGTTCAGAAACAAAGATCAAAACATGTGAAAACATTAAAATCCATCGTCATCGAAATCACTTTCATCGTCACCGTTGAAGAATGCCATGCCGTTCCAGTGATGTCATTCCATGTATCCGTGCCACGCACACTGGGCAAACATTTTCAAATAAGATGGCATCATCCATTTCACAACTAAAATCTTAAGTCACTTTCATTGTCGCTATCAAAGAACGCTGCCTGGAACGGTATGGCGGCGTCATCCCGCGTATCCAAGTCTGGGCCGTCGGCATCGCGGACTGTGGCCGCGCACAAACATCTTTGACATTTGAATATGATGGCATCCACCATTCTTAGCAACTGTCCCACACTAGCAGACATCAACTGTAACAACTGTCTGCTTTGTTCAGAGGCTTGCTTGTGGCATCAGGTGTTGATGTTTTAAGCAGAGTTCCAAGCACAACTTTCCCACCTTGACTTTAAGGAATGCCAGGCTTCACCCGATTGTCAACACAACACCATTACAAGTGCCCCATAGCACTGGAGTAAATTGCACTTGCCTTGGTACAAGATACAGTATTATAATCCCATGTGCCTGGGTCAACTCTCTGGAACTGGAAGAAACAGGCCAAACCACAATATTACATCCGTTCTCACGCTGCTTTCTCACGGCAGCGCAGTGACTAAAATTATTACATTGTAATTACTAGCTGTCCATCAAACACCTTTGAAGTCAACACAGTACTACTGCACTGAACCAGCTCTAGTCTTTTCAATGCATTTATAACATTGACTTTATTCATGATTCTACATAAAATGGCATAAAAATACTCAAACTATTTTAATAATTCTAGCTTTACCGTATAGCTTAAATGCATGGCTACACTTTGTTCACTGGATGTATGGACATTCAACCACCCAGTGATTTTCTGGTAGCATGGTGAAATTTTTATATTTTTGTTTTCCATTTTGACAACATTAACATATAGTAATATTCCAATGATAATATAAAATGTGATGTAGTTATTATCAATGCATTACAGTCAAGACTTTTACCAATAAAATTATACCTTATTCATTCATTTATGCAAGCACCAACACAAGTCATGAATAGTGATGAAATAAGGCCAAATGAATGACATTTATTTAAAGAGATTAAGTGAAAGAGAGAGAAATGTGGGCTCTACATCCCAAGGCCAGGCCTGTGACTGAGCCCATACTAGTCTCCTGTACCTCTGGATGACAGAGCCCACATTTCGGCATATACAACATTAGCAGTATTGTTATAGATATATAAAACAACAGCATTACTACTGTAATCACCTTAGGCACTGTACCGTACTAACCAAGCACACCATTCATTCACACTAACTATAATCCCAACTACCTGCTGAAGAGACACTGTATCAAGATTTAGCCTAAACCTATAAGTGGGGCCATTACGCCACCAGTCACCGAAACATGTGACCACCCCACTACAATCTAACCTGTGATGTGGAAAAAGCATTCAAAGCAACTTCAAGCAATTCTGAAATATTTCCTAAAAGCATTCTGCCCGCCGCTCTGATCTGTGCATCAGACTCACCTCGTAATGCTGCCGCAGTGGCTGCCCCAATGCGAAAACTAGTCTGGTAACCACAGAATACCAATAGCTGCTTCAGCAACACATCAAATTCTCCACGTAGCATCGGGGAGCCATCTGGGTATGCAAACCGCAAGGCTTGTCTGGCACCTCTAGTCTGTTTAAACTCTTGAAGGAACGAAGCCAGGTGGATAGCTGTCCCTAACCTTTGGCCCAAAATACTTATGCAAGTCGGATATGCTTCTTAAAAGCATCCGATGTTCACCTGCCTGCTTCCCCGATTTGTGCACCTGATTTCCCTCGCAAAGCTGCTGCTGTAGCTGCACCAATGCGAAAACTGACCTAGAAATGCACTAGTTTGGTAGCCACAAAAGCTGAGCATCCGTTTAAGGGACACGTCAAATTCACACCGCAGCATAGGCGAACCATCCGGGTACGCAAACAGGCTACCATGTACTGGGTCCCTGGCATGAATTAATTCCCTTACCACCGCTGCTTGGTGAATGACAGAACCTTGTAAGCATTCAGCCCTTACCTGCAGCGATTGTGGGCCGTTTCGTGCACTATGTTGAAAACGACCAAGGGCCACTGTATCTGTATCTGTATTTTGACTGGCAAAATGTCCTATGGACACATCACGCCAGTGCGCATGGTGGCTCTTATGGATTAATTTTTTACATGTTGGGCTAGGCTAATCTGGAATGAATTCAGTGATGTACTTGATACAATGCTTGGAGGTAGAGAATTCCACTCTTTTATTGTGACTGGGAAAAAGCTGTTTCCAAATATGTTTGTCGAGTGCCTGATTTGTACTAACTGTTTATTATGTTTACGTGAGCATCTGGTGTTGCGTTTGGTGTATTGATCTAGTGGGATATCTATGAGGTTATGTTCCATTTTATATAATATGCTAAGTCTTTGGGTTTTTCTTCGTGATTGGAGGGTGTCCCACTGGAGATCTTTAAGGAGTTGTGTTACCGTTCCAGGCTCTCTAGAATAGTTGTTCTTACAAAATCTGGCGGCTTGTCTCTGGGTTCTTTCTATGAGTTTGATGTTTCTTAGGCAATGTGGATCCCATGATGCTGACGCATATTCAAGTATGGGGCGGACAAGGGTTGTGTAGGCTATGGACTTGATTTGGGTTGGGCATTTATTTAAATTTCTTCTAATCACTGTAATAAGGTCAGCGGATAGTGTAACATCAGCTTTGTACATTACGCCTTGCCCTCGGTGCCATTTCTCCTATACACAGGTATGCTCTAAATGCAAGGACCTTCAGGGCCCGCAGCATAGTATATTTGTACTGTACAGAGAAAACAGTTGAGAGAGCTTGTACTAACGAGTGAGGATGGGTAGTGTGACCGGCAGGCGGACATCACGCAGACCCCAAATTTTGTGCACTAACTAATAACTTGCGTCCAATCAAACTACTAGTTGGACCGGAAAACCCATTAATCATGTGAAAATATGCCATTGCTGAATTGATAGAAACAATAGATCCTGAGGCTAAGCCTCCAACATGCATGTGTGTAACAAAAAGCATAACCATTTCCACCAAGATTGGCAGACGAGGATACATGCCTCGTTACTGCTCATAGAGGGCTCCTGTAACAATACTCAAAAATTCCCAAGCTGACTGGGGAGACACAACAACTGAGGAGCCATGTAAGAGACCCGTCGAATTCACTCCGCAACGTAGGCGAACCATCCAGGTATGCAAACAGGATACCCTGTACTGGGCCCCTGACATGAATAAATTCCCTTAACACTGCTGCTTAGTAATTGACAGAACCTTATTAACATCCACCCCTCTCCTGCAGAGATTATGGGCCGTGTTGTGCACTGTGCTTAAAACAACCCAAGGATACTGTAATAATTAAGGTCACCAGATAGATAGGAATGAGGCCAAAGAAATTGCGAAAGACCGTAGTAGATGGAGAAAGCTCGTCGCCCGATGTCCCGAAAGGAACAGGAGGAACTAAGTCTAAAGTAAGTAAGATAGATAGTATAACATCTCCTAAATACAAACTTCCTTTGAATTCAACACCAGGATGCAGCTTCTGGTGTGTGTGTCAGGAATGTGTTGAAGCCATTATTAGCTTCTCCAATGGTGTATCCCAACAATTAGTAACCAGCTTGCTAATCATGCAATGTTTCACTGAGCAGATATTCGTTATGCAATCTTTGACAGCCATTTTCTCACAAATATTTTTGGAAACGGGATATCTCTGGGAATAATTACGCTATATAATAATGTTTTCAGTGATGCATTCAGCACATTCTACTGTGTGTAATGAGCAGACACTGTTTTAAAATCCTGAATAGTTTGAAAGATATAGCCATATTTGGTGCCAAAAAACAAGATTTGTTTTCGTATTTTACAAAAAAATTATTTTAAACTTAAAAACACAACATTTCAAGAAATGCTCTGGTCATTGCACAACAGAATCTACAGAGAACATGGATTTGCAAGAATTACAACTATATATGTGTTCAATAACAAATGGCAGGTTTCCAGATTTGCCAATGTTTGCTCAAAATGGTGGCCATTTTGTTTGTTACCATGGAAATGGGACGCTGCCTGAAAAAGTTCAATATATATTTTATTCAGTAAGACCCATTTCATGCATTGGGCAGAAAAAAAAAATAAATAAATTGAACTGTTTGCACAAATTAAAACATAATCATATCTACCTGCCGTGTCTGCCCTTAAAATCACTATTACCTACCGGTACACTGTTACACAATGTCTGATCATAGGTCGTGCGTTGCATAGCTAAAGCCCTCGACCTGTAACATAAAATATGTTGTGTGTACGCTTGATTAAGGCGTCGCATTGGTGCTGCCCCAACTCCAGTTAAGTGTCTGTTTCTGGACTAGCTGAAACCACTTGCAACTGCCATAAGTGTGGTAGGATGGATTGCTGTTACAAAGGCATGTGTCCTGTGCAGCAGCTTCTCAAAAGATGCCATACTGTGTTCTATATCCTGCTCCAACAAATGCCAAATGTATCCTTGCATTCGACTAACTGTCCACCACCACCTGGATTCTGAGTGTACAGTCATGGCTTCTGTGTCGAGCATTCACTGGCTTCGACGTAGGAACTCTCGTTGTCGCAGCAGCGATCTGCCAATGTCCCTACCAGGCAGCCAAATATGTCCAAGTGTATTTTGTCGAGTGTAACCGATCCCGCCTCTGACTCGGCTGTTGGCTGACTCAAGGTTGAATTTCAAGAGAAATTCTACAAAAATAAATACTCAGCAGGACAGTACTCGAACTACACAGAAAATCACTCTCATCGGCATGCACGATAATCAACAATGTTGCATTTGTCAAACATGTTAAGCATGTCTGAAAACCCAGAAACGTGACCATGATGCCAACTAAACACATGGCAGTAATACATGTGTGTGTTGGCATATGTAGGTGTTGTTAATGTTGGTATCTGTACTATCTGTACAACAAGATATTATACTCTTGCATGTTTATATTTGTAACTGAATGTGCTGCACAGCAGAAACACAAATGCTGTGCGAGGATCAATAAAGCATTCTTTATCTTTAATTATATTATTTCACATGCCTCCAGTAATGCATGTCGGTAATCAAATTATTTCACATGCCTCCAGTGACGCATTGCGGTAATCATATTTCACATGCCTCCAGTAACACATGGCGGTAATCATATTATTTCACATGCCTCCAGTAACACATGGCGGTAATCATATTTCACATCCCTCCAGTAACGCATGGCGGTAATCATATTATTTCACATGCCTCCAGCAACGCATGGTGGTAATCATATTTCACATCCCTCCAGTAACGCATGGCGGTAATCATATTATTTCACATGCCTCCAGCAACGCATGGTGGTAATCATATTTCACATCCCTCCAGTAACACATGGTGGTAATCATATTTCACATGCCTCCAGCAACGCATGGCAGTAATCATATTTCACATCCCTCCAGTAACACATGGCGGTAATCATATTTCACATGCCTCCAGTAACACATGGCGGTAATCATATTTCACATGCCTCCAGTAACACATGGTGGTAATCATATTTCACATCCCTCCAGTAACGCATGGCGGTAATCATATTTCACATGCCTCCAGTAACACATGGCGGTAATCATATTTCACATCCCTCCAGTAACACATGGCGGTAATCATATTTCACATGCCTCCAGTAACACATGGCGGTAATCATATTTCACATCCCTCCAGTAACACATGGCGGTAATCATATTTCACATCCCTCCAGTAACACATGGCGGTAATCATATTTCACATGCCTCCAGTAACACATGGCGGTAATCATATTTCACATCCCTCCAGTAACACATGGCGGTAATCATATTTCACATGCCTCCAGTAACACATGGCGGTAATCATATTTCACATCCCTCCAGTAACACATGGCGGTAATCATATTTCACATCCCTCCAGTAACACATGGCGGTAATCATATTTCACATGCCTCCAGTAACGCATGGCGGTAATCATATTTCACATCCCTCCAGTAACACATGGCGGTAATCATATTTCACATCCCTCCAGTAACACATGGCAGTAATCATATTTCACATGCCTCCAGTAACGCATGGCGGTAATCATATTTCACATCCCTCCAGTAACACATGGCGGTAATCATATTTCACATGCCTCCAGTAACACATGGCGGTAATCATATTTCACATGCCTCCAGTAACACATGGCGGTAATCATATTTCACATCCCTCCAGTAACACATGGCGGTAATCATATTATTTCACATGCCTCCAGCAACGCATGGTGGTAATCATATTTCACATCCCTCCAGCAACGCATGGCGGTAATCATATTATTTCACATGCCTCCAGCAATGCATGGGGGTAGTCATATTATTTCACATCCCTTCAGTAACGCATCGTGGTAATCATATTATTTCACATGCCTTCAGCAACGCATGGCGGTAATCATATTATTTCACATGCCTCCAGTAATGCGTGGCGGTAATCATATTTCACATCCCTCCAGTAACGCATGGTGGTAATCATATTATTTCACATGCCTCCAGTAACGCATGGCGGTAATCATATTATTTCACATGCCTCCAGTAACGCATGGCGGTAATCATATTTCACATGCCTCCAGTAACGCATGACGGCGTATTGACATGCGAAACACTGCCCCAGCAGCAAAACAGTGACATAAGCACTACAATGCATGTAAATACTGACCCGACAAAGAGGAATTGGGAAAACCCAACATAATGTGTTGATATGCAAAAAACTGCCCCAGCAGCAAAACAGTGACACAAGCACTACAATGCATGTAAACACATGTCGGTGTGTTGACATGCAAAAAACTGCACCAGCAGCAAAACGGTGACACAAGCACTACAATGCATGTAAACACTGACCCGACAAAGAGGAATTTGGAAAACCCAACATAATGTGTTGATATGCAAAAAATTGCCCCAGCAGCAAAACAGTGACACAAGCACTACAATGCATGTAAACACATGTCGGTGTGTTGACATGCAAAAAACTGCACCAGCAGCAAAACAGTGACACAAGCATTACAATGCATGTAAACACTGACCCGACAAACAGGAATTTGGAAAACCCAACATAATGTGTTGACATGCAAAAAACTGCCCCAGCAGCAAAACAGTGACACAAGCACTACAATGCATGTAAACACATGTCGGTGTGTTGACATGCAAAAAACTGCACCAGCAGCAAAACGGTGACACAAGCATTACAATGCATGTAAACACTGACCCGACAAAGAGGAATTTGGAAAACCCAACATGATGTGTTGATATGCAAAAAACTGCCCCAGTAGCAAAACAGCGACACAAGCACTACAATGCATGTAAACACATGTCGGTGTGTTGACATGCAAAAAACTGCACCAGCAGCAAAATAGTGACATACGCACTACAACGCTTGGCAGTAATCATATTGTAGTGCATAGAGAAATTGTTAATGGGTCCATGTGATCCTGCTGGTCAAAATCCCTATATCTAGTAAATAGTCACTATGTTATACATATATATTTTTTTGTTTTTACATATTTTTTTATTTTATTTTCATTATTCTTTTTATCTCTTAACTTATTAGCTTGGATTACTTATTTATATATTTCACTTATTATTTTTAAAGGTGTACATTTTATTCCATTAGCATGTATTACTTAAATGTATATGTACTATGGGTTTTTGTAACCGAAATAAAACATGCATTCAATGCATGTAAACACGGACCCTACAAAGCAATGTGGCGCCACCAGGCGAACATATACATGACAACAAGGCGATCCCGGCGAAACCACCGGGAACTACAACTGCCGCAAAGGTACCATAATGGGGGTAGATGCCAACCGACCGCTGATATAATTCCCACCAATATGCAGCACTACAACGTCTGCGCGACAAGCAACACTTTGGGACATGACTGCCGGCGTCATTACGGTGGCGACACGAGCCCCACGAATGCCCTCATACGAGACTTCACAGGGTTGGCCATTCACGTCAAAGTCGTTAAACCAACCGGTCGGTGTCGGTCTTGTCGACTACAAATGCGTTAACCCAATAAACATAACTATGCCTTAAAACTAACTTACAAGGCGAATTCACTGACATGGTAATGGCCAGTGACGAAATCCGTAAGCAAAAATCAAAATGGCAGATAACAACGAAAATACTTAGCTGTAAGAACACGGCCGAACAGCATCAGCAACTTGCTCCCACGAAGTACAGCTGATGCTCCTTGAAGACGACTCGCAGGCATAAATGACCGCAAATTCAAAGCAATATCGCTCTAACGACCAAAATTTTTGATGTGACCACTCTGTCTGCTTTCGCAAAACGAAGAGCTCATTGCAATCTGCCACCAAGCGCCATTACCGCGCGGTGATTGGTTCCTTGTGCCAAAAGAGCACCAAAGACAAAGGGAGGTAATTAGCATCAGGCCATAGGAGACATTAGGCCAATCATCACTCGTCATGCGTTGTTGCCAGCACAAAAATCCATATGCAGCACAGTGCCGTGGCCGCATATTCTCATTTATGATAATTAATAGCAGTTATGACTTTCTTTATGGAACATCTGAATTTTTTCTAATTGTGTGCGCCATGGAATTATGTCACACGCAGGGCTAAAATGGTCTTGGCGCAAAGTCCAGGTGCGGCTTTAAATAAGGTTCTTGCCTGTGACAAACTGTGCGGAGGAAAGTCATGGTTTAGGTCAAAAGTCGGGATGCGGCTTTAATTAGAGGTGTGGCTACAAATACAGAATTTACGGTACTACTAGTAATAACAAACATAAGTCTTTGTATCATATTATTGCTATTATTCTTATTTTCATAGATGGTATGGATAATGCACTATGATATTGACTATGTTAATATTTGTTGCACTGCACAGTTTTGGCCAATGGATATCTTTTAAATGTTATTTTATGGAATATATTGAGAATCTAACTGTAATCGAGTCAGGGCAACAATGAAAACCTTCCAAATCACTGCATGGCTGCTTATGTTCATGGAAGAATTGTAAAATTGTATTGTACTATAGCACTATAAAATGAAAACCAACAGTTATTGATAATGTTGAGTCTATGTAGTTGCAATGATAGAGGGAATTTTTCATTTCAATAAATATAAACATTATACTGCAACCCAGTTGATCCCTATGGAAAGGCCGTTTCTCAAACTAATATTGTTAAACTTAATTTAACTCTATACTTTTAATAACGTTTTTGTTTTATTTCTCTTAGGATGTGATTGTAGTACGTACTCGATATATTTATTGTAATGCAGCCTTGTACGGCCTGTATTTGTAGTTTTTTTTTTCCAGTACGCATCTTTTCAGCACTTTTGGTAATCTTGTGCTTTATCATTTCATTTCCCTGTAATTTTACTGTACATATTTTTTATTATATATAAAAATTATGTTTGCTTCGTTAACTTTTACTCTCCATTGTCCATAATTTATTTATTTTTTATATTCTTCCTACATTAATATGTGTTTATGTCAATGCCTATTTTGTAAACACCCATGAGCAGGGTATTAACCATGTATTTGTTGGTGTGTACAGGGTAAGTAAACCCTTAGCAAAAAATTATATAGAATATCTGTAGAACATACTATAGATTATATTCTAAAGGATTTTTGTTGAAGATTTTCAATAGAATATTTGTTTATAGAATTTCAAAAAATTATATGGCGATAATAATATAGAAATTGTGTAGTCACTGACATGACCATAATAGATTTATATATATTCTATAGAATTCTATAGGAGTATTCTAGAAAATTCTACAGAGTCTGTATTGCCATATAAATTTTTATAGAATTCTATAAAAAATTGTATAGATTTCATTATATTTCTATACAATTCCTGTAGAATTATATATACAATTCTATAAAAAAAAAATTATATGAAGTTTAATTAATATTCTTATTATTACTACTAATACACAGCAATAATAAAGACCACTGATTATGGTCCAGTGACTGTGGTCACTCACATGTCCAGTCTGTGTTCTAGCATTTCCCCGCTGCCTCCTACACGCCCAAGGTCCAGCTGCCATTCTGGACAGCGCCCGGCAACTGCCCAAGGAAGGTGGAGATTGAGAGGTATGTGTTGGTGCTGTCAACTGATATTTCCATCAATGACATGATCTCAGTGTGAATCTTAATGAAATCTTCACACGGGGCTTGGCGCTGTAGACAAATCACCAATTGCAAAGTGTCTCTATGGGGGTTAATACTAGGGATGTGGTAGTTAGTACATAAACCATCTTTGCATCATGATAGTTAATCTGATGATTCAGTGCTGTTGATGGTAAATTTAACAACTGGGGGTAGTGGTTTTCATTGATAGAACACATAATTGTCGATGGTAATGATAGATCGAAAAAACATCAGCAAGACTGCATGGTTTTGGCACTGCAATATTATTCGTAAACATGCATTTTCAACTTTGTTTTGTAATTTTACTTATTTATCAGCCTAACATCAACAATCATTGACTAGATCATCATTCATGGATTCGCCTTTGAATCAACTGATTGTAAGGTTATGTAATGGTGCCACCCACAAGTTATGGTTTTCGACCTTTCTGGCTATTTGCTAGTCCATGAAGCTACCGCAATAGTTATGACATTATAGTCATATTGCAGGAGTAATTAAGCTATTGTTATACTATCTGAATAGTAAAACTGCCCCTGGCAGTCACTCCTATATTTATTGTACCATATTCTTTGCTTTAGTTTTGTATTTATAATCAAAACTCCCTACCTGGTTATTGCACTATATTGTTTGGATTAGAATAATATTTCAGCAAAACTATCCTTAGCTGGTTATTGCACCATATTCTTTGGCTTAGTTTCATATTTAATCAAGACCATCCCTAGCTGATTATTGCACCATATTCATTGGCATAGTTTTGTATTTGAGCTCAACTATCCCTAGCTAGTTAATTTTGTATTGCCCCATATTCTTAGGGTTAGTTTCATATTTTAGCACAACTATCCCTAGCTGGTTAATTTTTATTGCAACGTATTCTTTGGCTTAGTTTCATATTTGAGCCAGACTGTGGTTGGATGCAGGCGGAAGCGTATCTATGCGGCAATGGACCTCAACGTACTGCTCGAGAAGGAAGGAATCAAAATAGACAAACTCATGCCGAAGGACATCAGCGACGTGAAGGTGCTGCTGAACAAAGATCCCAACAACCCTGCACCCTTCCCCCCGTTTCTTCCCCTTCACATCTTCGACAACGAGGAGTTTGATTGTCGCAATCCGGATGAGTGGCTCGCCCTAGGGGTCGTGGGAGATTCCAGGTGGCCAGTGCCAGGGAAAGCTTTGATTCCTACCCGTGATAATAACTTAGGCACAAACAGACGTAAGTTTCGAATGTCGACTGAAGACTACTTTCTTGCAAACTGCATTTTACTATTTCTTATTGACCAAACTCTGTTGTTTCTTCATGTGTTGTCATTTTGTAATGAACATTTCCTGTAATCTTATTATAATGTATAATTAGTAGCAGTATTCACGATATAAATTGGACTCATAAGTGCCAACTCTGCACTGTGGAGCTGCGTCAGACAAACGAGGTGCAACCCAAAGCTGTGGGTACAATACTCATCATGTGGTTGATTGCCGTCTATACCAGTAACCGGTGGACGTCTGTTGCAGGCGATGGAACTGACCCGAGTTACGTGTACAAGTGGTTTAACGTTGGCGTGTTGGAATACAGAGAGTCGGACAAACGTTACCTAGTGCAGAAGGTCATGCCAGGAGGCCGAATCCTGGACAAGAACAATGACCCAGTAGTACCCGCTGGTCAGTACCCCCACTGGTCACTCCTCTTGTCACTGGTGGCATCCTATGCCACTGGTGACACCCTGTACCACTGGTGGCATTCTATGCCATTGGTGGCACCCTCTACCACTGGTGGCATTCTATGCCACTGGTGGCATCCTGTACCACTGGTGACATCCTATGCCACTTGTGGCGTCCTGTGCCAATGGTGGCATCCAATGTAACACTGGTAACAGGTAACATCATGTACCACTGTGCTACTGGTAGAATTTTTGCCATTGGTGGCGTTCCATACCACTTGTGGCATCCTATGTGCCACCGATGGTATTCTATGGCACTGGTGGCATTCCATGCTATTGGTGGCATTCTATACCACTGGTGGCATTCTGTACCACTGGTAGCATCCTGTATAACTGGTAGCATCGTGTACCACTGGTGGCATCCTATACCACTGGTCGCATTTTATGCCACTGGTGGCATTCTATACAACTGGTGGCATCCGTATACAACTTGTGGCATCCCCATACCACTGATAGCATCCTGTACCACTAGTGGCACTCTATGCCACTGTTGGCACACTCTACCACTGGTGGCACTCTATGCCACTGGTGGCATTCTGTATCACCTGTGTCATCTTGTGCTGTTGGCAGGGGTGTCATGTAACGAAGTAAAACTACTTCATTACTCTACTTGAGTAGTTTTTTCAAGTAACGGAGAGTAACGAAGTACTATTTATATTAACTACTTCTACTTGTAGCGAAGTAGTTTTAACTAAGGTAACGCTACTTTTTACTTTGTTACTTTCATTTACTTCGCGATATATTTTCGTTACATTTTTTCTGAACTATGACTACGTCGACCTGTCGACAACATTTCATTAAACGTATTTAATTACAAGAAATTAGAGCATTGGTAAACTGTGTTAACGCGGTAATAACTGTCACTTGACTTGTGTTACTATGGTCAAGTCATTAGGAACAGTAAATCTGGTGTGAGGCGTTGTTTGTTTTGCACCGACATCAATCGAATCGTTTCCTTTCTGTCTCTGACAGCCGGTTTGCTTGGTTTTGGCAACTTGTAAAGTGCAATTGAAATTCACACATAGGCTATGCCTCGCATAATAATGGGATTGATATGTTTAATGCAGTGCAGTAGGGAAGATCTGTATGCTAACATTGCGCAAATATTATCTTTTTGCTGCGATAAATGCAAATTTGCTTGGTGCGCCAAAATATGAATTCGTTAACCGCATACGAAACAGGGAATCGATCGCAGTATTATTCGGCACGGTAAATGTGCGTTCTAAATTGGTGTTTTGGTATTGATTGAAAGACGAAGTTAAGCCAGTTATGAGCGTATTTATTATAGTTTTTTCAATCTTTAGTCAACATTATTCATATACATAATTCATATATGTTGGAGTTAAACAGTCATTATTTTCACTGTCTTAATTGTTTTGTTCGCCGATGCAGTAATTGTTGATTACTTGCCTGACAAAACATCTTACCTTTCTACTTTTACTTCTACTTTTACTTCAAGTACTTTTGGAAAGTAGTTTTACTTTTTACTCAAGTAGGATTTTTAGACGTAGTTCTGAGCTGAATTACTTTTAGTTCTACTCAAGTAGTTCTGAAGTGAATTACTTTTACTTATACTCAAGTAGTTCTCAGGTGAATTACTTTTACTTCTACTCAAGTAGTTCTGAGGTGAATTACTTTTACTTCTACTCAAGTAATTCTCAGGTGAATTACTTTTATTTCTACTCAAGTAGTTCTCAGGTGAATTGCTTTTACTTCTACTCAAGTAGTTCTGAGGTGAATTACTTTTATTTCTACTCAAGTAGTTCTCAGGTGAAATACTTTTATTTCTACTCAAGTAGTTCTGAGGTGAATTACTTTTACTTCTACTCATGTAGTTCTCAGGTGAATTACTTTTACTTCTACTCAAGTAGTTCTCAGGTGAATTACTTTGACTTCTACTCAAGTATAACATTAAAGTAATTCAGTCACCCCCGGCTGTTGGTGGCACCCGTATGCTACTGGCGGCATCCTATACCACTGATGGCATCCATATGCCACTCAACCTCTCTCTTTAAGTGTTCTACCTATCTCAATCTGCTCCAAACTACTTCCATTTTCTTATATATATATATATTTCTTCGATTTCAACTTTTTCTCTTAATTCCTCCATCTTGCTTTCTGGAAACATTTATTAAAAAACATCTGGCCAATTTACCATGAAAGTGTACCAAGTAATATTCCTAAAACAGTTGTAGCATATTTCACGGCATGAGAGTGATAGTGGTAATTCTGGTCTCGCAGTCGTAATGAATAATGTGGAAAAGGAGTTTCCACTGCTGGGAGAAGAGTTTTTAATTTATGGGTACTTTAATTTTAATTTTCTGATATCATGGTCTTTTCTACGGTCCTTATATATTTCCACTGTTTCAACTTTCATAGTTATGATAATAAAAAATATATACATGACTTCATCTTTATTGCTTCTTAAGATTACCTATACAGCACCAGATCTAGTTTAAAATGTTCAAGACGTTTTATATTTTGAAATACTACTAATAATAAATAAAGTAATTATTTAAACATAAAAAATTTCTTCAGTTATCACTGTGTCTTATAAACATTGAGAACTAGTAAAAAGGATCAATGCCAAAAGTTCATTGTAGGTAAAATAGTTATTGAAAAAGAGTATTTTAATGCACTCTTAATGTGCACTTAAAATCTGTTTGGTCACCGTCAATGTTTCTTTTCGTTTCGCTTTGTAGCTGGGTTGAGGAAAATATCAATGCTGGCTTCAAGCGGGACACAGTTCTGGGTTCCGCGTGTTCGTCTCATGTTCTGCGCTGAAGACCCAGAGATATTCGCAAAGCGAGTCGCATGGGCATTCAACACGCGCAAACATACGGAGGCCCTGCTGCGGTACAACCTGTACATAGACTGTATGCCTATGGAAGGAGTGAGCGAACTCGACAATTCCTCCATGAAGAGGATGGTCGAGTGGGCGAAAGGGGCACCCAATCTTGCCAAGCAGAAGGGGTAGGTTGCAGCTATTTCATGACACCAACATGCTATGCACTTGATCATGCATTTTCTTCACGTCACAACCAGATCGGACAAAGTTATATTGCACAGAAACTGGTAAGTCTGCCACTTTTCGTGATGTGAAGGCAGTAGATGAGGATCTGGCACCGTGAGCCTCGCGCAGCGGTCGTAAGTGTATGTGGAAAAGGGAACTACTGCGTGGCTCGAATATATTTAGATTTAGTGTATGTTTACATATTTTTGTGAATTTTGTACGTGAAATGTAGGTCATGCAATATTGTTAGATTAAAAATGATTAATTATTGTTAAACCTCGACATTCACTAATTTGTGATTTAAAATTTAAAAAACTATACCTTAAAATAATTGCATCTGGTGGTAGATTTCAGCACAGAAGTAGACCGTGAAATTACCATAAAATTTGGAAAAACACGAGTTAACTTAACTGATACCCCTGCACAATTTTTTCAGCATCATACGTAACGTTGCCTGCCGTGCACTCGTGAAATCTGAAACATTAAACAATCCGAGTTGGCCTAAATGCAGCACATCTCATAGCAATAAACTCACTGTGGCAACTCCTTATTTAATAAATATATCATATTGTTTTAAGGACTGTTTGGGCATTTCTGAGTAACATCTTGCTTTTGGAATCATTTATGATCAAAATAATAATAAGTGTGTTTCCTTTGGTAGCCACTGAAGCTGAAAAGTACGATAGGTACATTAAAATTTATAAAACAAATACATAAAGTAGATTAATAAAACACTAAATGGAATATCCAACCTAAATAAGTTAAATTATAACTAATTGAAATGTATAATTTGCATATAAATAAGTATATAGAATAAATAACTAAAACAAGATTCACTGTCAATTGCGAGTAATTCGTAGGAAATAAAATGTCCGGTTACTGCCAGTGATACAGTCCATAATCTAAGTCAGCTACATAATATTATATAATCTTCGTTACCGAGATTTCTACTCACTTCTAATTATCTATTCTAACTGAAATTTGTTAGCAAATTATTTTTATAGAACTAATATGTTTACAGACGACTTGATGACTTTGTGCAGTTGCTAGAAAAGGAAGTAAACATCGAGTTCTGTCGTTCCATGAATCGCATCGTCTTCGACAAGCTTGTCAGCAAAGAGCCAGACACATTTGCATTCATCACAATCCCAGAGAAAATTCCAGAAAAAGTACCGGAGAGAGGTGAGTTTTTATGTGGTTCCTCTGTGATGTTTGACACAGTCCCTCTATGTGATGTTTGACATGATTCCTCTGTGTCATGTTTGACATGATCCCTCTATGTGATGTTTGATATGATTCCTCTGTGTGATGTTTGACATGATCCCTCTATGTGATGTTTGATATGATCCCTGTGTGCTGTTTGACATGATCCCTCTATGCGATGTTTGACACGATCACTCTATGTGATATTTGACATGATCCCTATGTGGGATGTTTGACACGATCCCTCTGTGGGATGTTTGACATGATCGCTCTATGCGATGTTTGACACGATCCCTCTGTGGGATGTTTGACACGATCCCTCTGTGGGATGTTTGACACGATCACTCTATGTGATGTTTGACACAGTCTGTCTTTGTGATGTTTGACACAGTCTGTCTGCGTCATGTTTGACACAGTCTGTCTGCGTCATGTTTGACATGGTCCCTCTGTGATATTTGACTTGATCCCTCTATGTGACGAATGTGTGTCATACATGACATAGAGGGATCATGTCAAACATCACACAGAGGGACTGTGTCAAACATCACACAGACAGATTGTGTCAAACATCACATAGAATGTCCCTCTGCATGATGTTTGACATGGTCCCTATGTGTGATGTTTGACACAATCCCTTTATATGCTGTTTGACATGATCCCTCTATGTGATGTTTGACATGGTCCCTCTGCATGATGTTTGACATGGTCCCTATATGTGATGTTTGACACAATCCCTTTATATGCTGTTTGACATGATCCCTCTATGTGATGTTTGACATGGTCCCTCTGCATGATGTTTGACATGGTCCCTATGTGTGATGTTTGACATGATCCCTCTATGTGATATTTGACACAGTCCCTCTGTGTTATTTTTGACGTGGACCCTCTGTGTGATGTTTGACATGGTCCCTATGTGTGATGTTTGACGTGATCCCTCTATGTGATGTTTGACACAGTCCCTCTGTGTTATTTCTGACATGGTCCCTCTGTGTGATGTTTGACATGGTCCCTATGTGTGATGTTTGACGTGATCCCTCTATGTGATGTTTGACACAGTCCCTCTGTGTTATTTCTGACATGGTCCCTCTATGTGATGTTTGATACAATGATTTTTAAACTAGGGCAACTTCTTTAATCCCAGTTTGCTTGTGTCTTCCAGAAGAGACACTAAAATAGTTCCTTTCTTCCTGGCGTCTATCATAAGGGAAATGGATTTGCCAACAAAGGTGAAGTTAAGCCATGCTATAGTAGTTGCATCTATGATGAGTACAGCAACATAAAACTATTGATGTCATCATTGTAATTCAATGACACCCACCCATCCATCATCATCATCATCATCTGTGTGATGCAGGATGCTGCATGGATGTCCCGGAGTACCCTTTTGATGAGCAGTACGACAGCTTTGCCTTCAACTCACTCCTGACGAGAGACGAAGCCATCCAAGCGGTCGGCAAAGTGCGCACAGAGTGCAATAAGGTCTCAGGAATGTCACTTTTCCACGTGCCTACTACAAAGCACATGAAGCTGGAGGAGTTTGAACAGACCCAGTCCCAGGCCACATCCCAGGTGAGTTCCCAGTCGCAAGGGAGCGTCTCCGTACAAACAGTGTATCTGTTGATTCTAGGCGAGTACTTCAAACTAATCAAGTCCCTATTATTGTTTCCATTATTTGTGTATACACCATAATATTAATGGGGTAGTTTGGTGTATATTCACCAGGTGACAATGTTTATGCGATAGTTATTTGTGTGTTCACCAGATGGCCGTGTCTATACTCTATACAGTAGTTATAGTATTATGTGTATTCACCAGGTGGCACTGTTGACGTGGTAGTTATATGTGTATTCATTAGGAATCTGTGGTTGTTATTTGCATATTCACCAGGTGTGTTTATGGTACATGTGTGTCCGCCAGGTGGCGCTGTTCCTCAAGGACGGGTGGATCACGACACTGCGGACGTCAATCCGGTCGAGCCTGAGGGAAGTGGGCAAGGGATGGTTCAACATCCGGGAGACCAACTGGGAGGTGTATCAGATCTCCAAGATGAAGAAGATCATGGAGATGGTCAAGTTCAACATGCAGGTATATCACTGGCAAGGAATGGCAAATAATACTAGAATACTAATGGAATAAATACTAGTTACTTGAGTCTATTGAATTTTTATCATTGGGCACAGTTAAATAGAACTGCAACTTCTTTTTGTAATGGTATATTTTTATTTTTTTATTTTTCACCATTCCTAATTAATTTTTTTTAAAGCAAATTGAAAATCTTATTTTTAAGGCAGAAAATGACTTGTTTTAACTACTTGGTGTCTATATTTATTGTATTTTTTATAAACTAATTAACTTGCTTTTTCAGATTTATGTTAATATTTATCTTAAGTAAACAGTGTATTTCATTATTTCCTTTTAATCTACTGATGTTAATTATGCTAAGTTATGTATTCTTTTATTTTAAACATGTTTTATTTGTATTTTTTATCTATTAGTTTTATGTACAGCACAGCAAATATTAATGTATATGGTGCCATATAAAATGATATCATTACAAATAAATCGGCCGCTCATGGGCCCTCTGGACGATAAACAAATGCACATATTTACTACTATTGTGCGTTTGCCATGTGCAGGATTCTCTGCGGTTCCTCGTGCAAGATTCCCTCGTCAACTTTACCCAGATGATGGTTGACGCCTGCTACTCGACCTTCCACTGCATAGATGACATGGACTGGGGCTCCAACGTCATGACCAGCAAGTTCCTGTATGTGTCTCCAGAAAAATGTAGTCATGTCAATGGTTCAGATTTGTTGTTCCATTACCTTCCACTGCACAGATGACATGGACTGGGGCTCCAACGTCATGACCAGCAAGTTCCTGTATGTGTCTCCAAAAAAATGTAGTCAAGTCAACGGTTCAGATTTGTTGTTCCATTACCCATAAGCATACTGAATTCTAGGGTCTGCGATTGTATATCATATCCAGGCGCTGGATCAGCTCACTAATGTGCAATGGTGTGTATGTGAGTGGGTTGGTTGAAACTGAAAGATGCACAGTACTTACAAACATGTCTCATATGTCTATATTATGTTTATATGCTCTATATGTTCTGCTTCACTTGTGGAGAATTTCATTGTTCGCCGCAGTATCTTAATACTCTAACTAGTTTATGTTCTAGTTTAATTTACTGAATATTTGAGCATTTAGTCTACACATATTTCATTATGTAAAGCACTTTGATTGGTTATAATTTATCTAAAAAAACACTAAGTATGAAGAAACAAAGTTATATATTGTCTTCAATGGTATGTGATGCTTGACATATGTCCATTTCAGACCGAAGAGGAATCCGTTGTTTCACATAGACATGATGATGGACAACCAGGGCGTCCACTATAGCACCAATCTGAACAACTATGAGGCAGTGCTCATCTCACTGTTTGACCGTGGTATCCAGAGCACACAGAATATACCTCAACTTGAGAAGGTCAGTCTCATGTGGTACCTCCTCCCCAACTCTCTAGGCGATTTTACAGGTGTCTGACACCCCTCTAGTTCTCTAACACGTCACTAATACATGTTGAGATCTTTACTCATTAGCTTCCCTCTAGTCCTCTAGCAAACTTATTGATGTATGTCTCAATGTTAGCTGTGTAGCACACCTATAGCTGTTTAATGTGCATCTAATTCGCTAGTGCTTCTGTCATTATCTAGCTCTTTAATTATACCTCTGGCTCTCCTGGAGACATTTTGCTTTCTGGCATATATAGATGTCTAACACTAACGTAGTTCTCTAGTATTCATCTAACATTGTAGCATATCTAGCTCTCTGGCACACCTCTGTATAGCCCTCTCTACCCTCTCTCATCCCCTCTCTCTCTCTCTCCCTCCCTCCTTCCATTCCTCACCCCTTCTCTCACCCTCTCTCCATCTCCTTCCCTCCCTCCCTCCCTCCCTCTGTCTCCCTGTCCTTCTCTTTACCCTCCGTCGACCTATCTGGTACACCTCTAGCTAGGTACCTCCACCATTATCTGTGTTACAGTACCTTATGAAGGACATCTTCTCTGCCTCCCCCTCTCCTTCTTTTTTCTCCTTTTTCCTCCCCCTCTCCAACCCTCTCCTTCACCTTCTCCCTGTCTCTTTCCCTCTTGCTCTCTCCCCCCTCTCTAGTACACCGCTCTACATTCACCTCCCCAACCACCATCTGTGTTACATTCTAGTACATTATGGAGGACATCTTCTTCTCCGGGACTCCGCTACTGGAGTCAGTGGGTGAACATGAGCCAGCCGTGAATGAGCTACGCAAGACCATTGTCTCATCCATCAACAAGGCTCTCATTCCTCTCAAGGCCTACGCCAAGCAGTATATCAAGCACCTCGAACTGCAGAACCTCAACATTGTTGACTATATCGCGTGAGTCCATCGTTACATTACTGTAAATCCTGTATTTGTAGCCATAGCAACAATTACAATTGCTGGAATCAAACAGCACTGAAGTAAGTTACGATTTATGTGAAATATTGGGGTGTGGCTTTAATTACAGGTGTAGCTTTAAAAAACAGGATTTACGGTACTCTGATCCATTATCAAACAATGTACAATGCTAATGCATAGAAGATAATGTGAAGAAATGAAAAGAAAACTATTTAAGGGATCACGCGCCTCGTGAAATAATAAAACAGAGAAATTTATCGATTTTCGAAAAACATATTTTTTGGCAAGCACAATATCTAATACACACTTTTGTAAGTAAATTTTTCTGAACTTGTATCATAAACATTCATAACACCTTCGTCTTCTTCTTTACCCACCCTAACAATAAAAATTGTCATGTCACGTAACAAGTCATTTAAATCCCCGTGAATAGGCCTCGTTTAAACGCTACGATATAACACAAACTACAGGCGACACATGCCATCTTTGGTATCATTTTGCCACGAATTGAATAGTCTATCCGTTTCCGGACACGTCATTCTGTAAATGTTAATATTAAAATAACTAGCTGTGGGAAAACACCACGCTTTAGCCAATCATAATGGAGAAATCCCCGATTGCTACGTGATGTGGGAGATCAGCACGTCATCCCTTCATTTGCATGATCCACGTGCTCAGAACAACCAATCAGCGTGATGCATTTTTGGTAGCTACGCCAACAGCGATGTCGGACGCCAGACGCAAGTTTCGTATTCGTCACCAATTCGGAAAGAAAACGCGCAAATTTTCGAGGAAAAGAATTACAAAATTGACTGAACTAGACGCAATGATAACTGATGCTACCATTGTGGGCAGCCAGAGTGATGTGGACAGCGAAATGGCAACGGGAATGGCTGCTCTACCGGCAGCGTCGGCGCCGGCGAATGATTCCGTGTTAGTGTCTACGGCTACGCAGCAATGCCCAGGGTAGGGTTAGCAGCGGAGCCAGATTCCATCATAGTAGCAGCAACACCAACGATGTCTGCCTGCAGGCGGAAGCTCGCACTGTTTTCTTGTGAGTATGATATCATGAATGTAAACTATCAAATATAAGCTAAATGTTATGAGTTCTGATTACTGTCGTTGTAGCAATCTCTCAGACTCAGTACTATACGAGCCTGGGCTTTAGTCTTTCATTAGACCAGATTGTATTGGTCTATCACTCTAATTGACATGTCATGTTAGTTGTCATTAGACCACACAACAAACATTTGTGTGTGTATGCGTGCGTTTGTGTCTGCGTTTGTGTCTGCATTTGTGTCTGTGTCTGCATTTGTGTCTGTTTGTGTTTGCATCTCTGTATTCACGTACATTATCATATTTTTTTGTTTTTTTGTTTCTTAGCCGACAGACGTCAGATTGAAGATGAGGACAATGACGACTTCTACATTGTGCTTCACAAGAAAAAGTTGCATGCACTGATTTCCTCATTACTCTGCCCAAAATGCAAGCACAGCACGCTAACTGTCAAGACCTATGATGAACTACGCCGTGGGTATGCACAGAAAGTTGAAGTTGTTTGTTCAAGATGCACATGTGGGCATGTCGACTACAGTAGCCCACGGATTGACACCACTGAGCGGCAGTCAAGGAAGCCCTTTGACATCAACCACCGTGCAGAGTTGGCAGCACGAGAGGTGGGGATCGGCCAGCATGAGATGGTGCGCATGTTTGCCATGCTCGACATCGAGGGTGGTCTTCACTATCGGACATACCACAGGACCAACCGCCAGATTCTGAGCAAGTTGCTTCATGGCCCAGCGGCAGACATACTCACCACGTCACACTCCACTGTGCACGAGATGTACGAAGGCATCCACGGCCATACTGCTGAACCACGTGACATCACCGTCAGCTATGATGGGACATGGCACATTAAAGGACACACCTCATCTGTTGGTGCATGTTTCGTAATTGACCAGCTGAGTGGACTTGTTCTAGATTATGTTGTACTTAGCAAGTACAGTGCTGAGTGCACATTGGTCGGGGACAAACTGACAGGGGAGGAGTGGGAGATGTGGCTCGGGGCCCATCGTCAGGTCTGCGAATGTAACCACACTGGCTCCAGTGGGGCCATGGAAACTGAAGATGTTGTGGAGATGATCAGAAGAAGTTGGGACATTCTGCTACACTGGCCTGGTGGGTGATGGAGATGCAGCAGTGATGGATGCTTTGAAGACAGCCTCGCCATACCCTGTTACAAAAAAAGAATGCATCAATCACATTGCAAAAAGGATGTTTTATGGCCTGGACAAGATCGTTAAGGAGGTGAATGCTGAGGTGAAGGCCAACAAGATCAAGGCGAGTGCTACAGCTGTGGCAAAAGCTGGTCCATCAAAGAAGCGGGTGGATCCTAGCAGTCATGCCGCTACTACCCTGCTGACAACGACACTGAGTGGGAAGGGCTGCCTGACACATGATCGTATGAAAAAGTGGTCGTCATATTATCGAAAGGCAATCGTAGAGAATGCCCCAGATGCTCATGCTGCCCACCACGCTGTGAGGGCCATCTTTTTTTATTCTCTCTCCTCTCTCGATGACTCTCGCCACTCCTTCTACTCTGACACCTGGTGCTACTGGCGGCAAGCACAGCTTGAAGGTGTCGACCCTGCTGTCAAGCTCAAGCAGGTGTCAGTGAGCGCCTAGCCAACCCTGACCTGCTTTCTCGCTGCATGAAGTTGCAGACCTCCAACGCCAACAAGAGCCTGCACACGACAGTTTGGAGGAGGGCACCGAAGGCAAAATCCTGCGGAAAGAAGACAACAGAAATTGCTGTCACCCTGGCAGTGATGTCCTACAACAAGGGAGCTGGTGCACTGTCAGATGCTGTCAGCAGTCTTGGTGTGTCGCCTGGCAAGACCTTGTTGCACGTTGCTGCTCAACTCAATGCGATCCGACTGCGCTTTGCAGACAAGGCCGCACACGCTGAAACCAAGACATCACGGAAGAGAAAGACCATGGAGAAGGTGCAACAGAATGTCAAGCTGGTGGCATCTGAGGGAGTCCTCTATGATGCAGGAGGGCACTGAATGAGAGGAGGACACTGAGTGAGAGGAGGATACTGAGTGAGAGGAGGACACTGAATGAGAGGAGGACACTGAATGAGAGGAGGGCTCAGAATGAGAGGAGGACACTGAATGAGAGGAGGACACTGAATGAGAGGAGGACACTGAATGAGAGGAGGGCACTGGGTGAGAGGAGGGCACTGCGTGAGAGGAGGACACTGAGTGAGAGGAGGACACAGGGTGAGAGGAGGGCACAGAATGAGAGGAGGACACTGAATGAGAGGAGGACACTGAATGAGAGGAGGACACTGAGTGAGAGGAGGACACTGAATGAGAGGAGGACACTGGGTGAGAGGAGGACACTGAGTGAGAGGAGGACACTGAGTGAGAGGAGGACACTGAGTGAGAGGAGGACACTGAGTGAGAGGAGGGCACTGAATGAGAGGAGGACACTGAGTGAGAGGAGAACACTGTGCGAGACTGTTTGAACTTGATTTTGTATGTTTTTGTTGATGTGTGACAATTTTGATGAATGCCGCATTCTCCATGTTATGGTATTATTATTTTACATTTTATCACTAATGTATATTAAAAATACAGTTACAGACTCTTTATTGAGTCTATAGATACTTCCTTGTGGCAATAGGGCCACAAAAATGCAATATTATAGTCAGTATTGATGGTTGTATCTTAGTATTCCGTTTTTGTTATTTTTCTCAAAACAACATATTCACGTTTTTTTAAGCTTTGTGGAAAGTCCCCCGAAAAAAGTTACAAAGATAAGAGGCTGAAATTTGTGCTGCAGAAGGATGCATTATAATTCTGTGCAATGAGTACCAAATCATAAATGTCTAAGAGACCACATGATGGGGGTAATATTTAGAAAAATATAAGTTACAAATTTTTTTTTTTAACTTTCCTTTTTTTGAATCAAAATAAAACTTGTTTTTCTTCCAAACTACTTCATTGCACAACTTGATATATTATTTACTGGAATAAATCAGAAAATGAGACATAAATTATTTAATTTTTTCATGGGACTTTCCACACCTATCAGCAATTCTAGGATTTTCCGGTTACCATGGTTACGGTTATGCAAATTGCATATTATCTCGTGGGTAACCTTATTTTTATACAAACATACCCTGCAAATTTTGTCAAGATACAATGAATATTTTTTGAGATATGACATACACACATTTCACGAGGAGCCTGTACCCTTAAAGAAACTAATGTACAAAAATTGATCAACCTGTCCTACGAGTCTTCCACTGTTCCCGCCCACCCGAAGCACGCCTCTTCTTAAATGTTCCCGTCGATGACTACACAAGCTACCGACCTATATTTATAAGCTACCGACCTATAATAAAAATTTCCATATGTGTCCAAGTTACTTGAACTCTGCCCAACTGCATTTGCATATGCAATACAACGGCATCGGAGATCCTTTTCAGAGCACATACCGCCCGTCACACAGTTTCTCATGGTTGTTCCTATAGTTAACCTGGAATGGTACGGCCGACGCGCATTTTCATGTGCAGGTCCCACCCTCTGGAACTCCGTTCCACTAGAGCTAAGAAGCAAACATGACTCTGGACATTTTAGGAGAGACCTGAAAACCTTTCTCTTTAATCAGGCTTTTTTGTAATTTATAGTCTTTAAATATATACATCTTAATGTTATATATGGCCAACATAATAATCGAAATGTGTAGTTGTATTAGCATATGTAACGCATTTATTGTAATATTACAACGACTTACGTAATGTATTCTTACACCATGTTTTACAAACACCCCTGAATCTGCTTTGTAGATATGTATAAATAAATTTGATTTGATTTGATGATTTGAAGTTATTTACATATGGTATGCATGCCAAGTTGCACTAACATTCCTAGGTAAAGTCTCACAGGTGTGGCAGAATCAGAAATGCATGCAATGTGTGGATGAATGTATTTAGTTTTCTTCCTGGCTGAGGTAAGTAGAGGGAATGCCGTCTTGTCCAGATGCAGATCTTCAACATTGTTTGGATCTTTCACTCTCAGTATAGGTTTTTTAATTTTGAGAGTTAATACGGATTTGCTTGAAATATAAAATATGTGAGATACTGTTTTCTGATATAAAATTGCAAGTATAATTTTGAATGAAAAATTTATAGTAGTCAAAACACAAAAATTGTATTTGATGTAGGTGTATTTATTGTAGCTGGCAACACTCGATCTGAATGAGAATGTTGTAGACCAGTTAATCAATGGAAACCGTAATACGGAGTAACAGATTTACACGAATATGACTTATCACCAGACATGACTTTGACCTTGTTCTCTCACACAGGACGTACCAGTCGGAGCAACACTCCGCAGCAGAGGTGAAACAGGAAGTGGAGAATCACCTTTACGAGAAGGAGATTCTAGAGAATACGCTGCCCAGTCATATCATTATCGGGCCATTCTACGTGAACACGGACGGTGTGCGCAGTAATCTCGCCAAGAAGCGCAAGGCTCTCAGTAACGCTGTGCTCGAACTGCTGGCCCTACAACTCCGCAAACAGGCTGATGACGTAAGTGAATAAGACAACAATGTCGCATGCATAATCTTGGTATTGGAAGAAAACTTTTCCCGGTCAGTGTTTTGTATGGATATAATTTTATACTGTTGTGAGAAATATTTGAATACCAAACTCCTAAAAGGAAGTATCCTTTTTGATCCTGAATATGCATATGAGATGCATGAATACTGATTATTTTATATTTTTCAGGCATGTGAGATGTTCAAGTCGATCAGTCGCAAGCTGGTTGATCGCCCGAACTGCGTTGAAGAGTTGGCGGAAATGCGAGAATGGATGAAGACAATCCCGGATATCATCACTGAGCACACCGTAAGTTATTCATTAAGTTCTTGATGCTTAAGACCTTCTTTTCACATAAACATTATACACTGTAAACTTAATTAGATTAAAGTGAGTAGTTTTAAGATATGACAATGTCAATATTACCCATTTCAAGAACTGTGTCATACCTTAATGCTGCTTTATCAGGGTCAGGTCACTTCATCGGGGTCAGGTCACTTTATCAGGGTCAGGTCATTTCATCAGGGTCAGATCACTTCATCAGATTCAGGTCACTTCATCAGGGTCAGATCACTTCATCAGGCCGGGTCAGGTCACTTCATCAGGATCAGGTCAATTCATCAGGGTCAGGTCAATTCATCAGGGTCAGGTCACTTCATCAAGGTCAGGTCACTTCATCAGGGTCAGGTCAGTATCAGTATCAGTAGTGGTGGGTGGTAATTTGTGGACATCACAATCTTTTAAGGGCACGTTTTTTTAACTTTGTAGACATGTAAGATCATGTTTTGTGGACTTTGTAAATTGATGAGGTCATGTGTTTGGACTTTATAACTTATCAGACCACTCCTTAAAATCTTGTGGAAAAACACTGGAATAGCAAAATGTGATTCTCTCTAATGAGATTTTATAACCAGAGTAAGAATGGTTGTATGTCTGTTTCAGGAGCTCATAGACAAGGCAATGTCTGACTACGAACTCATAGAAGAGTTCTACTACAACCTGTCAGCAGAAGACTTCCAGGCAAAGTGAGTCACTCTATTCATGACTGAATAGTCCTAACATATGGCACAGCTCTGAGCTGGTTTTCTTCAAACCTAACTGATAGATACCAAACCATAAAGATTGGGAACTGCTTTTCGGCTGCACTGCCAACTTAGTTTGGTGTTTCCCAGGGTTCTGTTCTTGGGCCTTTGCTTTTTACTCTTTACACCACGCCACTAAGCTCTGTTATACAAAGACATAACTTGGATCATTATCTTTATGCTGATGATACTCAGATCTACATTTTGTTGGCTACCCCGGATACAAATCGCTCCCTTAACCAACTTAGTAATTACGCCTAAGATATCTTATTGGGATGACTGACAGCAAATTGAAATTAAATGCAAATAAAACTGAATTGATCATTATTGGTACTCCAATGCAGCTTAGTAAACTAGTTTTTCCCTACGCATATTTTGAATCAGCATTTTACACCAGCAACCTCAGTGCGGAATCTAGGAGTGATCTTTGATAGTAATTTCAATTTCCGACAACACATATTTCAAATGTGTCGCTGCTGTTTTGATCATATTCGTGATCTTTGCCATATTCGCCGGTATGTCATTTTCTGTTGCTAAAATTATTGCAACAGCGCTTGTTAGCAGCAGACTTGACTGTTGCAAGTCTCTCCTTTATAATATAGCTAGTAAGGATGTTACAAAACTTCAACATGTCCAAAATTGTCTGGCAAAGATAGTTACAAGATCTCCTCGTTTTTCTCGCTCTGTACCACTTTTTAAGTCTGCATTGGCTTCCTCTACAATATCATACAAAATTTAAGATCTGCATTTATATTTAAGATATTGTATACAAAATAGTGAAGAATTATTTATTTGAAATTGCATTTACACCCTAACTTTCAGCGGTCCCTTGCTCTAATGATGACTCGTGCTTGTCCCTGTTAACGATTTTGCCCAATGATTCCTGTATGTTGCACCTCTGAGCTCAGCTTCCTGGGATTTAGGCACCGTAGAAGTTTGTCATTATTATTATTATAACTGTGTAAACTTAGCCATATATAAAAACAATTTTGTATACACAACATTATAAACATAATATTGCTGTCAACCTAATATTGTAAACACAGTGTTGTAAACATAATAGTGTAAATACAATGTTGTAAACAAAATAGTTAACAACATAATGCATTATGTAAAATCAGCCATATATAAAAAGTTAAGAAAATGCAAAGACAAACATGTAAACAAAATAATGGTGGGGAATATGTATATAAACGATGTTGACCCTAGGTGGACGGCGGTCGGCTGGCCGCACAAGATAGAGCAGCAGATGGAGCAGACAGAGAACCAACTGGAGGAGGATGAGGAACGCTTCCGCAAGCTCCAGCTCCAGGACCAGGCCAACTTCAACGACCGTCTCGACACACTCTTTGTGAGTACCGTAAACACTCTTTTAAAAGCCTCACCCTTAATTAAAGCCTCACCTAAAATATGACGTCATCATTTGCATTCTGCCATTCTGCTATGCAGTATTGTAATTGCAGTCATGGCGATAAGTATGATGTTTGTCTTTGTGCAAACTGCCTCAGTTACCTCGACAACCCTTCTCCCTAGTGGCTTGACCCCAATCTTTGTACACATTGTCCCCTAGTGATCTTGCAACATATGCAACTGTTACAGATGGTTGTCGCTGGCATGGCGGCGCACAATGACATCAGCAAGGCGCATGAGATTGCCAACGAGGTGCGACGTATCCACAAACAGCTGAAGGAGGCCCAGACCTGGGCTGCGACCTACAACAACCGCGAACGACTCTTTTCCATGCCGGTTACTAATGTACGTACGCTGGTTTTATTTGCTCTAACTTTAATCAAATTAGCTTAAGTAGATATCTGTGCATGTGAGTATGTTAACATTTTTCTCCAAGATGGCTTTTACCTCAGGCGCCAAAGTTTCAGGGATTAGTCTTCAATCCTCCGGGAAAAAAAGCAATGCCTTGCATTTGTAATTCCTCATTGGTTAAGTGTTCCTACCAGTTATAGGACTGTACTGGATGTCAGATGGGCGTTAATCGATTGCTCAAGCATGTCTTCTGTGATTGTTTCGTGCAACATACACTGTCAACTGATCATCTAAGGATATTGTACATAACTTGCGTTGCAAAAAACTGCTCAAGTTTATGTCGTACAAACATTATCTACCAATACTTCAGGAAACGAACTTGTGCATCTATACGTATGTAGTGCCATCCAGATGTTGGTCATTTTTGCTAGTGTCTGTAATGTATGTAGACACAGAAATGTTTGCTACGTACGGCATAGACTGTATTTTACCCTGTGGACGTGGACCCTACGTGGAACAGACCTTGTGCGGCTGTAGTCATGTGCTCCTCCAGGTGTCTTCATGTGTCATTTCATGGTGATTATCTATTACAGTACGAGAAACTGGCAAAGCTCATCAAAGAATTTGAGCCGTTCAAGAACTTGTGGATCACAGTGTCAGACTGGCTGAAGTGGTACGACAGCTGGATGCACGATCCACTGACCAGCATCGATGCAGAGATGGTGGAGAAGAATGTCAGTGATGCGTATAAGATGATGCACAAGTCTGTGAAGATATTCCAGGACATACCAAGTGAGTGTCCTTAGAACAAACTCACGACACTGATGTCATACGGTGGTCGATTCATGAGTCATATCTGGCAGTGCCTATCAGCATCAGATGTTTGGCGATGTCACATGTCTGTCATATATCTGTCAGTGCATGTCAATGTCAGATATCTATCAGTGTCTGTCGATATCAGATGTCTATCAGCATCAGATATATGTCAGTGTCAGATATCTAGCAGCATCATATGTCTGTCAGTGTCAGATATCTGTGAGACACAGGTGTCTGTCGGTGTCAGGTGTCTATCAGTGAGGTATCTATCAGCATCAAATGTCTATCAGTGTCAAATGTTTCTGATCTTTGCCAAGGTTAGATGTCTAGCAGTGTGTGTTAGTTTTTTTGTCTGTACCAGTCTGTATTAAATACCCATCTACACCCACCTGTATACACCTGTACACACCTGTGTCCATTTGTACCCATCTCCTTCTTTCTTTAAATATGACCAACATAATTTTGTTGATGATTCTGTCGTAGAGTTTATTGAGAATGAGACCTCCGCTCTGTGAGTCCACGACAGGTTTTCTCCATTTCCCTGCGTGGAATCTGTTACTTTCCCTGGAATAGACACCAGATAGAAGGGACATTTAGCTTACAGGATCTCTTCTAAAAAACTCAGGCAATGTAGGGCAAACAAAATTGTCTAAAGTTTCGACACAGCGGCCGAACCAGTACCGAACCACTGTGCCCATCAGCACCAGGATTTGAACCCTGGTTTCGTCTGAATGACAGTCCAGTCAGTGCCTGTCTCTACTCGCCTGTGCCAATCTGTAATTCTGTACCCACCTATACCTGTGTGTTATTTGCAGGTGTGGCGGACGTGGCGAAGGAAATCAAGGGATACATCGAGGACTTCAAGCCCAACATTCCCCTCATCCAGGGCCTGCGCAACCCTGGGATGAGACACAGACATTGGGAGCAGGTGGGTGCCCTCCTTCCCTCTCCAGCTACCATTATGTACATTACTTCCAGTATAAACACCATGCCACATGCCTACTGCAGATAAGGCTGTCATCCGCCTACTCAGTAAGGCTTTACCATGTCACATGTAACAAGCAAGTATCTTATGCCTTTTGTAATAATATTTGTGCTTCAGTTACATGCTCTCAAATGTTACAGTGTATATCTTAACGACAAACAATTTTAATTATTTAAAATAATAAATGATAACTTAATTATTTTAAGTGTCTGAATATTTTAACTATATATTCAGACATTCAAAATAATTAAATTCAGACACTTAAAATAATAAAATTATCAGCTGTCCAAAAATATACAGTGCACAAAAATAATTCTCAGATATCATGTCCGTATACTTATGTACGCAAAAGAGTCCTGATGCCACGTCATCCCCGTTTGATTACACAAGTGTTAACAGGGCTTTGTAATTTCAGTACAGTTACCTCGTATATTGGTATCAGATTACATTGGAACAAAAATTAAAACAATATTTTACACAGGTACACAAAAATAATAAATTTTGTCAAATATTTTAAAACATACCGTGTCTGCATACAAGCCATCATTATGGCAGGACAGATTTTCTTTCTTGTTATTTTCCTGGGGGGATATTTTAAGGTCGGTAGGCATAAGTAATTTCATTGTAATTTTTGTTGTTGCGAAGGTGACACCCATAATTTCTTAAGATAAATATAACAAAATATATTTTTCATATTTTCATGGCTATAGAGATTGGGTCAGGTAGCTAAGATTTCTGTTTGTCTTTTTGCTTGGATTTCTACACGGTCGCAAATAACTGATGTATTTTCCTTGAAATATTGCAAAAACTTTTAGGGTTGGGTACATTTAGCACAATTAGTGAGATGATTACTCTGAAAGTCCTTATGTGCATGCATAAAACATTGTATAACACTGCATGAAACCAACGTCATTAACATGAGGCCCAACCTGGCCTATTTGAAAGTTTAATTATATCAATGTATTTGCCACTTCAACTACCTTGGATTTGGCAAGTGCCAATTTAGTCATCATAAGAAATTAACACAAAAACTGCCTATGTGCACTCAAAATCAGCTCCCTTATTTGTTGTGATAAAAAATAAACAATGTATTGGGCACACAGTGCTAAACGACGCAGCTCGCCCCTATAACGCCTCCGACAAACAAACAATTTTGTTTAGTAACAAACATTTTGTGATAGTGCAGCATAATTACTACAATAAATTAAACCAAGTATTAATTAGAACAATGTGTCCATAAGAACACAATCTTTGTTGACATCTATGCTGATCGCCGACACCCGTCATATTGTCAACTTGTCCGTGATATTGCGATGTTTACTTCATTTTTCCAGCTGTCAGGTGACCTAGGATTCCAAGTGACACCCAAGGCCAACCTGACCTTCAGCAAGTGTCTGGAAATGAACCTACAGGATCATATCGGTGTCATCAGTAAGATCGCAGAGGTCGCAGGCAAGGAATACGCAATTGAACAGGTGAATATGACACGTGATCTATTTTTGTGTGCATTACTCTTATGTGACATGACATCCTGTGAAGTTCCAACCAACCCTGTTTTTCTTATTGCTTCTTATAATATGTCATTAAATGTGTGTTACTAGCGTCACCAAAGACATGACACTGGTGTCAACAGAGACATGACACTGGTGTCAACAGAGACATGACACTGGTGTTAACAGAGCCATGACACTGGTGTCAATAAAGACATGACACTGGTGTCAACAGAGCCATGACACTGGTGTCAACAGAGACATGACACTGGTGTCAACAGAGACATGACACTGGTGTCAATAAAGACATGACACTGGTGTCAACAGAGCCATGACTCTGGTATCATTAGAGACATGACACTGGTGTCAACAGAGACATGACACTGGTATCAACAGTGACATGACATTGGTGTCAACAGAGACATGACACTGGTGTCAACAGTGATATGACACTGGTGTCAACAGAGACATGACACTGGTGTCAATAGTGACATGACACTGGTGTCAACAGAGACATGACACTGGTGTCGATAGTGACATGACACTGGTGTCAACAGAGACATGACACTGGTGTCAACAGAGACATGACACTGGTGTCAACAGAGACATGACATTGGTGTCAACAGAGACATGACACTGGTGTCAACAGAGACATGACACTGGTGTCAACAGAGTCATGACACTGGTGTCAATAAAGATGTGGCACTGATGTCAAAAAAGACATGACACTGGTGTCAACAGAGACATGACACTGGTGTCAACAGAGACATGACACTGGTGTCAACAGAGACATGACACTGGTATCAACAGAGACATGGCACTGATGTCAATAAAGACATGACACTGGTGTCAACAGAGACATGACACTGGTGTCAACAGAGACATGGCACTGATGTCAATAAAGACATGACACTGGTGTCAACAGAGACATGACACTGGTGTCAACAGAGACATGACACTGATGTTAACAAATCTAACAAAAATAGAAAGAGGCGACTGGGAAGCAATACACTTACAATGCCCATAAGTTAGAGTGTTAATATATATATATAACCACTGTTGAAAAAGAAAGATGACACAATGTGTCAGTTGTATTATGCAGTAGTGCAGTGGCGAGAACATTGGACTCTCGATCGAGAAAACCCAGGTTCGAGTCCTGTACTGCCATTTCAAACCTTGGGCAAGTTCATTCATTCTGCGTTGCTCCAGTTCACTCAACTGTATGAATGAGTACTGGGCTATAGAAGGTGGTGGATATTTGTGGCTGAATGCATCCCAGAGAAGTCGAGATGGTGTTCTGTTAAACATATCTGCTAGAGAATAAAGTGTAAATCACTTTAAGCAGCCCTAAGGACTGGATACTATGCAATATAAGAACTTCCCTTTTTACAAAGACGTGACGTGAAGTGACACGTCACTCACTGAACCCTTTGTGTTGTCAGGCTCTAGACAAGATGGAGACGGAATGGACTCCTGTCAAGTTTGAGATCCTGCCCTACAAGGAGACTGGGACGTTCATCTTGAAGGCTTCGGAGGATATTTCCCAGTTACTAGATGATCACATCGTGATGACCCAGAGTATGTCCTTCTCTCCCTTCAAGAAACCGTTCGAGGAACGCATCAGTACATGGGAGAGCAAACTACGCACTACGCAGGTGGGTACACAGTGCACTACTTGGCAAACTACACATCAATTGTGTATCATGGAGAAAACTGTGTGTCAGGAAGATTGGTGGACCAGTGTTATTGTTATCACAATCAGTGTCATCAACACCATATTTGATATTGTGATCATCATGGTCATTTTTAATGTCATCATAATTTTCATCATCATTGTCACCATATGTATCATCATCATTATCAAGATCATTTTCATCATAATTGCTGTGGTCATCTTTGACATTTTCCTCATTGTCAAGATCAATGTCATCATCATCTTTGTCATCATTGTCATCACCATTGCTATCATTATCATTGTCATCACCTTTGCCACCATAATCACTATCATTGTCATCACCATTACCATAATAATAATCATCATTGTCATCACCATTGCCAACATAATAATCATCATTGTCATCACCATTGCCAACATAATAATTATCATTGTCATCACCATTGCCAACATAATAATCATCATTGTCATCACCATTGCCATCATAATAATCATCATTGTCATCGCCATTGCCAACATAATAATCATCATTGTCATCACCAATGCCAACATAATAATCATCATTGTCATCGCCATTGCCAACATAATAATCATCATTGTCATCACCATTGCTATCATAATAATCATCATTGTCATCACCATTGCCAACATAATAATCATCATTGTCATCACCATTGCCAACAATAATTATCATTGTCATCACCATTGCCAACATAATAATCATCATTGTCATCACCATTGCCATCATAATAATCATCATTGTCATCGCCATTGCCAACATAATAATCATCATTGTCATCACCATTGCCAACATAATAATCATCATTGTCATCGCCATTGCCAACATAATCATCATTGTCATCACCATTGCTATCATAATAATCATCATTGTCATCGCCATTGCCAACATAATAATCATCATTGTCATCACCATTGCCATCATAATAATTATCATTGTCATAACCATTGCCAACATAATAATAATCATTGTTATCACCATTGTCAACATAATAATCATAATTGTCATCACCATTGCCAACATAATAATCATAATTGTCATCACCATTGCCAACATAATAATCATCATTGTCATCACCATTGCCAACATAATAATCATCATTGTCATCACCATTGCTATCATAATAATCATCATTGTCATCACCATTGCCAACGTAATAATTATCATTGTCATCACCATTGCTATCATAATAATTATCATTGTTATCACCATTGCCAACATAATAATCATCATTGTTATCACCATTGCCAACATAATAATCATCATTGTTATCACCATTGCCAACATAATAATCATCATTGTCATCACCATTACCATCATAATAATTATCATTTTCCTAATAATTATCATTGTCATCACCATTGCCAACATAATAATCATCATTGTCATCACCATTGCCAACATAATAATCATCATTGTCATCACCATTGCCAACATAATAATCATCATTGTCATCACCATTGCTATAATAATCATTATCATTGTCATCACCATTGCCAACATAATAATCATCATTGTCATCACCATTGCTATCATAATAATCATCACCATTGCCAACATAATAATCATCATTGTCATCACCATTGCCAACATAATAATCATTGTCATCACCATTGCTATCATAATAATCATCATTGTCATCACCATTGCCAACATAATAATCATCTTTGTCATCACCATTGCTATAATAATCATTATCATTGTCATCACCACTGCCAACATAATAATCATCTTTGTCATCACCATTGCCATCATAATAATCATCATTGTCATCACTATTGCCAACATAATAATCATCATTGTTATCACCATTGCCAACATAATAATAATCATTGTCATCACCATTGCCAACATAATAATCATCATTGTCATCACCATTGTCATCATAATAATTATCATTTTCCTAATAATCATCATTGTCGTCATCATTGCCAACATAATAATCATCATTGTCATCACCATTGCTATAATAATCATTATCATTGTTATCACCATTGCCAACATAATAATCATCATTGTCATCACCATTGCTATCATAATAATCATCATTGTCATCACCATTGCCAACATAATAATCATCATTGTCATCACTATTGCTATCATAATAATCATCATTGTCATCACCATTGCCAACATAATAATCATCATTGTTATCACCATTGCCAACATAATAATCATCATTGTCATCACCATTGCCAACATAGTAATCATCATTGTCATCACCATTGCCAACATAATAATCATCATTGTCATCACCATTGCCAACATAATAATCATCATTGTCATCACCATTGCTATAATAATAATCATCATTGTCATCACCATTGCTATCATAATAATCATCATTGTCATCACCAATGCCAACATAATAATCATCATTGTCATCACCATTGCCATAATAATAATTATCATAGTCATCACCATTGCCAATATAATAAGAATCATTGTTGTCACCATTGCCAACATAATAATCATCATTATCATCACCATTGCCAACATAATAATCATCATTGTCATCACCATTGCTATCATAATAATCATCATTGTTATCACCATTGCCAACATAATAATTATCATTGTCATCACCATTGCCAACATAATAATCATCATTGTTATCACCATTGCCAACATAATAATCATCATTGTCATCACCATTGCCAACATAATAATCATCATTGTCATCACCATTGCTATCATAATAATCATCATTGTCATCGCCATTGCCAACATAATAATCATCATTGTCATCACCATTGCCAACATAATAATCATCATTGTCATCACCATTGCTATCGTAATAATCATCATTGTCATCACCATTGCCAACATAATAATTATCATTGTCATCACCATTGCCAACATAATAATCATCATTGTCATCACCATTGCCAACATAATAATCATCATTGTTATCACCATTGCCAACATAATAATCATCATTGTCATCACCATTGCCAAAATAATAATCATCATTGTCATCACCATTGCCAAAATAATAATCATCATTGTCATCACCATTTCTATCGTAATAATCATCATTGTCATCACCATTGCCAACATAATAATTTTCATTGTCATCACCATTGCCAACATAATAATCATCATTGTCATCACCATTGCCAACATAATAATCATCATTGTTATCACCATTGCCAACATAATAATCATCATTGTCATCACCATTGCCAAAATAATAATCATCATTGTCATCACCATTTCTATCGTAATAATCATCATTGTCATCACCATTGCCAACATAATAATTATCATTGTCATCACCATTGCTATCATAATAATCATCATTGTTATCACCATTGCCAACATAATAATCATCATTGTTATCACCATTGCCAACATAATAATCATCATTGTTATCACCATTGCCAACATAATATTCATCATTGTTATCACCATTGTCATCATAATAATTATCATTTTCCTAATAATTATCATTGTCATCACCATTGCCAACATAATAATCATGATTCTCTTTATCATTGCCAACATTATCAATGGTGGCTTTTGTTGGTGTCTTTTTCTTTGCTTTGTTCCATTTTTTTTTTTGAATTATTTAATGGGATTTTGTTTATAATCAACCAAATCTCTGTTTTCTCACCCAATCAAAGAAGATGTCAAGCACACATGTGCGCATTTTCTTTTGTCGTAGCTGTTTGTAAGCATGGAGTGATCTCACGTTCTTGGCAATATACGAGATAGATATTCAATGTGTCTGCACACTCAGTGGGTGAACACCGTCACTATGTTTGCGTCATTACATTATTGGTGAAGTTATTATTATACCTCCGCAGGACGTCTTAGATGAGTGGCTGCTGTGTCAGAGACAGTGGCTCTACCTGGAGCCCATCTTCAGCTCCGATGACATCAATCGTCAGCTACCAGTGGAGAGCAAGCGCTATCAGACGATGGAACGACTCTGGCGCAAGATCATGAAAGACGCCAAGGAAAACCCACAGGTATATAAATAAATACACATGCCAGCAACATGGTAACAACGTGGTAGTTACGTGGCAGAAACAAAAACATTTTTGTTTGAGTGACTGATAATCTTTTTAATTGGATATTCTAAATGAAACACAAACAACAAAATATGACGTAATATAAAGAAAAAATATTCATTCACAAAGTGGCGAGATTTCTATCACGTTGACCCAAGTTTCACCAAACTTCCACCTTCTTACCACATGGAAGCTATGTGATGTACTTGCTGGGTAATATATAAAATAATAGTATATCTCATAAATCCTCACAAACTCAAATTCAGAGATGCTACAAAACACAATTAAGTTTAAAAAATACTTCTTAAATTGATAATACAATTTTTTTAATATCTTATTTTAATTTGTGTATCACGTACTTTTGAGTGGAACCATTAATTTGAAAGTTGATGATCCTGCTGACCACCAATGTTTCATCTCGGGCATACAATATAATATTGTATAAACTTTTTTTCAATTTGTCAACTCCAGGGCTAGTGCTTCTTTCACGGGTGCTTACAAAATACAGTAAAAGTTAACGAAACTAACTCTTACATAATTTATAATGTATTAAAAGTATATGTAGTCAAATTAAAGGTAAAATTAAATGGAAAAGCAATGATTAGCAAAACTGCTGAAAAGCTAAGCAGACTGGATAAAAAGTAACAAATATAAACAAAATTTTAATAAATATATTGAATACCTATTAAAATCACATGCTAAGGGGCATATGACAAAAAATTATTAAAACTGTCCTTTAGGCTAGCAACTGACCCCAGTGTTGTTGATGGCGTTGCTAGGTGATCTCACTCTGCCCTGACAACCGTCTCCTTGACAACCTGAGGGAATGCAACAAGCTGCTGGAACAGGTACAGAAGGGGCTCAGTGACTACCTGGAGACTAAGCGCAACTCGTTCCCACGCTTCTACTTCCTCTCAGACGATGAGTTGCTCGAAATCCTCTCCCAGACGAAGGATCCGACGGCCGTACAACCGCATCTGAGGAAGTGCTTTGAGAACATCGCCAGGGTAATCTATATATTAACATTACATTAACTCTCAAGTCTTGTCAGTCTGTCTCCTCTGAGATGCTGAAGGCCACTCACCTCGTTGATCACTTGCCTTTGATCTGCCAGTCAGCGATGCATTTAAGCAAAAATGATAGTTATTTAGAGATAGTTACTACAACGTGGGTTATAAATGATTGTCTTTTTCTGCACTGCCACCTAACAGAAATATATATATAAGACATCTGTTCTTGCAATGTGACTGGAAAATGTCCGTTTACTTGTAAATATTTTATTGATAAACATCTTCGAATGTTTCAGTTCTCGCAAACCCTCTAACTTGTTTTCATCTCTATCTGAGTTCACCTGAATCTCAGAGATGTTGTACACTCTGCTAAAGCACTTACCATCTATTGAGTTGCTTTCTGTGTGTGTGTGTGTGTGTGTGTGTGTGTGTGTGTGTGTGTGTGTGTGTGTGTGTGTGTGTGTGTGTGAGATATGTCTAATTGTGTGGAGTGCAGTAGCACAGCGGTAAGAACTCCTGAGTCTCAACTGAGAGAACGCGGGTTCGAATCCTGTGCGGCAGTGTTGAACCTTGGGCAAGTTCGTTTACTCTACATTGCTTCAGTTCACTCAGCTGTATGAATGAGTAACTGGCTATAGACAGTGGTGGCTATTTGTGTATGAATAGTATTCGCGCATTAATTGCAACATGGCTGGATGCTTCCCAGAGAATTCGAGATGATGTTCAATTGAACAGGTCTGCCAGTGAGTAAAGTATAAAGCACTTCGAGCAGTCCTGAGGACTGGATACTGCGCTATATAAGAACTTACCTTTGCTTTTTTACAGTACTTTAATTGATGACTTATGTTTGTTGTCATATGGTTTGTGTGTCATGCTCCAAAAACTTGATTATCTTATATTCTCCATGTTTCTGCTTCAGATAACGTTCGAGGCAGACTTGAAGATAACAAAGATGGTGTCAGGTGAGGGAGAGGTTGTTCCCTTTAAGAAGGACCTGTATCCACGAGGCAATGTGGAGGACTGGCTACTGGAGGTGGAGACTGTGATGAAGGAAAGTCTTCGGTTGATCCTCCTCGAGGCCATGGAAGACTACAACAAGGTAACATTGTCCCACTTCTGACACCATGCAATATCATCCCATTTCTAATATACTATGTTATGTCACATTGAGGCTATAGATGATTATGGCAAGGTAACGTTGGCCCACTTCAGACACAATTTGATGTTATCCCACTTCTGACACCTTGCAACAATATCCCACCTCTGACACCATACAACAATATCCCCCTTCTGACACACCGTATGATGTTATCCCCTTCTGACACACCGTATGATGTTATCCCCTTCTCACACACTATGATGTTATCCCCTTCTGACACACCGTATGATGTCCCCTTCTGACACACGGTATGATGTTGTCCCCTTCTGACACACCGTATGATGTTGTCCCCTTCTGACACACCATATGATGTTGTCCCCTTCTGACACACCGTATGATGTTGTCCCCTTCTGACACACCGTATGATGTTATCCCCTTCTGACACACGGTATGATGTTGTCCCCTTCTGACACACGGTATCATGTTATCCCCTTCTGACACACGGTATGATGTTATCCCCTTCTGACACACGGTATGATGTTATCCCCTTTTGACACACCATATGATGTTATCCCCTTCTGACACACGGTATGATGTTATCCCCTTCTGACACACGGTATGATGTTATCCCATTTCTGACACTGGCATTATCCCACTTCTGACATCATTACACACAGTTGGGGTATCTCCCCCACTGTCCATCATGTTCATTAGAGGAACAACAGCTACTTGACAAACACACACTTTCTGTGAATAAAGCAGAGGTGCGTCGCATTCATTAGCTTGTCCTTATAAACTGAACAAATATCACATGGTGTTACCCTGGCTTGTATCATATCAATCTTCTTCTTCACTCCCTAATACCTTGCAGGATGGGGAACACCTAGTCTGTTTCACCCACATGTCATCTCCATCTGTTTCCTTTCTCTCCCATTCTGCTGTTCACCCCTACCCTTTTGAGGTTTCTTAGCACTGTCTCTCTACAACTGAACTTCACACCCCATCTTCTCTTTCTACCCCCTTCTCCTGCTTCCACTATCTTTGACAGGCCCTCCTTATTCGTTCTTGTTCATGTCCTGCTCATCCCCGTCTGCTCAAAACTACCTTCTTATGCGTGGAGCACAGTGGTGCAGTGGCTAGAGCTTCGGACTCTTGCCCGAGAGAACCCGGGCTCAAATCCTGTGCTTCGGTGTTGAACCTTGGGCAAGTCCGTTTACTCTACATTGCTCCAGTTCACTCAGCCGTATGAATGAGTACCATGTGTGTATGAATAGTCTTCACACATTAATTGCAGCATAGCTGGATGCTTCCCAGAGAAGTCCAGATGGTGTTCGATTGAACAGGTCTGCCAGGGAGTCAAGTGTAGTAAAGTGCTTTGAGCAGTTCTGAGGACTGGATACTGCGCTATGTAAGAACTTACCATTTTTACTTTTTACAAGTGTGTATTTATTGGTCCATCTGTGTGTGTAGAAAAAACGGACGGACTGGGTTCTACTGTGGCCTGGTCAAGTGGTCATTGCAGTATGTCAGCTCTACTGGACAAAGGAAGTGTCCACAGCCTTGCAGCAGGATGACCTGGAAGCCCAGTTCAAGATTCTCCTCCAACAGGTATGCTTTGCTCTATCTATAGTCTGTACTTAAATTGATCAGATATTCGTTAATTTAATATGTAATTTCATAATCAAATGTTTCTATACATGCAACTGCACACCATTTATATGTTTTGCCAAGTCAATTAATATTTACGCTGTTGGTATTCATTTGCAGGCATTTACAATGTTTACCAGATGTTTTATATTCTGTGTGTTGGAATCACAAACTCGATCAGTTTTGACATTGCAGTGTCATTTGCACAGTTTAAACATCAGTCAAAGTAATTAGATGTGTCAGTGTGTGCACTAAGTTTCTTGGAGTTGTGGTTGGGTCAGATTTAAATGTTAGAAATTTGGGGATAGATAATTTTTCAGTGCACAGTATAGAGCCAACGATTTGCACACCAATGTGCAAAATTGGGGTGTGATTTCAGTACACATGATTGGATGCTCATTTGAATTTCAGATGGGAGTGAGTACCCTGATTCCACCGTCCATTAAATAATGACTGTTCCCATAGTTCAAGTTAGTTGCGTCATGTCAGCTGTCGAGTGATATGTCACTGAGTGTGTTGATGTGTCACCAGCTCAACGACCTGAGAGAATTGGTGCGAGGATCACTGTCGAAGATCGCACGTCAAGTCTTGTCGGCTCTCATTGTCATAGAAGTACACGCCCGAGATGTTGTCAACAAGATGCTTGAAGAGAACGTAAAGAACGTTAATGACTTTGAGTGGATCAGTCAACTCAGGTTTGTCAATATGTGTTGTGTCTTTAAAGTCGTTATTTGTTAATCAGTTGATTCAGTGTGTTACGCAGAACATATGTGTTGATGTAGTGTGTTATGGACTACAAATGTGTTATTGCTGTAAGTGATGGAGAACAAATGTGTTATTGCAATAAGAGACTGAGGACAAATTTATTGATGTGATAAGTGACAGTGAACAAATGTGTCGATTCAATAAGTGACACAGAACAAAATTATGTTATTGCAACAAGTGACAGAGTACAAATGTGTTATTGCAATAAGTGACAGAGTACAAAAGTGTTATTGCAATAAATGACAGAGTACAAATGTGTTATTGCAATAAGTGACAGAGTACAAAAGTGTTATTGCAATAAATGACAGAGTACAAATGTGTTATTGCAATAAATGACAGAGTACAAATGTGTTATTGCATTAAGTGACAGAGTACAAATGTGTTATTGCAATAAGTGACAGAAAACTAGTGTGTTGATACAATGTGTTATGATCAACACATGTGTTGATAGAGTATGTCACAGAAGATAGGTGTGTTGCAGATACTACTGGCTGGAGGATGACAATCTCTACATCCGCGCGGTCAACGCTCAGTTCATCTATGGCTACGAGTATCTGGGCAACACGGGGCGACTTGTCATCACCCCTCTCACTGACAGGTGCTGCCATACACAATCAACTATAACTTGTCATCACCCCTCTCACTGACAGGTGCTGCCATACACAATCAACTATAACTTGTCATCACCCCTCTCACTGACAGGTGCTGCCATACACAATCAACTATAACTTGTCATCACCCCTCTCACTGACAGGTGCTGCCATACACTATCAACTATAACTTGTCATCACCCCTCTCACTGACTGGTGCTGCCATACACAATCAACTATAACTTGTCATCACCCCTCTCACTGACAGGTGCTGCCATACACTATCAACTATAACTTGTCATCACCCCTCTCACTGACAGGTGCTGCCATACACAATCAACTATAACTTGTCATCACCCCTCTCACTGACAGGTGCTGCCATACACTATCAACTATAACTTGTCATCACCCCTCTCACTGACTGGTGCTGCCATACACAATCAACTATAACTTGTCATCACCCCTCTCACTGACAGGTGCTGCCATACACTATCAACTATAACTTGTCATCACCCCTCTCACTGACAGGTGCTGCCATACACAATCAACTATAACTTGTCATCACCCCTCTCACTGACAGGTGCTGCCATACACAATCAACTATAACTTGTCATCACCCCGCTCACTGACAGGTGCTGCCATACACAATCAACTATAACTTGTCATCACCCCTCTCACTGACAGGTGCTGCCATACACAATCAACTATAACTTGTCATCACCCCTCTCACTGACAGGTGCTGCCATACACTATCAACTATAACTTGTCATCACCCCTCTCACTGACAGGTGCTGCCATACACAATCAACTATAACTTGTCATCACCCCTCTCACTGACAGGTGCTGCCATACACTATCAACTATAACTTGTCATCACCCCTCTCACTGACTGGTGCTGCCATACACAATCAACTATAACTTGTCATCACCCCTCTCACTGACAGGTGCTGCCATACACAATCAACTATAACTCTGCATCAGCCACAAGTTTGAAATAAATTATTTCTCTTGCTTGCCATAACCATCTTGTAAAGTTTTGAATTTGAGAATTTTATATGACTGATTTTAATTGGGATTTCATTGGCATATCCTGATATGAGGCCAACTGTTATTTATCTATGTATAACCCACCTTTCTGGGATATTTTTAAGTTTTGCTTTCCACATTCTTGCTGCTAACTTATACAATAATCATTTAATTTATTTAATTTATTTCTCGTCCTCTATGATAATGAATACTTTCTTATGTCTCATCTACAATGTCCTTCACTAATGTTGATACCTTGCAGGCATGGGTTAATTTCAATTGTAAATTTATAATTTGTCATTTAAATTAACTCGGTTAATTTAATTTAATTAATTAACTTTACCAGAAGAGGTTAATTGAATTTAATTGAACTGTTCTGTTATGCAGTTCTGTGGTGATTGCCACTGGCTTGTTGACTGGAAGAAGAATTAACTTTGATGATCTGTGAATGACCAGCCACTTGGCAGCCAGTGTCAATCAGTAAATAAACTGAACTGTGGCAGTGCTTGTTCAGGTGCTACAGCTGTGTTTGTATATTGACAGAGCTAGTGTGCTGGTTGTAGATGTTACCTCACCCTCACTGGGGCTTTACATCTCAAGTTTGGTGGGGCTCCAGCTGGCCCGGCCGGTACTGGCAAGACTGAGACTACCAAGGTACAGAGTTGGGTGTTTTATTGGTCTTCTCATCTCTTGCCCAGTTGCCTAGCTTTTTTTAATTCTCCAACTAGAAAGATTATCTTCATTGAGGTGTAACTGTTCATCTTTCTTGAGTTAATGCAGAAGATCCAGTCTTGGGCAGTCACCCCTTCTGCACAGCCAAAGCAAGACTCTTCGTTCAAGACAGTTGGCTTATTTGATCAACATGCATGTCTTACTTTAGTCTTTGTGATGTTTGTCATTGTGACATTTACCTTTGTGATATTGGACTTTGTGATATTTGTCAGTGTGACATCTGTCTTTGTGACATTTTATTTTTGACATTATATTTATATTCTTTGCATTTGTGACATTTCTATGTGACATTTATGTTGGCAATATTTGCATTCATGTCATTCCTGTTTGTACCATTTATAACATCTGTATTGTTGTTATTTTTCGTGCCATTCATGTTATGATATTTGTGTATTTGTGACATTTCCAGGATTTGGCCAAGGCTTTTGCCATCCAGTGTGTGGTCTTCAACTGTTCCGACCAGCTTGACTACATGGCCATGGCAAAGTTCTTCAAGGGTCTTGCGAGGTAGAATTCCTCTCTTCAACCAACACATATATCATAAACCTGCTTCCATAATTAAAATTAGTTTTCGCCTCTTTTAGAAACATCTTGTTAACAAATCAAACCTGTCTGCCAGTAGTATCCACTATGACATGTGGCCTTACCTGTGCAGGCATGTTGTTTAGGGTTGTGAAGATGTTGGGCAAACTGTGGGATTATTTTCAACTTGAAAGTCAAGTTGAAATTCTGTGAGAAATGGCAAAAATGGTCTGGCTCGATATACTATAACATAAGGCTGTTAACACTTTCGCAAGTTACCCACTTTTATTATCAAAGTGAATTATTTTGATGATTTTAACAGAACTGTATTTCTTTTATTAAACCGTACAACTAGTTATTCACACACTACACTTGAGCAACCATGAACATGATTTGTGAGATACAGTGGGTTTATATTAGAACAATGACCTATCAAGATATTGGCGCATTGTCTTATCCACATTTATCCTGTGATTTGTTTACATGTGAATTATGTCAATAAAATTACAGTCCCTTTGTTTGATAATAACAACACCACCATTTTGATGGCATCGATCAAACGCATTTGATTTGATAAGTTTCTAGTAAGTTTGTGATTGCAAGACTGAGTTTGGTTTTGTAGTTCGGGCGCATGGGCTTGCTTTGATGAGTTCAACCGAATCGACATTGAAGTGCTATCTGTTGTCGCTCAGCAGATAGCAACAATACAAAAGGCACAGATACAATTGGTAAGGAACCTGACAGAATTGTGTACATTTATCCAATCTGCTTCTCATTCTAGTTCTTCCCTTCATCAAGTTGGTAAGGTGAAAACGTGACATCATATTTGTATTGTTTCTGTAAAGTTACCATCACCTAAATGATATGTTTTGTATTGCAAGATAATAAAATGAAAACAAACTAATGCTAAACAGTAATTTGAGATATCATTTGAAGCACTGTTGTTTTCCTGTTTTCTTGTAAATGTGTTTTCATCAAGTAATTTATGGGTTCCAACTTAATCAGTTAGTCAGTATTTAGGAATAAACAGTTATCTATAAATATTGCATAGTATTTGTTAATAAATACTTAGTTTTCTGTTATAAACAAATAATATTGTTTGTTGTTAAATATTTTTCTTACAATTTTCCATAGCAAGAATATAAAACATTTAAACTGAACTGAATTGTTTATTCGACTTTGATGTATCCAAAAGTATGTGAGAAAAATAAGTTTGAATCTATTATTGTTTCCTGATATATCGTTGTTTTACTGTCACACTAGAGTTTGAATTTGGACTAGTCCATGCTGACTGCCTTCTGTGTTTGTAGTTGGATCGGTTCATGTTTGAGGGGATTGATCTTGTGCTGAAGCCATCCTGTGCTGTGTTCATTACAATGAACCCAGGTTATGCCGGCCGTACGGAACTCCCCGACAATCTCAAGGTGAATTATATTTCCATTATACGATCAACATAATTTTGTTGACAATTCTGTCATAGAGTTTTTTTAGAACAAGACCACTGCTCAGTGAATCCACAACATCTTTTTCCATTTCCCTACGTGGGATCTTTTACTTCCCCTGGCATAGACACCAGATAGAAGGGACCAACTGCTTATAGTGTCTCTTCCAAAAGACACAGGCAACGTAGAGTGAATGGAATTGCCCAGGTTTCCACATGGCAGTCGAACCAGTACCTCACTTACACTTCCCGTTAATCTCTAGTCTAACCAGAGCTGATATGTGTTATGTACATTTCTAATCTGCCACAGAAAAGTGGGCATTAACTTACAAAATTATGAATTGGGGTTTTGTACCTTTTTGGATTCCACAGATCATAAGCTTTAAAATGATACTTCGTTTGTTGAAATATCTTCAGTAACTTCAGATTTATTGACAGATGTGAGAGAGACAGACAGTAGATCATTAGACGTGTGAAATAATGATAAACTGGTACATTTTACAATTATATCCAACAATGATCATCCTCAATGGCTGGAGTAGTAGCGCAAATTATTGCATGTTGCCTACAACCTTGTCCAATTATTTGTGCTACTCCGCCAAAATCTCATCCAATTTTCAGACGATGTAATTAACGTAGTGTCTTTTGATATAAATATTGTATATTGACTGTGTTCTTGGGTTGTAGGCTCTCTTCCGTCCTGTTGCAATGATGGTGCCTGACTACGCACTCATTGCTGAAATTTCCCTCTTCTCATTTGGTTTCTCGGATGCACGAGTTCTGTCCAAGAAGATTGTCACCACCTTCAAGCTGTCCTCAGAACAACTCAGTTCACAGGTGAGTCTTAAAACGAGGGCACGCAATAGTGTAGTGGTTAGCACATCCGACTGACATGCCGGTGCCCCGAGTTCAGTACCCGGACTGGGCAGGTATGGTATATTTGGTGTAAAAACCTGGCTCTCAACATTGGGGACTGTGTATCCCTCGTGACTCGGAGATCAAGTTAATGTTAGTCCCGTCTCAATTTGGGACGTAAAAGAACCACTGAGGATGACAAGCACCCTGGCAGTGACCACCCTCAGTGCCAGCATAGAAAGGTCGGCTTGGCGATAATGTTCTAAAAAAGGCTGGCTAGTTGAATGAGACCTCATAAGATCATAACATTGTAACCACAATATATACAGACTAGTCAGTTAATAGAACTTTGCCGAGTGCTGGAAACAACTAGGAAACTAGGAAAACATGCACAGTTCCTGGGGTTTAGTGAGATATTCAAAGATGTGTGTATTTGGTATTTGATTATTTGTCTGTTGCGTTACCCGAAACCAGGCTCTTTAGCCAGGGGTGGTAGTGATAGTAGCAGGAATTTCATTGAATCAGTAGTAATTCACACAAACACACACACATACACACACAACACGCACACACACACACACAAACACATACACAACACCACACACTCACACACACCCAGCCACATCACCCACAATACCACACAAATACACACACTTGCACACACAACACGCATACACACAACACGCACACACACACCCACATGCACACACTCACACACACACTCACACACACACACACACCCTGCACACACACACAACACCCATTACCACACACACAACAACACGCCATAATAATAATACAACACCCACACACACACACACACACGCAGCCACACACAGCCACACACACACACAGCCACACACACAGTCACACACACACAGCTACACACACAGCCACACACACACACATACACACCTACCCCACACACACACAGCCACACACACACACACACACACACAGCCACACACACAGCACACACACACACACACACACACACACACACACACACACACACACACACACACACACACACACACACACACACACTCACACAAACACACACACATCCACCCACGCAATCACCCACCCGATATATACACACAAACGCACATAAACATATATACACACGCAGGCACTCACGCAGCTCCCCACACACTCATAGTCAGGCCCGTTGCGTAGTTGATTTATTTGGGTGGGGTGCGTTTTTTGGCATTGAATTACATATTTCCAACAAATAATCATCACATTTGAGCCGGAGTCTCGAAGGGGTAGTGTTTCAGATGGTTCTAGTTCTTGGGGGGTACAGTGTCTGATATTACTCGCAGTTAAGAGAGGTAGTTTTGGACACCTTCCAAGCGGAATTACTTCGCACAACCGGAACTCTTTTGCTTCAACATACGCACCAAACGCACCCCAAGACAATGGGCCTGCACACAAGCGCACACACACACCCGTGAACACATACACGCACACCCGCACGCCCGCACTCACACAAACACACATAAATCCTACATACCTACTGATAGACACCTATAGCGACTAGCATACAGAGACAGGGAGAAGACAATGGAGGGTGAAAGTGGTATGTATACGGTGTATTTTCATACTTGCCTAACACGATTGTGATAGTTCTCCCGTCAACGTGGATACGCGTCATTTTCTCTGGCCGTGTTCTTTTTAAGAGTCGACCGCTAAGTCGACGACCCTTGCAACGGAGCATCGTGGACATGCACAACACCGCCAGTTGTTTGTCTCTGCGTCTGTCTGTCTTTCACAACCTCACTTCACAGCTGCAGGTGTGCATCTGAACTGTTGCTTGGGAGCACGCTGGGTTCAATGCACGCAGTGTGTTGTGCTTGGTGGCGTTGCCAAGTAGACGAACACTCTTTGTCAGTGCGGTCGCATATCCTCTGTAAGCTACTGGTCAGTGCGGACGCATGTCCTCTCTAGGCTACTGGTCAGTACCTTGTCAACAGGTCAGCCTAACCATGCGGGACGTTTTGTTATAAATATTTAAAGGGTGTCCTGTACCTCCCGACACAACAGACATTCGGTTAGTCACCATCGTGCTATTTAATATTCATCTAGTCCTCGTTCAGCCAAGATTGTACATAGCACTGACTTTGCAGTCTCTCTGTAATCATAACTTGGCGTGGCACTACATTTTAAATTAGGGCAACTGTGACGCGGTGGATGTCTGCTGGCTGTTCTGGATGCAGATCGACACTCTCTGCTTCTGATCATATTCATGTTCGCCAGGAGACATGTCCTGGCTCAACGCTAACTGTATCTGCAGCTGCCACTGCAGGCACGCTCTTGCACACTGCGTACAATATGGTGTCGGGAATTGTCCTTCTGAAACAAGCTCAGCTTCTGGTGACATGCCTCTAGTTTAGTATTTCCTAAAAACAGACGTGAGCATTTATATATCAATTTGAAATTAAGTGCATAGTCGACAAATTTGTACCCTTCAAAAAACAAGGGAAACGGTCCAAAAAGAAACACTTATCGAAAGAAGCCATTAGAAAAATTAAGTATAAACAAATGATGTGGAAGTTATATAGATGTACTGGAAATGATGAAGACTACAACAGTTATAAAGAAGCACTTAACCAAGCTACAGCTGAAATTCGAATTTCAAAGAGAAGCTATGAACAACAATTAGCTAGTAATATAAAAAATGACAGCAAGAGTTTTTTGTGCGTATGTTCGAAGCAAACAGAAAGTTCAAGATAAGGTCGGTCCTCTAGAAGATAGTGCTGGAAATATAATATCAGAGGGATTCTTAATGGCAGAAGACTTGAATGAGTACTTTAGTTCAGTGTTTACCAGAGAAGATATTAGTTCACTGCCAATACCAGACGCTAAGTTCAAGGTGGCAGATTCAGACTGTTTAGGACAATTAATTGTAACCCCGGAAATGGTAGCTAAGAAAATAAGGGCTATGAAGGATAATAAATCACCTGGAGTGGATGGGATTCCGCCCAACTACTATTGGAAATTGTAGAACAAATTAGCGTACCGCTTGCAACAGTTTTCAATTTGTCATTAGAAGAGGGAGTGGTTACTTTAGAATGGAAAGAGGCAAACATTATACCGTTATTTTAAAAAAAGGTTCGAGAAACAAGTCAGAGAACTATAGACCAGTGAGTTTAACATCAGTGACTTGTAAATTATTAGAAAGACTAATTAAAGATCACATGGTGGATTTTCTTGTTAAACAAAACTTGATTAACCCATCTCAACATGTTTTTTTTAAAGCGAGGTCATTCTTAACAAATATGTTATGTTTTTTGGAAGACATCACTAAGTGGGTAGATGAGGGATCACCAGTAGATATCGTCTACTTAGATTTTCAAAAAGCTTTCGACAAAGCACCACATCAAAGATTACTGCTTAAACTAAAGACCCATGGCATAGAAAATTGTATAATAAACTGGATAGAAAAATGGCTGATTGACAGAAGACAGCGTGTAGTAGTTGATGGGGAGGCTTCAAACTGGAAATCGATATTGAGTGGGGTACCACAGGGATCAGTACTAGGACCTATATTATTCTTAATATATATCAACGATTTGGATGGTGAAATAACAAGCAAGGTGTTGAAATTTGCGGATGATACAAAAGTGTTTAGAAGGATTAAAAGTGATGGAGATAGACAGCATTTACAAGATGATCTTGACAGGTTGATCAAGTTGTCTGAAAAGTGGCAAATGCTGTTCAATTGTGGGAAATGTAAATGCCTCCACACAGCACATGGGAACGAAGATGTACAATATACAATGGGGGGGGGGGTATTGTACTAAGTACTACTGTAAACGAAAAGGACTTAGGGTAATCATTAGTGTTGATATGAAGGTTTCAGAGCAGTGCGGAATTGCAGCTTCAAAGGGAAATCAAATGCTTGGATTAATTAGGCGAAATATAGCCTATAAGAAAAAAGAACTATAATACCGCTGTACAAAACAATAGTGAGGCCTCATTTAGAATATTGCATACAAGCGTGAAGGCCATATCGCAAGAAGGACATAGATATGATAGAAAGAGTACAGAGGAGAGCGACTAAACTACAAAAACTGAGGGATCTTAGTTATGAAATTCGCCTAAAAGAATGTGGTTTAACAACATTAGAGACCAGGAGATTGAGTGGAGACTAGATAGAAGTGTTTCAAATAATGAATGGTTATGAAAATATTGATAGAAATATTTTTTTCTCAGTTAAGAAAGATGGAAGGACTAGAGGACATGTAGTTACATTAGCAAAGCACCAGTATAGAGTATATATCGGTTGTATGTATTGTGCACAGAATACCAGCATCAGCAAATTTAATGACAATCTCTCATTCATACTGGGAAATCTCACCCGCAAAATTGTTTATATATGTGGTGATTACAATATAGACCTATTCCACTGCGAAGAGCAAGCTGAATCAAAATACTTCATTGATCAAATGTTCAGCTCTGGATTATATCCCTTGATCACCAGGCCCACACGAATAACAACCACGACTGCTAGTATAGTAGATAACATTTTCTGTTCTGAACTGAGTAGAAACAAAATGTGCGGCATTGTTTTAAGCAATGCTACAGACCATATGCCAATTTTAGTCCTGTGTGACAACAGCACTTATTCGGTTATTAACGATGATCCAACATATAAATGATCGTTAGATGAGGACTCATTACACAAATTTAAGCACGATTTAAATTATGCAAACTGGGACACTGTAATGAACGAGTCAAACCCTGATTTAGCGTTCTCGCGCTTTATGCAAATACTAAGTAATACTTATAACGATGCCTGTCCTGTAAAAATGACAACGAATTCAGGAAAGACAAAAAAAGATAAACCTTGGTTATCAAGAGGGCTAAAAAACGCTTGCATAAAGAAGAATAACATGTACTTAGCGTTTCTAAAAATAGGACAGAATTAACAGAAAGGCGCTACAAAAATAAGTTTACAAAATTATTACATCTAGAAAAGAAAACATATTACAATCTGATACCACATATTTGAACAAGTTTAATGTTGGTGAAAACCTAGTAGTATTAGAAAATAAAGAAATAGCTAATCATTTAAAAAAATTCTTCGTCGACATAGGTACTAAATTATCCAACCTCATAGAACTCTGCCCGGCAACAAAGCCAACCGACTTTGTAAATCGTACTGTATCACAATCAGTGTATATGTCCCCCGTTACTGAGCAAGAAGTACTCGAACTTGTATCTGGGTGCAAAAATAAAACTACATACGGACACGATTAAATCAGCATGAAAACAGTTAAGCATGTAATAAAGCAAATTGTACAACCGCTAAACCACATTTTTAACAGATCTTTAATCAGCAGATCATTTCCAAATGATTTGAAATTAGCAAAAGTCATTCTTATATTTAAGTCAGGAGATCGTTTTAAATTTTCTAATTATAGACCTATATCTCTCTTATCCCAATTTTCAAAAATACTTGCGAAAATATTCAACAAAAGGCTAACGTCTTTCATAGAAACACAACACATATTGGCAGATGGGCAGTATGGCTTTAAAAGTAATCACTCAACTTCACTAGCTTTAACATAATTTATCGAAAAGATTACTTCCGCAATGGATTAATGCCAAAGCACGATTGGGGTCTTTATCGACCTAAAAAAAAGCCTTTGACACTGTTGACCACAACATACTGCTAAGTAAATTGCAATGCTACGGAATAAGGGGTTTGGCTCTGGACTGGATAAAAAGCTACTTAACCAACCGTAGACAATATGTATGCTATAACAACAGTAACTCAGAACAAAAGGAAATAAAGTGTGGAGTCCCGCAAGGTTCAATCCTTGGCCCGTTATTATTTATTCTGTACATAAATGACATGTGTGAAGTCTCAAAATTGCTTGATATTATTTTGTTTGCTGATGATACAAACATTTGTTATTCCGCTAGTAACACAGATGATGTAAGCACTGTTGTTAACAACGAACTAAAAAAAACTAGACCGGTGGTTCCGAGCGAACAAATTATCACTTAATGTGAACAAAACACATTTTATAATGTTTAACAATAAAAAAAAACCTATAACAGATGTGAATATAGTTTTGAATGGGACAAACATTGAACAGGTATCATATACAAAATTCCTTGGAGTAACCATTGACGAAAACTAGGCATGTTCTTGATTGTCAAGCGTTACAAACATTATATAATTCACTTGTTGAACCACATATGTCATACTGCTGTGAGATCTGGGGAAATACTTATCAATCTAGACTCAGAATACTATTTATGTTACAGAAAAAAACTATACGGATTATTTATAACCTTAATTACCATGATCATACATCTGTATTTGTCCATCTCTCCAACATGCTTAAATTTCATGATTTAGTTAAATACAAGACTGTGATCATACTTTATAAAGCAAACAACCATTCTTTAAATGGTCGTGTACAAGTTTTATTTGAACCAACCGCAGCTATATACATACATGATATCAGACAAATCAAACTGTTCTATATTAAAAAGACAAACACCACCCTCCGACTGCTGTCACTCACCGTCAAGGGTATAAAAACGTGAAACAATTTACCAAATAAATTGACTCAGCTTCCAAGTTTAATACAATTTAAAAAAGCATTCAAGTTGTCATTACTTTCTACATATTTGTGAATTGTTAATTGCAGGTGACGTTTTGTTAAACCTATGTAATAGTAACACAAGCACTTCGGATAAAAGGTTTATATATGAGTTGTGAATATTATTTTGTAATTTATTTATAATTCGTGTTGTATTTATTCAGGTTTTTTTAGTTCGAGAAGGGCATAGCAACACATAAGTCTATGACTTCAGCTATGTCCTATCAGCAGCAGCAGCAGCAGCAGCAGCAGCAGCAGCAGCAGCACACCATACTGTGCATGTATTATGTTGTTGTTGTTGTTGAATAAACGTTCGTTCATTCATTCATATAAGAAAGTTCTCATTTTCACAAAGGACTGTAAATGAATGGAACAGGTTATATGCTGAGTGTGTGGCTTGCTAGTAGCGTGAATACGTTTAAAAATAAAATCGACACATACCTCAGAAGGGCGGGATACACATAGATAAAAGGGTTGGACTCTCGATAAGCCATTTTAAGGTGATTTTTGACATATTTTTTAATTGTCTTAAAACACATTTTAATATCTCTAAACAGCATAAATAAATCACTTCTTTTGGTCTGGAGTATTGATTCGTATCTGAGGCAAACCTTGAGAAAAAATGATTAGCTTATCTTCAAAACTTATATTAGAAATTATTAATTCAAAAGAAGCATATAATAGCTGGTGCAGCCACCTTAACCTCATTCACAGTGGCGCCATGTGGAGAATTGCTCAACACTGAATTGTGTTTCTATCTTTCTACAACAAATAGAAACGCGTATCGGGTACACAAAAGTAAATAGGTGTATGTAACAACGTTTGTGTTCGTGAAAATGTTCATCAAGTTGTAAGAATAATTACATAACAAAAATGTCTTACTACATAACTAAACATGCGACTCACATCGACGTGTTGACTGCCTTCTGCGGCCTTCACCTGGAACTGTTTCTGATGAAGGCCGCCGAAGGTGGTCAAAACTTCGATGCGAGTCGAATTTTGTAGTTGTGAAATAAGAAAAGTTCGTTATTTAACTTTTTTCACATCACATTTCATTAACATCACATTTGTGTCTTGAAAGTATGTTTGCCATTGGCGTCACTCTGGCCTATAAATGAATTAATTGAAAATATGTTTAATTAGGTCAAATAATGTTGTATGCCTACTATTTTATAAAAAGAAATTAAAAAGTGGACAACGACTGCATGTATTGCTTGAACTATATGTGGTGAAGGAAAATCGTTTGACGCTATTGACACTATGATATATGCCTCTACTTATAGGCTTTAAAGTCTCCTTGTGTCCCATTCTGCAGAATAAATCATGGTCATATTATTGAACATGATACAGTATCATGTTGATAAGACAACTATGTCTGTTTCTGCTAATAAAGAGTTTCAAGCAACTTAAAACTAAAATATGTTTGCAATAAATGATTGCTATTGTTTTATCATTAATTGACACAAAAATGAATATATCATGTATACTTTTTCATTAATTTTGGTAACGTAACATACTAAAGCATGCCTACAATTTTATTAAACTAAATTCAAAATAAGTTGACAAAGATTGTATTTCACAAACTACATGGCGAAATATTTATAAGCACGTGATGCTAATGACACCAGGGTCTACGTGTCTAAACGTATTAGTCTCCCTGATTCCCAGTATGCAGGGTAATGCGTTGACATAGACGATTTTACATACTACATATATTATACAATGACATATGGGCTAAATCTGATCACTTATTTGAAGAAAAAAATAGGAGTCCGAAAAACTTTAATTCGACCAGGTTTGTGTACTGGAAGTAGATTTTAGTCGTAATAACAAACGCAAATCAAACTATCTTGCTATCATAATTTACTTTAATACAACACGTTTTTAAATGTTTGTTATCGTTGATCTTTCCTCGGGTAAACTGAACTACAAGTCTTCAACATGCTAATTACCAGCATTTATTAGATGATCTACTTACTACACAATACCAATAGCAACATTAGTGGCGACGTAATTTTAAACGTAAAATGTTTACTTTGGGCGGGACGCTACAATCTCTGTAGATAAACTTTGCCGACTGAGAACAACAATGAATAATATGGGATATTTGGTTAGGTACAACATTTAGAGTATGGCACGGTTCGATTTACATTAAATATTCTTAGCACTGGGTGAGAAGGAGAAACGCCACAACGGGTACAAGCAACAGACGTACAAGCACTTCACTTGAACAACAAAAGACGTACAAGCACTTCACTTGAACAACAACATACGTACAAGCACTTCACTTGAACAACAACATACGTACAAGCACTTCACTTGAACAACAACATACGTACAAGCACTTCACTTGAACAACAACATACGTACAAGCACTTCACTTGAACAACAACATACGTACAAGCACTTAACTTGAACAACAACATACGTACAAGCACTTCACTTGAACAACAACATACGTACAAGCACTTCACTTGAACAACAACAGACGTACAAGCACTTCACTTGAACAACAACAGACGTACAAGCACTTCACTTGAACAACAACAGACGTACAAGCCCTTCACTTGAACAACAACAGACGTACAAGCACTTCACTTGAACAACAACATACGTACAAGCACTTCACTTGAACAACAACATACGTACAAGCACTTCACTTGAACAACAACATACGTACAAGCACTTCACTTGAACAACAACATACGTACAAGCACTTCACTTGAACAACAACATACGTACAAGCACTTCACTTGAACAACAACAGACGGGAAGTCGCTGAAGACACGCATCCAGAAACAATCGCTGTTTTATAAAAGTGAGGGGATAAAAACTGCTTCGTTGACTCGATCAATGGGCAATGGTGCCAAGAAGGTTCAACACCACAGATCTAGACAGTGATTCTAGACAATTGTGGTAGGTGCGTCTATCACGTCAACCTCCTCAACAATGATGCGCACCGTTGCCATCCACCCGCTGTAACTGTCGCCAGCGTGCTATGACCCCTGGTTGAGACAATCTCCAACGTTCCAGACGACGTTCACTTGGCCGGCAGCGATGCCTCGACAGTAGCCCTCCACTGAAACAGAGCAACATCTTCGATGAGACGATTTCTTCCCTTCCGGTTCTCGGGTTTCCTGCTTTGGAGTTCGCAGGGAAAATATATTAAAAACAGTAAATGAATAGGTCAAATAAAATAGCTATTATTAAGCTCCACTTCCAGCCAATTTGAGCACTGTACTACACTACTGTCGAGTAATTTTATCCCACTTTAGAAATATAATAAAACTAAGGTAATAATTTGTTTTGTAACAATAAATGTTTGTTCTTTTATGAGAAAATATAATTTGTTTTATTTTAATACAACCATGTACATAATTTAAACCTTATTTTGATAAGAAAGGTATTTTTTGGAACTTAGACAATATTTATGCTTCTGCAATAAATAAACAGTTATAGCTATTTTATCTACCCTAACGTTTTGGGGCAATAATTATATCCCCTCCCGGGTGTCGAGGTTCACTTGTCCACCACTCAAATCACCAGGCTTCTTTCTCCGATAGATAGAAAAGTATATCGGGTTCGCAAGTTGATAACTGTCTTTTTATTATTTTAAATGCATCGCCAGTTGGAAAAACTAGAGGTCAGGGGTCCAATCAATTAAATATTCTATGCTTCAATAAAATATCCTCTGTGAACGCATTTAAAACCAAAAATACTGTAATGGTGATAAACGGATGCCCTTAGCCATTTGGGTCGGTGTAAGCTATTTCAGATAAATGAGCAGACATGATCCTTACAGCAACCCGTTGGAAGTGAAACCAGCATTGGAATAATAAAATGTAATTTAATATGTTGAGACTGTATAGCATTATTAAGAAAATACACTAAAGGGTGTTTAAATGTGATCTCACCATATGCCGGCTTGTGCATGTTGACAATGTTGGTGTTTATGTACAACCGAGTATCGATGGCCCTCGGTTCGCTGCACTCCAGCCCGTTGATGGTGAAGAACCAACGGCGACAAGACCCGCCTGATGAGACGGT
>CM034542.1:11043941-11088291 GCA_020002185.1 Paraescarpia echinospica
TGGTGTGTGTGTGGTGTGTGTGTGGTGTGTGTGGTGTGTGTGTGGTGTGTGTGTGGTGTGTGTGGTGTGTATGGTGTGTGTGTGTGTGTGTGGTGTGTGGTGTGTGTGTGATGTGTGTGTGGTGTGTGTGGTGTGTGTGGTGTGTGTGTGGTGTGTGTGTGGTGTGTGTGTGGTGTGTGTGTGGTGTGTGGTGTATGTGTGTGGTGTGTGTGTGGTGTGTGTGTGTGTGGGGTGTGTGTGCATGTGGTGTGTGGTGTGTTGTGTATGGTGTGTGTGGTGTGTGGTGTGTGTGTATACATGTGTGCATGCATGCATACATGCGTGCGTACATGCACATATTCGTGTGTGTTGATATATGCGTATATGTGTACCATTCCATACATTGCCTCCATATACAATAACAACAGCCCACCTTGTCTCCAGCTTTCCTGTTGGGCTTTAAACCCTTCATGATACACACGGCCTCAATAACCAACTTGACGCCCTCGGGGGGCCGTTGCATGGCTCTGACTTCAACCACGTCGTTACGGTTGAGTGACTTCAAGCTCTGCAGTGCAGCATCCTGGATACGGGACAGACAGAATGTATGTGACAACTTTGAGGAGTCAGACAATTGTCAAAACAGTGCATGATGATGATGGATGAAATGCTCGGATGAGGGAAGCTGGTTGGTATGTTTGTTACTCAAGGGTTGACAGGGAAGAAATGCTTGGGAGAATGTTACAGTTAACAATGTCTGACATAACTGGACATACATGGATGTAGTTGGACAGAAGTGGACTGATGAGACAGACAGAGGTGGATACAGATGAGCAGTACTAGACAGCTGTGGACAGAGATGGACAGAGGTGGACAGATATGTACAGAGATAGACAGAGGTGGACAGAGATGGACAGAGATGGACAGACGTGGACAGAGATGGAGAGAGGTGGGCAGAGATGGGCAAAGATGGACAGAGGTGGACAGAGATGGACAGAGGTGGACAATGGTGGACAAAGGTGAACAGAGATGGACAGAGGTGGACATAAGTGTACAGAGGTGTACAGAGGTGTACAGAGGTGGTCAGAGGTGGACAGAGGTGGACAGATATGTACAGAGATAGACAGAGGTGGACAGAGATGGAGAGAGATGGACAGATGTGGACAGAGATGGACAGAGGTGGACAATGGTGGACAGAGGTGGACAGAGATGGACAGAGATGGACAGAGGTGGACAGAAGTGTACAGAGGTGTACAGAGGTGGACAGAGGTGGACAAATATGTACAGAGATAGACAGAGGTGGGCAGAGATGGGCAGATGTGGACAGAGATGGAGAGAGGTGGACAATGGTGGACAGAGGTGAACAGAGATGGAAAGAGGTGGACAGAAGTGTACAGAGGTGTACAGAGGTGGACAGAGGTGGACAGAGGTGGACATATATGTACAGAGATAGACAGAGGTGGACAGAGATGGAGAGAGATGGACAGATGTGGACAGAGATGGACAGAGGTGGACAATGGTGGACAGAGGTGGACAGAGATGGACAGAGATGGACAGAGGTGGACAGAAGTGTACAGAGGTGTACAGAGGTGGACAGAGGTGGACAAATATGTACAGAGATAGACAGAGGTGGGCAGAGATGGGCAGATGTGGACAGAGATGGAGAGAGGTGGACAATGGTGGACAGAGGTGGACAGAGATGGACAGAGATGGACAGAGGTGGACTGAGATGAACACAGATGGACAGAGATGGGCAGAAGTGGACAGAGATGGCCAGAAGTGGACAGAGATGGACAGTGGTGGACAGAGATGAACAGAGGTGGACAGATACAGACAAGATGGACAGAGATGGACAGGGGCAGTCAGGGGTGGACAGTGGTGTAGTGTTGACTGACCAGAGCGGGCAAGGCTTCACTGAGATCTCTCTGTGCGTCGTCAGCAATGGCTTGTGTCTCACGGGCCTTGTTGGCGGCCATCTCCTCCTCTCTCTTCACCTTGGTCCGTGTCTCCTCCGCCACGATCTGAACACAACACATACATGATCTGACAACAACATAAACATGATCTGAGGACAACACAAACATGATCTGACAACAACACATACATGATCTGACAACACAAACATGATCTGAGGACAACACAAACATAATCTGACAACAACATAAACATGATCTGAGGACAACACAAACATCATCTGACAACAACACATACATGATCTGACAAAACAAATATGATCTGAAGACAACACAAACATCATCTGACAACAACACAAATATGATCTGATGACAATGCAAACATGACCTGACGACAACACAAACATGATCTGATGACAAAACAAACATAATCTGACAACAACACAAACATGATCTGATGACAACACAAATATGATCTGACAACACAAACATGATCTGACAAAAACACAAACACGATCTGACAACAACACACATGATCTGATGACAACACAAACATAATCTGACAACACAAACATGATCTGATGACAACACAAATATGATCTGACAACACAAACATGATCTGACAGCAACACAAATTTGATCTGACGACAACACAAACATCACCTAATGACAACACAAACATGTTCTGAAGACAAGAAAACCATTATCTTATGACAAAACAAACATGAGACGACACTACAAACATGATCTAAGGGCAATACAAACATGATATTACAACACAAACATGACACTACAACACAAACATAAAAACAACAATACGGCCATGATCTGAAGACAACACAAGCAGAAGCATATTTGGTAAAATGATGTGTACTCGAGGGAGAATTGGTTTGTTTTCTAAAACAAAACAGTTCCTTTAGTGATTGATAACTGTTTAAGTGTTAACCAACTAGTGTTGCAATAGCATCAGCGTATGACTCGCAAGTAGTGAATATACCGACATAATATTCCACTTTTTAGATAGTTGCTTGAAGTGTACATCAATAATAATAATACTGCACTTATTAAGCATTAAATTCAGCTTAGTGGATTGAAGCGCCGTACAATAAAGTAACTACATATACACAAATAAATAAATCATTAAACAAACTGATTTAAAAACTCCTTAAAACACTGGTAAGACAGACAATACTAAAATATGAAATTACAAATAATGTGCGTCATTATTCATTGATACGAACCGTGTCTTTGGCAATCTGCTCCATGGTCACGATTGATTCGTGGACGGCTTCCTCCAACATAGGGCGCATCGTCTCGAGTTCTTCCTGTAATTTCGCCACTTCTTCCGCAGTGGACAGCAGCTGCACAAGATGACCACTTGTTGATGGACTCCCGTCTACTTACACAGCATCAGGAGATAGTTTCTCTAATACTCTTATGGGCTCATAATTAAGTCGTCACAGAAATAATGACCCTAGTGATATGGCAGCAGTTTCTTTGCATTTCGAAAGAGTTCTTTAAATTTAACAACAAATTCTGTTTAATGACGTATTTCCCGTGTGAGCCCATTATCGTAGCGAAACCATCTTCTGGTCGTTTAATAATGTAATAATAAAACTTGTATAGCTTAAAAGGAAATATTAGCTTCCATTGATGGTCTTGACAGCGAGACCAAGACAGCTTTCAGATAGTTCTTGGTTCCTTCACGAGGAACTGGTAAGTTTTTGGATGCTATGCAGAGTAAATTGAATGCACTGTATTGCAATAATTTAACCTGTTTAATTCCAGCACAATTACTTTTACTAGTTCAACTAAGCTCCGCAGAATGTCTTACCACTCACCTTATCCAAACCTGTCTTTGTGCGCTTCCTAGAATTGTTCAGTTCTGTCTTCTTCATGCTGATGAGCTTCTGGAAGATTCCTAGAAGTTCCAGGTAGCTGGTAGGCGTCACGTAGTTATGTCGAGATAACTCAGTGAGGAAACGATCGGATGCACGTGACACAGATGCCTGGATGTGTTGACACATTTCGACCTGTTCAAATAAGGCATCGTCATGGTTACTATGCTCCGGGAAGATAATGGTTTTTAATTTGTTCTGGCAGGAATTAACAACCTTAATTCTGAACAGAAACGTTTACACTATGAAGCTGTGGGAATCATTTTAACAAATAATTTTGTGTATTATGTGCAGGGTGGTTGAATGCTTTCCGCGTGTGTGTGTGAGTGAGTGAGGGAGGGAGGGAGGGAGGGAGGGAGGGAGTACGTGAGTGCATGCGTGCGTGCGTGAATCAGCCAGCCAGCCAGCCAGCCAGTCAGTCAATGAGGAAGTGAGCGAGTGTGCGTGCGTGTGTGTGCATGCATGCGTGCGTGCACATGTGTGATACAGGTGGCGACACTTGATAATTTCTGGTGAAACCTTGCAAATCTTGTTTTATGTACATTTAATAGCCTTACAGATGGTGATATTCAATCAGCATAGAAATGCGGATTAACAAATGAAAAATGTTAAACGGATTTATATAGGATTATTCAGAACAAACAAAATTGCCAATCTTCTCGATGCTTCTGCATGCGCACTGATGCAAAATACGGTTTCCACAAATATGCACACATGGTTTTTGCAATCATTACAAGTTACATTTTACGTTGTGAACAATCTATTTATGTCTAACATCCAGTACGAACCATCAAACCAGTAAAAACCCTTATTCCATGGAGAAGTTATAAACAAAGCGTTACTTTTCTTCCGAGGAGTTGTAGATTTATCCCTGAAAGTCTAGAGCCCTAGACGCAAATCGCCTAGGAGGATACACGCATGCGTACACAAACACTAGCTGATTATAGTTAGACGGCAAGTCAGAAATATCGTTTTTAAACAAAATATGTCAGAAGTATATATAGAAATAAAGAATACTTTTTTACCCTGCCAGGAAATTTTTTTTCTGTCTGTTCAACGCATACAATTACCAATGTCAACATAAACATGCCTGGGTAAAATAAACAAATCTCATTTAAAAATTCACAACAAGGTACAAGTACAAACATTATAAACACCCACATACGCCTACACTCTCATTTACCCAGGCTTTCATTCCTATATTCCTCACTTCTGGTTAAAAGATGGTGATCTAGCTTGTCGTTCTAGCCATAGGCACTCGGAAACGTCCGCTACGTTTTCAATGATTCTATTGTCAATGTCCGTCTTCAGTGTGTGCGTGATGTCATGAAGTATTTCTGTCACTTTGTTTGTTAGTCGTCCCTGGTAATATGTGTCAAACCTGTCCTGTCTTCTATTGCCACAGTCCATCTTCAGTGGGTGGGTGTCCTCATGAAGTGTGTCTGTCAGTTTGTTTGTTAGTTGTGTCTGGTAGTGTGTGTGTCAAACCTGTCCTGTACGTCTTCTATTGCCACAGTCCATCTTCAGTGGGTGGGTGTCCTCATGAAGTGTGTCTGTCAGTTTGTTTGTCAGTTGTCCCTGGTAGTGTGTGTCAAACGTGTCCTGTCTCTTGCCTACGACATTTTCTGCCTTCTTTACAATGTTATCCAGTCTGTTCCTATCCCACTATAATAAGAGTGTTACACTCCACTCACCAGCCCCTCGAGGGTTTTGTCATCAGCATCAAGGTCGGGAATATCACCAAGGAAACGCATCGCGACTGACGACAGGGCATCTGGTGGCCATGCGCTGAACCAATTTATGGTGCAACACGTGACCAGTGCAGGGAACTGTCTTAGGCGAGCACGGAAGATCTCACCAAGAGGGCTGCAGGGGGAAAGGAAGAATTATATGTGTGATTCAATAATTTCCATGGGAAAAATAGTTCTGGTGAATGGCAAAAAAACGAACAAAGCTTCGTTGTTTGGATAGTACACCTGTACAAGAGTTATTTGAAAATATGGCAAAATAAAGGAATTGCAATTAACCATTAGAATATATAGAAAAAAGAATTAAAATATAGGAAATATAGGAACATTAAACAAAATGTCAGCATCAATGTATCTGAATGAAAATATTATAGCTAGGTGCTCAGCTTCACTACAACTCCCACAATAAATAAAATATTGCGATGTTGATAGCAAATTGTATCCCTGCAAAGAATATTATAAATTATTAATTATCAAATAACTATAATAATAAATTATTACTTGTCTACAAAATAATTAAATATATTGGGATAATAGAACATGGACATACATGATAAAGATTACACATTAGAAACGAACATAAAATAGTCCAATTTAGATGAACTTTGAAAGTGTCAGCTGACAAGGCAGCTAGGATGTGATTGGTTACCTCATTGTGAGCACCGTGTGCAGGTTTGCCTGGATACGCCTCTTGTAAGCGGAGAAGAGGTTGGTTTTGGTGGCCTGTTGCCCCATGTCCTGAACCACTGGTTTCATCGTGGTGTAGATGTTGTCCAACTCATCCAATGCGTAGATGTTGGGCACGTCGCCAGAGTTCAGAATGTTGTTTACATCTTCTAAGAACGACTCACTTTTGATCTGGAGTTAAAGACAAAGACAGTGTCAGATATACTGAATAATTCCAATGGATAAATGGCGTGTGTGTACTAAACAATTTATATTCTGCGTCTTAGATCAGAGGACATTTGCTAATTTAAATGGCTCACCTTATGGTATGCATAGTGGTGACATGATTTAAAACCATTAAGTATAAATTAAAGGTGCTACTAAAGAATATTTTATTGCAAAATTAGGTTATATTGAATTAGTCAACTTCACTCTTTTTAATTAACCACAATAATAATATATTTTATTTGATATAGTGCCAAAGGAAATTTTAAATTATTCGTTACTAGTTGCTAAATAAACATACAATCTTTATAAATAGTATACAAGCTACTTTACCTATTGATATAACTCGGTCATTATCTCTTTAACTTGAATGTTTCCATCATGTTTACATTCCATCACAAGGTCGATATTCAAAAAACAAATAGCAAGAAAATTATAATTTAAATGGTGGCTCATTAAAACAAATTTGGATGGTCAAAGAATAAACTAGTTTATATTTATAGACATTGCAACCGGGGGGCATGTGGTGGCTGAGATATTTTTGGTGGGGGGCTGAAGATAGGATTACCCCCAATATTGGTGTGCCTCAAAGCGGGCTGTAATTGGAAGTTATCGGAGAGTCTCCAGGTGGGTTTTTTTTGTGAGCCTCGGAGAGGGATGCAAATCGAGTTTCTGGTGAGCTTAAAGAATGTTGAACGTTGCCGCGGACAGTATTCAAAAGCACCCCACTCTTGGTTTTCCGAAGTCATGATCCGACAGCGGAGTGGTGCGGAAGCTCCGGCTCAGCCCAAACAACAATAAATATGTTCCAGCACCTACAATATTATATAACATGATTTTGCAATAAAATTTATGTGTGCTATTTGAATATGCAATAAATCTACATATTTTTTAGAAGTGCCTCTTTTTGGCATGGTGGATCACATTTGGTTGCATTGAGAGGACGTCTTACTTGTGTGTCGCTGAAGAGGAACACCATGGAGATATTTTCGAGGCCGGCTTTCATCATGACTTTCTTGAGATCGTCTCGCCACTCTGCCACACCGTAGTTCTTCGCCAGCTCAACTTGGAAGAGGTCGTATTCAGTTCTGAAACAGCATCAGCGATAGGAATAGTGAGAGTCAAACCTGATCTAACTATTGGCTATGTTTAAAACATTAATAGTTAATCCTTATTTAGAATACTATATATGAAATATGAATGCTTACCAAAATGACCACCAAACCTGTTTTGGTTTCATGAAAAAGATGCAGATGATATCGTTCAAACTGCTGTGCTAATGGCATGTTCAGAAACGGGCTTACGATACAGGAAGACACAATGCATCAATTGTAAACATTGTGTGTCTGTTCGATATGTTTCCTGTGGTGATGGTCACATGGTGGATATGCCAATTCAACAACAGATAATAATGATGACTGACTTAGAGTAAACAACTAGGTCAGAAGAATTGTGGGAGTGAAAAGAAGTAATAAGCGAAGAACGGAGGAGCTGAGAGAGGAGGTTGGAGTAAAAGAAAGCTTTAAGAAGACGCTGGTAAAGAGTCGACTGAAGTGGGCTGGAGGAGAGATGGGAGTAGAACAAAGGCAAATAACGCAGATGCCCGGAGAGCGGAGGGGAAAAGGAGGCAAAAACACCTAGACTGTGATCGGTGGACTGTGTAAAGAGAGGTTTGGAAGGATTGGGAGATGAGTGAAGAATGAGAGCGAAAAAGACATAGGGGTGGAGATGGTTGTGTTATGGTGGAGAGAGAACAGTGCAAGATCAGCGAGAGAAAAAAGAAAACAGAAATTGAGGATGAGAATCGAGGCCAACCTCACCCCTGCCAGACAGGGAAACATGAATAGAACGACAACTTAGTGTCAAGACCATAAGACTTACATATGAGCGGCAAGTCGCGTCAGACTCTGTCGACCACTGCCTCCCATCCCGAGCAGCAGTGCGTTGCCGAGAGGCTGGCGAATGATACGACTGATGCGTGCCATATGTTTGATAGCATCCATGAAGAGCACCAGTCTCATCTGAGCAGTGCTGATCTGGTTGTAGTCCTCCAAGTACTCTTCCACCATTGTCACCATCTGTCACACATATTATTGTTCCCTATTAAAATGTACACTCCAAGTACTCCTCCACCATTGTCACCATCTGTCACACAGATTATTGTTCCCTATTAAAATGTGCACTCCGAGTACTCCTCCACTATTGTCACCATCTGTCACACAAATTATTGTTTCCTATTAAAATGTTCACTCCAAGTACTCCTCCACCATTGTCACCATCTGTCACACAGATTATTGTTCCCTATTGAAATGTGCACTCCGAGTACTCCTCCACTATTGTCACCATCTGTCACACAAATTATTGTCCCCTATTAAAATGTACACTCCAAGTACTCTTCCACCATTGTCACCATCTGTCACACAGATAATTGTCCCCTATTAAAATGTACATTCCAAGTACTCCTCCACCATTGTCACCATCTGTCACACAGATTATTGTCCCCTATTAAAATGTACACTCCAAGTACTCCTCCACCACTGTCACCATCTGTCACACAGATGTTCCAAAATGGATACAAAAACCACTGACAATAGCGACCACGCTGCTTGCATGGTTATGATATATATATATATGTATACATATATATATGTAATATAATAGCATAAACGTACATTAATATGTTCCATTTGATAGGTGGTTGATAGGCTTATTGTGATGAACACACACAAAGGAAACTTTAATTGGGGACTTTTGATGAGTTCTTCAATATGGTATTTTGCAACTTTCCTGAAACAATTAGTTCTGCACTATATATTTCCATGTTGGATCCATTTTTGATGTAATATTCTTGGACTAGCTAGTCACTCTACCTTGGCGTGGTCGACTATTTCAATGTACGGTCTGACGTCGATGTTCTGTGTCATGAAGGAAACTTTAATTGGGGACTTTTGATGAGTTCTTCAATATGGTATTTTACAACTTTCTTGAAACAATTAGTTCTGCACTATATATTTCCATGTTAGATCCATTTTTGATGTAACACTCTTGGACTAGCTAGTCACTCTACCTTTGCGTGGTCGACTATTTCAATGTACGGTCTGACGTCGATGTTCTGTGTCATGAAGTCACCATAGATTATGGGGTCTTGCGGTATAACTTCGTCGTATGTCAAATGAAAGTTTGATTTCATCTTCTCTTTGAGGAGGTCGGCAAACCAGTTGCGGTCTTCATCGTTGATGAGGCGGTCACTGAAGATTCGCAGATTCTCGTGGTACCACAGCCGCAGTAGACTACTCAAATCCTGGGACAAAGAGAGGGGGACAACCCTAGAGTGGGGGACAGCCCTAGAGAGGGGGACAGCTTGACACTGTGTAATACAGATCGCACTTGTAACCATAACGTGATTGCTATGAATGATAGTAGAACGTTAGTATGAAAATAAAATGTGCAGTCACAAAAACTTCCATTAAACACCATGATACTAAACAAACATAAGCTAAACCTATAAAGTATATGCATAGTCTGACGTTTTCGACAGTTACATTAAATTAAAAAATAAAAATGGATAAATATACAGTAAGATATTAATGAATATATAATTAAAATAACATATTGGACAATTAATATAGCAGACAATTGAAATAATAATAGTAATAAATATTATGACATGGGGAGTGAATCGGAGTCATACAGGACTAGACATTAAAAGCATTTTTGAAATAATGAGTCTTTATATATGCACTTTAACTATGACTTGTCACAGGTGTGTGGGTATTAAGACGAAAAATTGTGAAACTGAGTTGTGCATATTTTTTATTCCACATATGATTAGCTTTAAAATGATTCTCCATTTGTTGAAATATCTGGTAGTTTTTTATTTACTGCTAAAATTGAAGGAAACTAAAAAAATGCAAAGTTTTTTAATCTATGTGTTCATAAATGCATCAATGGAATTAGCTTGGGATTGTTAGTTGAGGAAAATAAACTGGAAATAGAAAGATGAGTATTCAAGGCATTTCTGCCAAAATAAAAAGTCAACAGGTATTTCTGGCTCATGTCCAGAGAAGACCAATGCAACTTAACACCCGGTCTGCTGTGGCGGACCACAAATGTATTCACGCATGCGGTCAGTCTCAGATACATACGGTGATCTTGGACGAGTCAGCCATGAGGATTCCCTGGAAGACCTTGGAGATGTCTCTCAGGTTGAATGTGTAGTGGCTCTTGGCAGGCGTAGGCAGCAGCTGGGTGCAGATGCGTGTGTACACCTCAATACAGGTGTCCACCAGCTTCGTACAGTGACTTGAGACAGGCAGCTTACCTGCAGCATGCAACGGTGACTGCATCACAAGGACTGGACTGAGACACGCCATCATAGTAAAAGTACGATCTTACCATAATGACCGTACGTATTGGGACACCCTAAAAATCTTGAAAAATAATTATTTATTTTTTAGTAACGTGTGTTTTGGGACACTTTAATAAATATAATTGTTTCTTGTCCCTATGTATTCGGACACACTGGATGTAGGACCATTGAGACACTCAAAAATAGTTAGTAATCAGAGGTAATCATGATGAAGTTACCAAACCCTGTTAACACCAGAGTACTAAATTGGGGATGACATGATGTCAGGACTTGTTTGCGTTCATAAGTATTGGGACAGTGAATCTGAGAATTATTTTTGTGCATTGTATGTTTTCGGAAAGCTGATATTTTAAATATTTTTAAGTGTCCCAATACATATGGTCATTGCGGTGTATAGAATGGCTTCCAGTCCATAGGGCTGTTTAAGAATACAGGCTCATGAAATGTTAGTATTTTAATTAACTGTCATATAATCTTCCGCGTGTCATATTTTAATTAACTGTCATAATTTACAATCTGCTGCGTATCAAGTCTGTAACTAAAAGGAAGTAAGAAATTAAATTATAATTAATTTGTATACTGGTAACCACGGTAACCATGGTAAGCAGATAATTCTTTGGTAATTGTGATGGGTGTAGTTTTGTGGAATGTCCCATGGAAACTTGAATTCAAATATATCCATTTTTTTATTGGATTTGAATATAAATAGCATTATGAACAATTGGTCTATTTTTGTATACTGTATGGAATGACCCCTAAAACCAGAAAGACCCAACCAATGGGAAATTTCAGTATAATAAAGGAGTTACTTTTCTTCTGAGGGGTTAAAATTAATCCCTGAAAATTTAGCTCCTGATGAATACACAGTCTAGGTTGAAAAAATGTATAAACATGCACACACATACTCTAGCTCAATCAGAGAAACGAAGCGTCGACTAACCAATCCATGATGTGAGAATGGTGGTGAAAATGTGGTGCTTGCTTGCATCCTCGAGTTCCGTGAAGGCGAGGTAGTTGAAATGTCGCATGAGACGGGCCGAGATGGGGTTGCGACCACCACCAGGGGGCCCCATGGCACAGACAAAGTTGACGTCTACCAACTGGCGGAAGTCACCTGAAACATCAATGACAGGTGATCAATAGTGACAGTCGGGTGACAGGTGGGAGGTGACAAGTAGGAGGTGACGGGCAGGTGACGGGTAGGAGGTGACGATTGGGTGACGGGTAGAAGGTGAAGAGTGGGTGACGGGTAGAAGGTGATGGGTAGGACATGACGGGTAGGAGGTGACGGGTAGGAGGTGACGGGTAGGAGGAGACGGGTGGGTGATGGGTGGGTGAGGGGTAGAAGGTGACGCATAGAAGGTGATGGATAGGAGGTGACGGGTAGGAGAGGACGGGTAGGAGGTGACGGGTTGGAGGTGATGGGTGCATAATGGGTAGAAGGTGACGGGTAGAAGGTGGTGGGTAGGTGACGGGTAGCAGGTGACGAGTAGGAGGTGACAGGTAGGAAGTGACGGGTAGAAGGTGACGGGTAGAAGGTGACGGGTAGAAGGTGACGGGTAGAAGGTGATGGGTAGGGGGTGACGGGTAGGAGGTGACGGGTAGGAGGTGATGGGTAGGAGGTGACGGGTAGGAGGTGACGGGTGCATGACAGGTAGAAGGTGACGGGTAGAAAGTGATGGGTAGGAGGTGACGGGTAGGAGGTGACGGGTAGGAGGTGACAGGTAGGAGGTGACGGGTAGAAGGTGACGGGTAGGTGACGGGTAGGAGGTGACAGGTAGGAGGTGATGGATAGGAGGAAATGGGTGGGTGATGAGTGGGTGATGGGTAGAAGGTGACGGGTAGAAGGTGACGGGTGCATGACGGGTAGAAGGTGACAGGTAGAAGATGATGGGTAGGAGGTGACGTGTAGGAGGTGACGGGTAGGAGGTGATGGGTAGGAGATGACGGGTAGAAGGTGATGGGTAGGAGGTGACGGGTAGATGGTGACGGGTAGGAGGTGACGGGTAGGAGATGACGGGTAGGAGGTGACGGGTAGGAGGTGATGGGTAGGAGGTGACGAGTAGAAGTTGACGGGTAGAAGGTGACGGGTAGAAGTTGACGGGTAGGAGGTGATGGGTAGGAGGTGACGGGTAGGAGGTGACGGGTAGATGGTGATGGGTAGGAGGTGACGGGTAGGAGGTGACGGGTAGGAGGTGACGGGTAGGAGGTGACGGGTAGGAGGTGACGGGTAGGAGGTGATGGGTAGGAGGTGAGGGATAGATGGTAATGGGTAGGAGGTGACGGGTGGGTGACGGATAAATAAATAGTAATAAATACGGGTGACAGGTGGGTGACAGGTAGAAGGTGATGGGTAGGAGGTGAGGGGTAGGTGGTGACAGGTCGGTGACGGATGGGTGACAGGTGGGTGATGGGTGGGTGACAGGTGGGTGACAGGTAGGAGGTGACAGGAATAGGTGAAAAGTTATTATCACAAACATCAGTTAATTTGACTGTCTGCATGGACATGGGTGTTGTGTACATGTGCATGTGTCTACATGTGCATATTCCTGCATATTTTGTTTGCATTTTGCATGAAGTATGTTCGTATTGACGTTACATATGTATATACATACACATACATGCACACATACATATGTGCACACACGTGTGCATGCATGCACGTGCATGGCCTTCAATCACTCACCAATGGCCTTCCTGTCGTACCAGCCGCGGAAGTCCATCCACTGGCGGATGAGTTCAATGGGAGGCTGAGCCCCGTATACCTCCAGTGCTGGCATGTTGAGGTCATCGATGAAGAAGATGATGAACTTGCCCAGGGGCGGACCAAACACGCCCTTGCGTCTGTCAACAGTATCTAGTGTGTCACACACTTAATCTACAAAGGTTTGTGTGAGAGTGTATGGAAATTTATAATTTGTGATCTACCAAAACAAAGTGGGTATTAACCATTTCAGTACGACAGGCCGGATTTCCGGCCACACTGTCTGTGACGTTTCAGAACGACAGGCCGTTTATTCGGCATTGACGATGTCTGTTATTTAAATTGTTTTTATTCCCATAATTATCCACTACGTGGAGCCACTTGTCATGTACGGTTGTCAAGGTGAATAAATTAGCTATTCAGCAGTAGTCATCGTTTATTATCACTCAACAACAGTTTAAGGATTTTCGCGGTTTTTAATGACGGATTATCAAAATCTGCAGTGGCCATAATGGCAGACAGCATTATTTCAACTAGCTATTTACTACAGTATGTTTTGGACAGATTATTTGATAGTTTTAGCGAAGAATCTTTGTCGGATGTTGATGATCGACACAATAATGATGTCAGCGAACTTGGCAAAAACATTGAAATCTTGGTGGCCATCTTGGATTGCTGGTTACCATGATGACGGAATGTAAAATTGTGTGGCTCATTTTACTCGCTGATTATCATCCTTTCCAAAAAAATATAACATTCCTATTCATCAAATGCATTTTTGTTGCTCAAATCTTGACTTGAAGTGAGGTAATCCATTGTCTTGTATATTCACTGGGAATGCTGTACTCAGTGGTCACAGCTGGTCAAGGCTGTAGTACTGAAATAGTTAAGTTGCCGTATAGTAATATAGAGTTATGTACCTTTTTGGATGCCACTGGTTGGAAACTTTAAAATAATACCTCATTTATTGAAATATCTTCAGTAGTTTTTTATTTATTGATAAATTGAAGCAAACTTTAAAAAAGTGATGTTTTGAGAAACAAGGTCATTTTGACTTGTATTGTCTATTTTGTTTTTAATCTGTGGGTTCGTAAATGCACGAATTTGATTAATTTAGGATTTTTTTAAGAAAAATCAACTGGACATTGAATGATGACATGATAAGGTATGATTTTCTGCCAAAATCAGAATTGATGAGACATCACCTAGACAGCTAATTTTGGTTCGTGTGCAGAACGTGCCTGTGTCACTTAATACCCAGTTCGCTGTGGCTGGCGAGTCACATTTTATGGTTGAGACTACATTATTACAGTAGCCTCTGTAAAATTGATGATTTATCACATAATTAAACTCACATACCATGTAGCTTATAGCCATCTCACTAGGGTTGCATTCAATTACAATAGTCGTATACAATTACACGTCATCATCTTTGACTCAATTGCAATTATGATAATTTAAAAAACTATTTCCAAAGCGACTACAATGATTTAAAAATTAAATAATTATTACAATGCTTTATAAAAGGGCTTGTTGCAATAGTTCTTATTCATAGGTTGGGTACAACCACACTGCTCAGTAAAAATGATTACATGTAACATTAGCATCCATTTTAGTAAAAGAATTTTAGCTGTGTGCATTCATTCATGCTCCCTGGGCTGTGGATCAAATGCAGTGGTAATTTATAATTACATAGCACCATAGTAGCTTAATTACAATTACAATGATCTAGATAGATGAACATGTATACTAGCAAGAGTATACCCACCTCTTGTCCAGCTTGCTGTCAATCAGATCCTGAGTCTGGTTTGCACTCGTCTTGGCAGAGAAACTGATGAACTCCGGTTGGTATTCTTTGGGCATGCTCTTAGACAACTTGTCAGAGATGGCAAGTGTCTTGCCTGTACCAGTTGGTCCAATACACAGCACCTGCAAGATAACATCAACATCACATCACGGTGGTCCAATACACAGCACCTGCAAGATAACATCAACATCACATCACAGTGGTCCAATACACAGCACCTGCAAGATAACATCAACATCACATCACAGTGGTCCAATACACAGCACCTGCAAGATAACATCAACATCACATCACAGTGGTCCAATACACAGCACCTGCAAGATAACATCAACATCACATCACAGTGGTCCAATACACAGCACCTGCAAGATAACATCAACATCACACCATGGTGGTCCAATACACAGCACCTGCAAGATAACATCAACATCACATCACAGTGGTCCAATACACAGCACCTGCAAGATAACATCAACATCACACCATGGTGGTCCAATACACAGCACCTGCAAGATAACATCAACATCACATCACAGTGGTCCAATACACAGCACCTGCAAGATAACATCAACATCACACCATGGTGGTCCAATACACAGCACCTGCAAGATAACATCAACATCACATCACAGTGGTCCAATACACAGCACCTGCAAGATAACATCAACATCACACCATGGTGGTCCAATACACAGCACCTGCAAGATAACATCAACATCACACCATGGTGGTCCAATTAGGGGTTAGTACATAGGATGTTGTGAAAAATAGTAGTTTAACTAAGAATGCAACTAAATAAACGTTTTTAGTGCGGTAAATAAAGTAGGGGTATAACTGCTTGCAAGAAGGCGGGGTGACCCCCACCGATACGGTGTGAATAGTAAAATCTAGCCAGTAGGAATACAGTAGTAGATGTAGCAGGAAGCTGCTGGAGACTATTAAAGAATATTGTTATAATTATTAGTGAGTTTACTAATAGGTCGGTGAATTGTAGATATTCTGTAGCCATACAATTGGGGCCGGCATGCTTGCTGTGAATATGTGATTCGATTATTGTATTGATGGATGCATAATCTTTGTTACTTAATAAAAGTAAATGTCATTAAGTTGGCCTATTTCAATCTACACTGGACTTGCGTTGTTGCTCTGCATAAAGATATGTATGTCCACTGTACTCACTGTCTTGTGATTGGTCAGCAGGAGCTCCAGTAGGAAGCTGTTTCTGACTGTGTCCACTGTCGGAATGATGATGTCCGAGTACTTCATCTCCGATGGGACCTCATAGTTAGGAATTCCATGCATCCAGTGTTTCCAATGTACCTGATCACAGTAACCACGTGTGACAGTCAAGAAACTGCTCCAATCATATGGGTGCGCTAACATTTGTGTTTTGCAAAAAAGAATTCAATTATGCTAGTATATACTGGAGAGGTTCACCAGACTGGATGGTTCAAAATTACTAAAAAGTTTAATTTTTTAATAGTCAGTTTACCTATAATCTTGTGATATTTCAAGTGCTATCTAGTAGTAGCCGTTTGATGAAGACTGCTGAGCACCGTCAAAACGCACAAGATCTAAGGTAAAATGACTGTGAAAAATGTTACTATTTTTAAATTATGCAACTTAATCTTGCAAAATGTTTTGTAACGCAAGTGTTTTCAAGCATTATTTTGCTGATAAGTTTTAAAGTTATACGTGCTTTTAATTTTCAGGTGTCCACAATCTTAAGCCTTCATGCAGGTTAGAGTAACTATCCCAGTAGCTAATATGATCCAGCTGTCTTATGAAAGTTTTCCTTGGGCTTGGAATTAAGACATGGAAATGCAGAAAAACTTAAAACTAACCAAACAAAACACTTCCACTTCAGTTGTTAATGCTTTATGAGACCAGAGGCAATGACATATAGAAGATCGAAATTTTCATAAATAAACACCTAAGTAGATAGTGGCCAGGAACTAAAAAAAATGTCCATCCAAGTCACGAGATGGCGCTACATACAGACAGAAAATGAAGATGGTTTCCTGGAGTATTCGTTGATGATGTTTGTTACGACCTAAATTTGAAAACGTTTTTCACGAATGTTACATTCCTAAACTGACTGGTAAAGTAATTGGTACAAACCCCAAAAACCATTATAAAACCTTAACCATTGAAAATTTAAAAAATTAAAGGTTTCTTGTGAAGGGAAATAAATGAATCCCAGAAAGTTTGGTGCCTGAGTTGCAAACCATTTAGGAGGAATAGATTAGTATACACATATATGATCACACACATGCATGCAGGCATGCACACATGCATGCACGCATGCTTGGACACACACACATACACGATAGCTCGATTATAATTAGATACTTATGTTTCAAGAAGAACTCATTTAGATATAAATATGCAAATAAATATATATATTGTATTAAAAATAATAATAAAAAGTGATTGTTATATCAAAGGTATGCAAAATCCCCGACTACTAATGAAGCACTACGGTAAAGGACAAATCAAGAACAAATGAACCACCAGGAGAACACTGGTCGTGGATAGGCCACTTGATAAAGGGGTGAAGACAACATACTACAAGTTCTTGTGACTTACCACGCGAGACTTTAGAGCCTCTTCCTCGTCTTCATCCTCACTAGCAGGTAGAGTGATTCCAGCCTCGTCCAACCGGTAGTCGTACACCAGACCTTCTTCAGGGAACGGCATCTGCAGCTGCAACCAAACTCACATATTGCACGCTTCAACATCACACAAATACAAACATCATGGAGAATAGTGGCACAGTAGTTAGAGTGTCGTGCAATCAACTAAGAGATTCTGGGTTCAAGTCATCTTGTTGTTGTATTGAAACTAAGTTTGTTCACTCTATGGTGTTCAGTTCACTTAGTATGAACGAGCAGCGAATATTAACACAAAATACTTTGTATTCATGCAGAAAATTCTGCAGGCACAAATAATTGATGATTTCAAAAACACTGGTTTGCATTAAGGCAACACAGAATAATCACAGCATTCCTTTTTATGGGTAGCAAAGAATGTTAAAAGTACATAAAGTGCCATAGGGTGATAAATAGGAAGATAAATAGGTAAAGGTAAAAGTTCTTATACAGCGCAGTATCCAGTCCATAGGACTGCTTGAAGTGCTTTACACTTTACTCCCTAGCAGACTTGTTCAATCAAACACCATCTCAACTTCTCCGGAAAGCATTCAGCCACATTGCAATTAATGCTTGAAGGCTCTTCGTACAAAAATATCCGCCACTATCTACAGCCAGGTACTCATTCACACAGCGGCGTGAACTGGAGCAATGTAAGAGACTGAAATGAAGAAACAACTGAAAAGTTGGCCGCCGACTGAGATGGACAGGACACTTAGAGGGATGAGTGAAGAGAGGCTACCAAAGACCTCAGGGAAAACAAAAGGATGGCAGAAGAAGAAGGGAAATACTGAAATTGAGTGACAATAGATCTAGAAAAGGTAGGGATGAACAGCTGAAAGTGGGAGAAAATGAGGGGAAGAAGACAAATCTTTGTGTGATCAGTTACGGGAAGATCATTTGCGGGAAGATGAGTCGCTGGAAAATGAGTCGCGTGAAGATGAGTCATGGGAAGATGAGTCATGGGAAGATCAGTTGTGGGGAGATGAGTCGCGGGAAGATGAGTTGCAGGAAGATGAGTCGCGGGAAGATCAGTTGTGGGGAGATGAGTCGCTGGAAGATAAGTTGCATGAAGATGAGTCGCGGGAAGATGAGTCGCGGGAAGATCAGTTATGGGGAGATGAGTCGCGGGGAGATGAGTCGCGGGAAGATGAATCGCGGGAAGATGAGTCGCGGGAAGATGAGTCGCGAGAAGATGAGTTGCTTCACCAACATTCTTATGAGTTCATACGACCGACTTTGTTCTTTAGATTCGATTTCGCTCCTTAACAGTGAACTTGTACACCAAAAAACTGTCAATGCCAGGGCGCGTCACCGGGACACTTGGTGGTGTGGCGTGGAAATACAGTCTTCTGTGATGTGGCAGCAGACTTCTGCATTTTTTGAAAGCTCCTTAAATGTACCAAAGAATTATATTTAATGATGGACTTTAAATTAAATTCACACACGATTCAATGCAGTTAAAAGAAAAAAGAGCAAGCAAAAGGGTATAATCTAGAGGGGACACTTAGCAAAAGGGTATAATCTACAGGGGACACTTAGCAAAAGGGTATAATCTAGAGGGGACATTTAGCAAAAGGGTATAATCTAGAGGGGACACTTAGCAAACGGGTATAATCTAGAGGGGACACTTAGCAAAAGGGTATAATCTAGAGGGGACACTTAGCAAACGGGTATAATCTAGAGGGGACATTTAGCAAAAGGGTATAATCTAGAGGGAACACTTAGCAAAAAGGTATAATCTAGAGGGGACACTTAGCACTCACTTCGACTTCCGCTGATTTGTCGCGCACAAACTTGTTGAACTTTTTGCGGCCGTCGTTGTCACAAGTGCCACCTACTGTCCACACGAGAGCGAACATGAACCATGGCTCGATGAGTTCTTCTACTCGACTCCGTCGTTCGGCGGGAATCTGTCTCTGTCCCTGGGTTAGAAACATAAGGTGTTGTATTAACAGAGTCATTTTGTGATGCACATGGTAGACATGTGACACTCGATCTAAGACATAGTTGGTCTATTGGTTAACGAGATACTTGGTCAACAACATGTTATTACATGTCAATGAATATGTAACATTATAAATCCATACATATAATATATGTACATATATGTATATGTATGTAAATACACATATGTACGTATATAAATATACACAAGCATGTGTGTATACATGTCCACACCAACACACACACGCATGCAAACATGCACGCCGCACGCACACACACATACACATGCACGCATGCACACGCATGCACGCACGCACACACATGCACAAATGCACGCACACATGAACACATGCACACACACACACATGTACGCATGAACACTCACACACTCATACACACACGCATGCATGCACACACCCACACACGCACGCACGCACACACGCACGCACACACGCACGCATCACACACACGAGCACACACCAAGACATCACATATAGTTATGTATGTGTATATATATATATAGGTGGGGGTCGGTTACATTGGATGTAGGGTAACCTGGTGGCGGAGTGACCCCCACCGTTACGGTGGTAGTGGGAAGTATAGTGCAGTCATGTAGTTAGTCATGTTAGTAAGTAGATGTCTCGGAAGTTATATGCTTAGAAATTGTAGGTATTGCTTAACAATGCTGTTGGGGCCGGCATGCTTGTTGTGTATTGATGTATGTATATATGGTGTAGTTTTATGTATATATGGTGTTGTTTAATATGTGTTAGTGAATAAATTTCATTAAGTTGGCCTGTTTCAATCAACATTGGTCTTGTATCGTTGCTTTGCACAGAAAGGTGTATGTGACAGGGGCGCATACATATATATATATATATATATATGTTGATGATCTATTACTAACCTAGGTGCCCAGAATCATACAAACTGCTCACATTAATCGAGCAGTTTACATTAATAAACATTAATCCTACAACAGTCAAGACTGCCTACTCTTTCCATGCAATACAGTATTTTTGTAGATAGCAAATATATTGATCAGTGTTAGTAACTGCTATCTATGAGATCTGCAAAAGACACAGCAATGCTACTTAGATGTTTGCATGTGTTCATAATTCACAAAACAGACAATACAATATTACTCCAATATAGATAGCATTAGTAATATTACTATACGGTAACAAATTCTTCGAAGATGCACTTCGTCATAACATAATATTATACACGTAGTGTCAGTGTTTACTTTGATTTGAGATGATCCACTTTGAATATTAATTAGTATGATTATGTCATCTTACCATTAACTGTTTCATACACCTAAAGAAGCAGGAAATAGGAAAGCAAGCATTCAATGTTAGTATCTACAACAGACTAGATAGTTTACAATAATTACCGAAATAGTATAACAAACATTGACAGAGTAAATCCCTACTAGGATCAGTTTTATTGGAACCATTCTTATTGATACCAGTTATATTGGTACCATTTATATTAGTTTGAGTGCATTACAGTTGAACATATGCAAAACAAAACTTAACACTCTTAACTATGGAATAACTGGTTACACAATTTCAACAAACAGTCCAATAAAATGGTAAACTGTCAACAATAGCGTACTCCAAAATGTATCCTTACATATAGCTGAGATTAAAGTAAAACATTTTGACATATTGACAAAATATGTATAGTGGGGAACTATTAAGGTCATCTTAGGAATTGGATAAAAGTGACCTGAATAGCGAGGTGACCTTATTAGCGAGGTGACCTTATTAGCGGTACTAATTTTCATACTTCACTGTATGTGGAAATAATAAGGGATTGTCCTAGGGTGACTTAATTGCGAGGTGGCTGCATTAGCGAGGTGACCGTAAAGCGAAGTTCAACTGTACAAAATGCAGACAGCCGGTTGCAATGAATGCAGACTGCTCCCATTCATCACAAAAGTAGTATAGAGGGGTTCTTTATGTCTCACCTAGACAGTAAGTTGGATACCACCAACATTTAAAGAAGCACTAGTGGATAACCTAGAAAGAGTCCAGTGAAGAGCAACTAAGCTAATTGCTGAACAGAGAGACGCTAGTTATAAAAACCACCTAATAGAATATGGTTTGACAACACTAGAGAGTAGGAGCCAAAGTGAAAAGCAAACAGATGTTTTACAAATCTTGAATGATTCTGAATGTAGTGACAGAAATATGTTCTTCAAACTTACGCAAGACATTAGTTCCAGAGGGCTCAATGGTGCATTAATTAACGTATGAACAGCGTAGGTTCAATAGGAAAAGTACTCATTCTCACAGAGGAGAGTCTATGATTAGAACAAATGAATTAATGATTGTGCTAATTCTAGTAGTATGAATATGTTTAGAAATCAAGTTTACAGAAACCTGATAAGGGCAGGTTATACATAGGTGAAAATTTGTTGGATTCTTGATAATACAAAGGCTTTCTTGTCAACATGCCAGTTGGAGATTTTTGGTGTTCGTGTTTATGTATAGGAGTGACTGAGCTCTCCTGAAACAATGGAACTTTTCTTGAACTCTATCGTATTATTTGTCAATCCCAATTTACACTTAACTAACTAATGTATGTGTTCAGTCATCAACATGTAACAAAACTGCCCCCTTAAATTGAGCTAACAGTGAACACCATACACATTAACGAATACATATAGCTGACACCTAGTGACAACTATAGATACTAGAGAGCACAGACACAGTGTTAGTACAAGCTAAAACAACGGAATATATGTTACCGGTTTCTGCAGATGCAAACAAATCAAGAACACAATTAATATTTGTTTCTGTATGCAAAGCCACATACATATTTACACTATTATTATTATTATTATACATGGAACAATCATAACAATATAATTATGCAGTATACATCACGTTCAACATTAAAACTCCCTTCTCATTTTATTTAGCTCATCACAAATCACATTAGTCAATGTTCAAATTTATTAGAGTGTACAGTTTGTTCAATAACTGAAAGACATTTTTTATCATTGTCGAGCATAGTATATATATATATATATATACTATGCTCGAGCATAGTATATATATATATATATATAGAACAGGAAATTTTCTATCCTATTTTGTAGGATTTTACTATATCCAGTCAAAAATTATTTAACAATCTGCCCCGCGATTTCATCAAAACTAAATAACACATTTGAACCAACAGGTTAGCATCTGAACTAATAAATGAATGAATTAATTAATTTTTTTAAACAAACAAAGAAAACACTCTTTCGGGCTTTTAAAATGGAATTTGGTGGGCAATATATTTATTAGTATTCAGAACAATATATAATTGTTAATCAACGTGGAACAGATATCGTACCTTTGATCGGGGTTGCTATTAGTTCAAAACAGTATACAAAATTAAATGTTATTTTCCACAAAGTGCAATCACACCTGGTTATGTAGCAATGAATAAAACAGGAATCTTTATGTAGAGCCAATGAACAAATATGATCAAAAAGCCATAATTATAGTTTATTGAAAAACTTCATTATCCATAAGTTGAGGACTCATTGCAAATATCTTTGAGATTTTGAGGTGAACTGTAATTCCAGCTGATGTTGTGGTACGACATTGGCAACCTTGTAACTTGCACTGAATGTGCATTTGACAACATTTTCACACCATTATATGTATACAGTTGAAGGGATTCAGGGCAAATTGAAATAAAGGAAAAATCTGAACTTTTACTCCAACAGGGACCAAACGTTTGTTCAAACACGTATTGAGTTAGTACGATATCAAACTTATACCAAAACTTGATATATCCCTGTTAAATGATGTGCACAGAACCGTTTGTTTTCAAAACATGATAAATGTCATCAGTCTTTTCTTACAAAAACATGAGCTATCCTTTTCAACCAATCACTACCGCCTTGCTGCTCATCCAATGAGGCACTGTGATTGGATATTTCGTGTTTTTACAAAAAAAGACATGGATATATCGTGTTTTGTTCAAAATGTCACTTTAAATCACATTTTGCATAACAAATCTGGAATAAACATTTCAACCCTTGCTACCATTCTCTTTGATATCAGATTCTTAATATATTCCAACATTGCATACAAGTTTCCATTTAAACTGTGATTACAAAACACAAAAGTGAGTTTTTCTCAAAACATATAAATTTGGGGACCCATGTTTTGCTACCATACAGGCCTGAGGCCAATGAAAAAGATCAACTTAAGCAAAAATTTACTTATGTGAGTTCAAATAATCTGGAGCGCATTATATATTGATATATTTACACAAATGTAAAGTTGGTTATGCACTTGCCTGTGCCAATTCTGTATTAGATTGTGCTTGTGAAACCATGAGCATTACAACCAGTGCATGTTGGTTAATTGCAATCCACACACATACACACATACCATACTCTCAACATTATCAGGTGACCCAGTTACGCTAACGTGGTATCTACATTTGCACATGCACATTTTAATGCAAATAGCATCATAAATTGAAATGTAAAAAATGCCATTTCCAGGATCGCATTTAAATGCAAATGTTTTTTGGTCATTTTTAATGTAAATCTGTTGGTTATGCCTCTCTAAATGCAGTTGAATTAATTTCAAATGTAGTTTTTATTTTAAATTGTTATATTAAATTTGGACATGTTATAAAGTGGATCAATCAATGATTCCATGGTGTGATTGTTATAGAGCAGAATGTAGAATTTAAAAGTAGAATCCCTCCCTACAGTGTAAAATGTTTGGGGCCACATTGAAATGCAAACACACACCCAAATGTATATATGCAAATTCACTGACACATTTAAGTGCTTGATATTCAAATGTGCTTTCAATTGCATTTTCAATTTGCATTTGCTGCCAAGCCAAGATTCAATTATATGCTAGTGAATGCTGCTTTATAAGATTCATCATTGTGATTATGGAAATGAGGTGTAAACTCACTTCTGTTATGAGCATTGGCTTGAAGAAGCTGTCGATGATCTTGAAGAGGCTGCATGTGAGTGAGCTGTCCATGGATGGCACCATCTCCTTCAGGTGACGTCGCATGAACACAATGGATGGCTACAAGAGAGTGGTTGAATGTGAGTGAGCTGTCCATGGATGGCACCATCTCCTTCAGGTGACGTCGCATGAACACAATGGATGGCTACAAGAGAGAGGTTGAATGTGAGTGAGCTGTCCATGGATGGCACCATCTCCTTCAGGTGACGTCGCATGAATGCAATGGATGGCTACAAGAGAGAGGTTGAATGTGAGTGAGCTGTCCATGGATGGCACCATCTCCTTCAGGTGACGTCGCATGAACACAATGGATGGCTACAAGAGAGTGGTTGAATGTGAGTGAGCTGTCCATGGATGGCACCATCTCCTTCAGGTGACGTCGCATGAACACAATGGATGGCTACAAGAGAGAGGTTGAATGTGAGTGAGCTGTCCATGGATGGCACCATCTCCTTCAGGTGACGTTGCATGAATGCAATGGATGGCTACAAGAGAGAGGTTGAATGTGAGTGAGCTGTCCATGGATGGCACCATCTCCTTCAGGTGACGTCGCATGAACACAATGGATGGCTACAAGAGAGTGGTTGAATGTGAGTGAGCTGTCCATGGATGGCACCATCTCCTTCAGGTGATGTCGCATGAACACAATGGATGGCTACAAGAGAGAGGTTGAATGTGAGTGAGCTGTTCATGGATGGCACCATCTCCTTCAGGTGACGTCACATGAACACAATGGATGGCTACAAGAGAGAGGTTGAATGTGAGTGCACTGTTCATGGATGGCTCTATCTCCTTCAAGTGACGTTGCATGAACATAATGGATGGCTACAAGAGAGAGGTTGAATGTGAGTGAGCTGTCCATGGATGGCACCATCTCCTTCAGGTGACGTTGCATGAACACAATGGATGGCTACAAGAGAGAGGTTGAATGTGAGTGAGCTGTTCATGGATGGCACCATCTCCTTCAGGTGACGTCGCATGAACACAATGGATGGCTACAAGAGAGAGGTTGAATGTGAGTGAGCTGTCCATGGATGGCACCATCTCCTTCAGGTGACGTCGCATGAACACAATGGATGGCTACAAGAGAGAGGTTGAATGTGAGTGAGCTGTTCATGGATGGCACCATCTCCTTCAGGTGACGTCGCATGAACACAACGGATGGCTACAAGAGAGAGGTTGAATGTGAGTGAGCTGTTCATGGATGGCACCATCTCCTTCAGGTGACATCGCATGAACACAATGGATGGCTACAAGAGAGAGGTTAAATGTGAGTGCACTGTTCATGGATGGCTCTATCTCCTTCATGTGACGTTGCATGAACATAATGGATGGCTACAAGAGAGAGGTTGAATGTGAGTGAGCTGTCCATGGATGGCACCATCTCCTTCAGGTGACGTTGCATGGACACAATGGATGGCTACAAGAGGGAGGTTGAATGTGAGTGCACTGTTCATGGATGGCTCTATCTCCTTCATGTGACGTTGCATGAACATAATGGATGGCTACAAGAGAGAGGTTGAATGTGAGTGAGCTGTCCATGGATGGCACCATCTCCTTCAGGTGACGTTGCATGGACACAATGGATGGCTACAAGAGGGAGGTTGAATGTGAGTGCACTGTTCATGGATGGCTCTATCTCCTTCATGTGACGTTGCATGAACATAATGGATGGCTACAAGAGAGAGGTTGAATGTGAGTGAGCTGTCCATGGATGACACCATCTCCTTCAGGTGACGTTGCATGAACACAATGGATGGCTACAAGAGAGAGGCTGAATGTGAGTGAGCTGTCCATGGATGGCACCATCTCCTTCAGATGACGTTGCATGAACACAATGGATGGCTACAAGAGAGAGGTTGAATGTGAGTGAGCTGTCCATGGATGACACCATCTCCTTCAGGTGACGTTGCATGAACATAATGGATGGCTACAAGAGAGAGGTTGAATGTGAGTGTGCTGTCCATGGATGGCATCATCTCCTTCATGTGACGTTGCATGAATGTAATGGATGGCTACAAGACAGAGGCTGAATGTGAGTGAGCTGTCCATGGATGGCACCATCTCCTTCAGGTGACGTCGCATGAACACAATGGATGGCTACAAGAGAGAGGTTGAATGTGAGTGAGCTGTTCATGGATGGCACCATCTCCTTCAGGTGATGTCGCATGAACACAATGGATGGCTACAAGAGAGAGGTTGAATGTGAGTGCACTGTTCATGGATGGCTCTACCTCCTTCATGTGACGTTGCATGAACATAATGGATGGCTACAAGAGAGAGGTTGAATGTGAGTGAGCTGTCCATGGATGGCACCATCTCCTTCAGGTGACGTCGCATGAACACAATGGATGGCTACAAGAGAGAGGTTGAATGTGAGTGCACTGTTCATGGATGGCTCTATCTCCTTCATGTGACGTTGCATGAATTTAATGGATGGCTACAAGAGAGTGGTTGAATGTGAGTGAGCTGTCCATGGATGACACCATCTCCTTCAGATGACGAGTGAGAGAGAGAGAGTAAGAGAGAGAATGAGAGAGAGTGAGAGAGATAGTAAGAGAGAGAGCGAGTGAGAGAGAGTAAGAGAGAGAATGAGAGACTGAGAGAGAGAGTAAGAGAGAGAGTGAGAGTAAGAGAGAGAGTGAGAGAGAGAGTAAGAGAGACAGTGAGAGACCGTGAGAGTGAGAGAGCATGAGAAAGACTGAGAGAGAGAGAATGAGAGAGAGAGTGAGAGAGAGAGAGAGTAAGAGAGAGAGTGAGAGAGAGAGTAAGAGAGAGAGCGAGTGAGAGAGAGTAAGAGAGAGAATGAGAGAGAGTGAGAGAGAGTAAGAGAGAGAGTGAGAGAGTAAGAGAGAGAGAGTGAGTGAGAGAGAGTAAGAGAGAGAATGAGAGAGAGTGAGAGAGACAGCAAGAGAGAGTGAGTGAAAGAGAGAAAGAGAGACAGTGAGAGACCGTGAGAATGAGAGAGCATGAGAGAGCGAGAGAGAAAGAATACAATCAATGACTACAACAGAGACAGAAAGTAGGTGCATTCTGCACGTTGAAACTTTTGACAGAGACAGTTATAACGCACACTCTATCAGAGTTGGAGGTCAGCAAAGGACAATGTGCCTTACCTCGAGGAAGTTCCGGAACATCTCAAACAGTTTGTCTTCATAGTCGCACATTGGATGAGGGAGGCTCCTGAGCCAGCACTCTACAAACGGCCTGAGTCCGAGGATGCCTGGCTCAAGGTAGACCATGCCACAACGACTGACCGTGGCTGGAGACGCCACTGCCAAGTCCTGCACCTCAAACATCATCGTCATCTCCTGCAGGCAGACACATCCACTTTGAAGCATGCATTCACCTTAAAGGGAGCCAGTCAGTTCCTCTACATAGAATTAGTGGACATAGTAATTTGTAACAGGAAGTCCACTGTGTTGAACGTGGGAAATTGGGACATAATTGAACATTAAAGGGTATTGGAGCTAACTCAGCCCGACTCAGCTGCATTGCCAATAAAGCTTGTTTAGAAACTATATGTTTTGTTTACTATCTGATGCATGCACCCCTGTGGTCATACCTTCCAAATTTCGTTATAAGCTAGCTTATTAAACACAATTTGGTGGGCAGTATACCTTCAACATAATAATTAAGAACATTATATTAGTTAACATAATGAAAAACTAGGAACAGACAGACTCTCCTTTTAACCCTTTAGATCCCAGATCATTTTATGAAATTTGCTCGGAGTCCTCGCAGAGTACGCACAAATTCACCATGACATGAGTTCACCTTTTGCAATAAAATTTGTTGTACTTCAACTCCTAACATTGCAAGTTGGCGTATTTTAAAGATAACTGAATCCCACACAAGACAGTTTTAAATACACTAATCAATTTTCTAAATAAATGTGCAAACTGCGATATGCTGTGTGTTTGTATAGAACGCTACGTGAATTTGTTATCAGCTATTTATAAACAGAGGTCAGTGCCCTAAACTAGCAACAAGAAATTACAAAGACGAGAGCCCGGATGTCTGACATTGCGAATAACACCAATGAGCGGGAAGCGTATTAGACCAGGAAGTGCAGTGAATGATGCCTGCGTCACGGGTCAAGTGTCAACAAGGGTGACTCCATGTTTAAATTTGTGAATGCAAATGTTGTGAATGTAAATACAGACGAATGCAGCGCAGTTGAAAGTACCAGGTTTGTAGCATTTCAGAATAAAACTTGGTGTTAATTTAAAAGTGAAATTAGAACGACACAATGTAAGTTCTAGCAAGCGCTGATTTAATCAGTTGCACAATCGTCAAGCTACAACACAAGTTACGAACTAACGTAGTGCTTACACACTAGTCACTAGCGAGCGACAAGCCGGCAGCAATGCCATAACTTGCGTAGGTGACATGTTTACGATTCTGTGATGTATTCATGGGTTCACACAAAATATTAAAAGCGGGGAAATCGGGGATTGATGTCAAAAGTCGGGGTGCGTATTATATATACATGGTGATATAGAAATTCTATCAAAATTTAGCAAAAGTCAGGGTGCGTATTATACATGGGGGCATATTATACACAGAAATTTATGGTAGTAGGCATTCAGAAGTTTGGAGGCAGTTGGGGTGTAAAGTACCAGTGTGGTAGAAACAGTCTGTGAGTGGGACCAATGTTCAAGGGACCAATGCGATGGACCTGGATTCAAGGGACCAACTTATTGAGGACCAGTGTGGTAAAATAGTGTACAAGGGACATGCATGTGGGACCAATGTTCAAGAACCAGTGTTCAAGGGACCAATTTGTGGAGGACCAATGTGATCGATCGGTTAAATGGCCAATGTCACACATACTAGTGTTTCTACCTTTCTACTATTTCACACATGACACGTAATCTGGATGAAACCACAACAAAACTAAAGACATGGTGTAATTTCCTCTTCCAATCGACTTTAAAATAGTTTTTTTTCCATTTTTAATGTCCAGTTTTTAGGGATGTAATTTCTATGTGCCGTTCTCATTTGCAATGAATGTGCGCGTGAGAAAACATGACATCACCAGCTACCAAAGAAATAGCATGTGCCTAGGATTGCCTCACATACAAGAGTGCAAGTTTCAACAGTTAGATAAATTTTACCATGAATATTGTGTTTAAAAATTACAAAAAACAGCACATTTCACACACAAAAAAGAAAACACGGCTGAGGAGAAAAGTTGTATTTCCCATCAGAAGGGGAAAATGTTGATGTCAATGATTATGTCCAACAGAAGCGCTTACGTCAGACAACTTGATGATCTCTCCACTGCTCAGACACAATTTCTTGTTATCGTCCAAGACAGTGTTCATGTTCTCAATCCAGACGGCATCTACAGGCCCGTCAAACATGAACCAGCGTAGGTCCAGATCTCCTGCGGACGCACAGCTCCGAATCAGAGATGACAGAATTCCGTCAGTCCTGTGGATAGAGCGTGCACAACTCAGAACAGTGTATCATGATTTCTGCGATATTATACTCCAAATATATACTCTTATATATCTGTGTTGTAGTTTACCCTCATCCCAATAGCATAGCAGTGAGTGTGTTATGGTGTTTATGTAATGATACCGTGTTTTCTAACATTTGGTAATTATTGCTATCATGACTGTCAACTACAAAGGCATCCTGTCAGGGGATGGGCATGCTAGTTTTTACAATATGACAAGGGAACATTCTTTTATACTGACCACTCATGGGTGAGCAGGTCAAACTCTCCATAGAGCTGACCCATAGTGATGGACTTGGGGTTGAGCACGTAAGAGTGAACCTTCTGGAAGGTGGTTCCCGCTGGTGACTCCTCCCCTTTCAGTGATGTCATCGCTCCCTGGAGCACCTGGTAGCACTGAAACACAATTCGACTGCTGTGAGATTTTGTACTTTTAACCAATTCATAGAGTCTGCTGGTGCAACAACTGTGCATACAATGACAATATTATTTAGTCACGATATAGCTAATAAATTATATATCTTATTTACCTTAATGGCCATAGTTTAACATATATATATACATGTAAGTACTTTACTGCTTAAAATTAAATAATTACATAAGAGAGTAAACTGCATAAGGATGTAAGTATAGATTAAAAGCAATGGATAATAAATTATGTAGAAATGTCTAGCTTACTGAATTGCGGAAGGATATAGGTAAAATACATAGCGTACAAATTTTAGTTCAAATGTAGACATCAGGCCATATCTATCTTGCTCTTCCCTGATCCTGTGAATCCCACTATCCATGCCTACCTTGCTCTTCCCTGATCCTGTGAATCCCACCATCCATGCCTACCTTGCTCTTCCCTGATCCTGTGAATCCCACCATCCATGCCTACCTTGCTCTTCCCTGATCCTGTGAATCCCACTATCCATGCCTACCTTGCTCTTCCCTGATCCTGTGAATCCCACCATCCATGCCTACCTTGCTCTTCCCTGATCCTGTGAATTCCACTATCCATGCCTACCTTGCTCTTCCCTGATCCTGTGAATCCCACTATCCATGCCTACCTTGCTCTTCCCTGATCCTGTGAATCCCACTATCCATGCCTACCTTGCTCTTCCCTGATCCTGTGAATCCCACCATCCATGCCTACCTTGCTCTTCCCTGATCCTGTGAATCCCACTATCCATGCCTACCTTGCTCTTCCCTGATCCTGTGAATCCCACCATCCATGCCTACCTTGCTCTTCCCTGATCCTGTGAATCCCACTATCCATGCCTACCTTGCTCTTCCCTGATCCTGTGAATCCCACCATCCATGCCTACCTTGCTCTTCCCTGATCATGTGAATCCCACTATCCATGCCTACCTTGCTCTTCCCTGATCCTGTGAATCCCACTATCCACGCCTACCTTGCTCTTCCCTGATCCTGTGAATCCCACCATCCATGCCTACCTTGCTCTTCCCTGATCCTGTGAATCCCACCATCCATGCCTACCTTGCTCTTCCCTGATCCTGTGAATCCTACTATCCATGCCTACCTTGCTTTTTTCTGATCCTGTGAATCCCACCATCCATGCCTACCTTGCTCTTCCCTGATCCTGTGAATCCCACTATCCACCCCAACCTTGCTCATCCCTGATCCTGTGAATATCACTATCCATGCCTACCTTGCTCTTCCCTGATCCTGTGAATCCCACTATCCACGCCTACCTTGCTCCTCCCTGATCCTGTGAATCCCACCATCCATGCCTACCTTGCTCTTCCCTGATCCTGTGAATCCCACCATCCATGCCTACCTTGCTCTTCCCTGATCCTGTGAATCCCACTATCCACCCCCACCTTGCTCATCCCTGATCCTGTGAATATCACTATCCACGCCTACCTTGCTCTTCCCTGATCCTGTGAATCCCACTATCCACGCCTACCTTGCTCCTCCCTGATCCTGTGAATCCCACCATCCATACCTACCTTGCTCTTCCCTGATCCTGTGAATCCCACTATCCACCCCAACCTTGCTCATCCCTGATCCTGTGAATATCACTATCCATGCCTACTTGCTCTTCCCTGATCCTGTGAATCCCACTATCCACGCCTACCTTGCTCCTCCCTGATCCTGTGAATCCCACCATCCATGCCTACCTTGCTCTTCCCTGATCCTGTGAATCCCACCATCCATGCCTACCTTGCTCTTCCCTGATCCCGTGGGCCCTACTATCATCAGTCCATGCCTGACAACAGTTGTTTCAAACAGCTGGATGCACTTGTGAACAAATCCTGGAAATAGAAAGTAGGGTTAGTTAAAACGAATTTCATCCAAAAAAGAACAACACTGCAGAGAGAGTTTGTGCGTATATGTGTAGAAAATTCAGCTGCAGGACCATATGTCTGTGGAAGACTCTGTGTAGATGCGGCACATCTAGATCTGTTTGAAATACGAGCTTGCAAGTACAATGCAAGAAACAAGTTTAGTGTGGATATATATTAATATTAGTTTTATAATTGTTCAAATAAATGTTTATCATGTAACATTAGTTGATTGTTTGTGCTATATTCTTTACCATGTTTTCCTTACTCTATTTTGCTTACATTATTTTCTTTACGTTAGTTTCTTGACAACATTTTCTTTACATCATTCTTTAAAAAAAAAATGTGTACAAGGCCCTGATGTCAGGAATACTGCATATATCGTAATGGCCATCTCCCTGACAACACAAGAACTGTGCGTTTAAATTATCTGAATTTGAAATAAAAATTGGCCTTAGTATATACGCGTGAATGCACTGTTCATATGAATGAATGTCACTATCAAGTCGTGATCATGATCAGCAGGCACCGCGGTCATTGCAGTTGAGCATTTTGAATTGCGCAGCGGCGCTAGCGGTTCTGTTTTCTCAGCTTTGTGAGGGAATTTTCAACTCCCACCCACCATCCCTGCTTTATGGGGCTTTTGTAGTTAGTTAGTGTAGTACCAACATGATCGGGATATGTATTTTATGTGTGACTTATACGTATTATGTGCATTATACCACATGTTTTTATTCTGGGCATTGTGCAATAAAATACATGCCGATCTTTCACCCACTACCCTGGTTTTCTTATTGTTTTCAGTAGTGTAGTCTTTGTTTATGTTATAGTGGGTTTGCTCTGGAACCAGCTGTATATATATAGCTGGTTTCCTTCTCACGGACACGATTAATCTGAAATAAAAATTGGCCTTAGTATATACGCGTGAATGCACTGTTCATATGAATGAATGTCACTATCAAGTCGTGATCATGATGACAGGTGTTTGTGATGTACCTTCCATGTCTTTTAGTCCCATATTGGTACACGTGCTTTCCAGTGAGGTCTGAAGCTTGCCGTAGTCAATAGGCTCCTCCCTACAGACACCACAAACATACTGTAGACACAGTGATACGTTGGTATGATGCCTAACAAAACACAAGTAAACCATTTCACTAAGACTGTGGGCTCATACACAAAGTCCATCATTAACTAATAATAATAATAATGATAAACTTCTGTAGCGCATAAATCCCCAGGAATCTGAGCTCAGAGGCACAACATACAAAAATCATTGGGCGAAATCGGTAACATAGACAAGCAAGAGTCGTCATTAGAGCAAGGGACCGCTGAAGGTTAGGGTGGGGATGCACTTTCAAATAAATAAGTCTTTAGTTTAGTTTAGAAAGATATTCATAGTCTCAGATGATTTTAAAGCGATAGGGAGTTGATTCCAGATTTTGGGTGCAGCTATAAAAAAAGCATGTTTGCCGATATTACCACAATCTGTTGAAAATTTAAGGAGCTCTTTCAAAATACAAAATGCCACACCCGTAAAACAGAGGACATTATTTCCATGACAAGTGTCCTAGTCACACTTCCTATTGTTGACGGTTTTTAATATACAAGATCACTGTTAAGGGGCGAAATCTATTTTAATACCGGTCACCTGATAACTCTCCTCCTTCGTAAAATAAATGATGTGTGGTGCAATACTGATGGTATATATCTCCCATAAGATGAGAAATATGTTACCCGCAGATCTACCTGCAAAATGCCTACACAAGGAAAAAGTAAAAAATAAAGATCTTAAACTATAGTTAATCCGCACGCTATGGCTGCAATGTCAGTCTCTTTCTATGAATGACCATTTAACAGAATAAGTGATTTGAGAGATAGTGTTAAATTAAACAAAAAATTAATTTTAGTTGTTTACGTTCGTATAGATAAAGGATCCATGTTATTGTGCAAATGTTTTTAATTGTGAAATAAACTCATTTTGATGAAAAAATACACTTTCAATGATGAATCATATTTCAATCAGCATTCAAGTGAAATACGTTGAATGCAATTTTCTCAAATACGCATTCTTCATTTTAATGTCCAGGTTTTTTCATTATTTTATGCTGGAATGACGTGAAACCTCCCACAGTACAGTACTTAACAGAATGCGCTGAGAGAGCTGATGACAATTTCTTATTGAAAAACACAAAAAACTGGGCAATGATTGTGCAACATACTTGATGTTTGGGAAGAGATCAGAGACGATACCGTTGAACAGTTTAAGATCATCCATCAGGAACTTTGGTATGTTGACATCACGGATTGCTCTCAATGCAATCAGCTCCTGCAAAACATTGCATCAGTCACATCATCACATGCTGCAGTCACATGATCACACACTGCAATCACAAGGCCACATGCAGCAATCACATGACCACATGCAGCAATCATATGACCACATACAGCAGTCACATGATCACATGCAGCAATCATATGACCACATGCAGCAGTCACATGATCACATGCAGCAATCATATGACCACATGCAGCAGTCACATGATCATACGCAGCAATCATATGACCACATGCAGCAGTCACATGACCACATGCAGCAGTCTCATGACCACATGCATCAGTCACATGACCACATGCATCAGTCACATGAACACATGCAGTAGTCACATGACCACATGCAGCAATCACATGACCACATGCAGCAGTCTCATGACCATATGCAAATCACATGACCACATGCAGCAGCCACAACACCACATGCAGCAGTCACATGATTAAAGTAATACTGCTTTTCTCATTGTAGAGTCACTTATAAATGCAATCAAAACATCTGTACAAATGGGCTAATAAAATGTGTACAGGGTAAACAATTAAACAATTGGTGACACCGACAATAATTATTTCAAATCATTTAACAGTTTTGTAAAAATTTAACACAGTACAATATAATATTTACAAGTTCAGTTTATTATATGCAGCAAGTGTACACACAATTGAAATGCAATGATGTATATCAAGGGAGCATACAGTTGAGTTGCAATGATAAACATCAATTGTACACCCATTTGAGATACAATAATGTACATAAAGTACAATTGATTAGCAATGACATGGAGTGTACAAACAAAATTAAGTTGCAATCATGTGCATCACTTGTATGCCCAGTTGAGTTACAATTATGTACATCAAGTGTACACCCAGTTGAGTTACAATGATGTACATCAAGAGTGCACACAATTGAGTGGCAATGATGTACACCAAGTGTACACACAATTTAGTTGCAACAATGTACATAATGTGTACACATAACTGAATTGCAATGATGTTCATAAAGTGTGCATGAAGTTGAGTTACAATGATGTACATTAAGTATACACACAGTTGAGTTAAAATTCTGCATATCAAGTGTAAACACCATTGAGTTGTAATGCTGCACACCAGGTTAAGGTCAGACACCCCAGGTGAAATGGTGTTTTTTGACAAAAAATACTGAAAATGGTTTTCTGCCAGATTATTATACCTTTGTATGCATACTATCAATAAAGTTAACTTCTATGACAATTACATACTTCTAAGTGAGTTTTAATCATGGATCAAGCATGTCGATATCATGTAATGAAATCCATTATGCAATCTTTGACAGCCATTTTCTCAAAAACATTTTTCTTCAAATTTCTGCATTTGGAAACGGGATATCTCTTGGAATAATTTTGCTATGTAAATAAAGTTTTCAGTGTTGCATTCAGCATATTCTACTGTGTGCAATGATCAGATACTTTTTTAAATCATAATAATGAATAGTTTGAAAGATATAGCCATATTTGTTGCAAAAAAACTAGATTTTTTTTCGTATTTTACACACAAAAAAAACATTTAAAAAAATGCTCTAATCATTTCACAATAGACTCTATAGAGAACATGGATTTGCAAGAATTATACCTATATATGGATTCAATAAAAAGTGGCAGCTTTTCTAAATTTGCCAATATTTGCTCAAAATGGCAGCCATTTTGTTTGTTACCATGGAAACGGGGGGGGGTCTAGTTGAAAAAAGTTCAATATACATTTTACTCAGTAGGACCCATTTCATGCATTGGGCATAACAAATTGAACTGTTTGCACAAATTAAAAAATAATCCTATCTACCTGCCGTGTCTGGCCTTAACATACAGTTGAGATGCAATGATGTACATCATTTGTACACAGTTGAATTGCAATTATGTACACTAAAAGTACATACAGTTGAGTTGCAATTGTGTACACCGGATGTACATACAGTTGAATTGCAATTATGTACACCAAAAGTACACAGCTGAGTTGCAATAATGTACACCATATGTACACACTGTTGAATTGCAATGATCCACATCAAGTGTTCACTCACCTCGTTCATGTCAGGATTCTGTCGCTTGAGGTTTCCCGCTGCAGAGATGACACTCTTCACGGCTCGCATCCCAAAGTCATAATGGTCCTGGTAAACACATCACATCCATCACTTCTCCACACCATCACCATTCATGCTCCCAATTATATCGTTCGAGAGTAAACAAGTCTACTTTCTGACAGAGAAATACACAATTAGTTCCCCGGCCAAGGCCAGGGTTCTGACATTTTTTATAAAACAGTATTCTAAAACTTATTCCATAACTAATGCAGATTGTCATCATTGCACCAATATTTGTTAGATGTGTGTGCGTGTTGTGTTTGTGTGTGAGTGTGAGTGTGTGTGTGTGTGTGTGTGCGTGTTGTGTGTGTGTGTGTGTGTGTGTGTGTCTGTGTGTGTGTGTGTGTGTGCGTGTTGTGTTTGTGTGAGTGTGTGTGTGAGTGTGTGTGTGAGTGTGTGCGTGTTGTGTTTGTGTGTGAGTGTGTATGAGTGTGTGTGTTTATGTTCTTGCAATGTGACTGGAAAATGTCCGTTTACTTGTAAATATTTTATTGATAAACATCTTCGAATGTGTGAGTGTGTGTGTGTGTGAGTGTGTGTGAGTGTGTGTGTGTGTGCGTGAGTGTGTGCGTGTTGTGTTTGTGTGTGTGTGTGTGAGTGTGTGCGTGTTGTGTTTGTGTGTGAGTGTGTGTGTTTATGTGTGTGCGTGTTTGTGTGTGTGTGTGTGTGAGTGTGTGTGTGAGTGTGTGTGTGTGTGTGTTGTGTGTGTGTGAGTGTGTGTGCGTGTTGTGTGTGTGTGCGTGTTGTGTGTGTGTGAGTGTGTGTGTGTGAGTGTGTGCGTGTTGTGTTTGTGTGTGAGTGTGTGTGTTTATGTGTGTGCGTGTTTGTGTGTGTGTGTGTGAGTGTGTGTGTGAGTGTGTGTGTGTGTGTTGTGTGTGTGTGAGTGTGTGTGCGTGTTGTGTGTGTGTGCGTGTTGTGTGTGTGTGAGTGTTGTGTGTGCAAGTGTGTGTGTTGTGTGTGTGTGAGTGTTGTGTGTGCGTGTTGTGTGTGTGTGGGTGTTGTGTGTGCAAGTGTGTGTGTGTGTGTGAGTGTGTGTGTGAGTGTGTGCATGGTGTGTGTGTGCGTGTTGTGTGTGTGTGCGTGTTGTGTGTGCAAGTGTGTGTGTTGTGTGTGTGTGGGTGTTGTGTGTGCAAGTGTGTGGGTGTGTGTGAGTGTGTGAGTGTTGTGTATGTGTTTGTGTGTGTGAGTGTGCGTGTTGTGTGTGTATGTGTGTGTGTTTGTGTGAATTACTACTGATTCAATGAAATTCCTGCTACTATCACTACCACCCCTGGCTAAAGAGCCTGGTTTCGGGTAACGCAACAGACAAATAATCAAATACCAAATACACACATCTTTGAATATCTCACTAAACCCCAGGAACTGTGCATGTTTTCCTAGTTTCCTAGTTGTTTCCAGCACTCGGCAAAGTTCTATTAACTGACTAGTCTGTATATATTGTGGTTACAATGTTATGATCTTATGAGGTCTCATTCAACTAGCCGCCTTTTTTATAACATTATCGCCAAGCCGACCTTTCTATGCTGGCACTGAGGGTGGTCACTGCCAGGGTGCTTGTCATCCTCAGTGGTTCTTTTACGTCCCAAATTGAGACGGGACTAACATTAACTTGATCTCCGAGTCACGAGGGATACACAGTCCCCAATGTTGAGAGCCAGGTTTTTACACCAAATATACCATACCTGCCCAGTCCGGGTACTGAACTCGGGGCACCGGCATGTCAGTCGGATGTGCTAACCACTACACTATTGCGTGCCCTCGTTTTAAGACTCACCTGTGAACTGAGTTGTTCTGAGGACAGCTTGAAGGTGGTGACAATCTTCTTGGACAGAACTCGTGCATCCGAGAAACCAAATGAGAAGAGGGAAATTTCAGCAATGAGTGCGTAGTCAGGCACCATCATTGCAACAGGACGGAAGAGAGCCTACAACCCAAGAACACAGTCAATATACAATATTTATATCAAAAGACACTACGTTAATTACATCGTCTGAAAATTGGATGAGATTTTGGCGGAGTAGCACAAATAATTGGACAAGGTTGTAGGCAACATGCAATAATTTGCGCTACTACTCCAGCCATTGAGGATGATCATTGTTGGATATAATTGTAAAATGTACCAGTTTATCATTATTTCACACGTCTAATGATCTACTGTCTGTCTCTCTCACATCTGTCAATAAATCTGAAGTTACTGAAGATATTTCAACAAACGAAGTATCATTTTAAAGCTTATGATCTGTGGAATCCAAAAAGGTACAAAACCCCAATTCATAATTTTGTAAGTTAATGCCCACTTTTCTGTGGCAGATTAGAAATGTACATAACACATATCAGCTCTGGTTAGACTAGAGATTAACGGGAAGTGTAAGTGAGGTACTGGTTCGACTGCCATGTGGAAACCTGGGCAATTCCATTCACTCTACGTTGCCTGTGTCTTTTGGAAGAGACACTATAAGCAGTTGGTCCCTTCTATCTGGTGTCTATGCCAGGGGAAGTAAAAGATCCCACGTAGGGAAATGGAAAAAGATGTTGTGGATTCACTGAGCAGTGGTCTTGTTCTAAAAAAACTCTATGACAGAATTGTCAACAAAATTATGTTGATCGTATAATGGAAATATAATTCACCTTGAGATTGTCGGGGAGTTCCGTACGGCCGGCATAACCTGGGTTCATTGTAATGAACACAGCACAGGATGGCTTCAGCACAAGATCAATCCCCTCAAACATGAACCGATCCAACTACAAACACAGAAGGCAGTCAGCATGGACTAGTCCAAATTCAAACTCTAGTGTGACAGTAAAACAACGATATATCAGGAAACAATAATAGATTCAAACTTATTTTTCTCACATACTTTTGGATACATCAAAGTCGAATAAACAATTCAGTTCAGTTTAAATGTTTTATATTCTTGCTATGGAAAATTGTAAGAAAAATATTTAACAACAAACAATATTATTTGTTTATAACAGAAAACTAAGTATTTATTAACAAATACTATGCAATATTTATAGATAACTGTTTATTCCTAAATACTGACTAACTGATTAAGTTGGAACCCATAAATTACTTGATGAAAACACATTTACAAGAAAACAGGAAAACAACAGTGCTTCAAATGATATCTCAAATTACTGTTTAGCATTAGTTTGTTTTCATTTTATTATCTTGCAATACAAAACATATCATTTAGGTGATGGTAACTTTACAGAAACAATACAAATATGATGTCACGTTTTCACCTTACCAACTTGATGAAGGGAAGAACTAGAATGAGAAGCAGATTGGATAAATGTACACAATTCTGTCAGGTTCCTTACCAATTGTATCTGTGCCTTTTGTATTGTTGCTATCTGCTGAGCGACAACAGATAGCACTTCAATGTCGATTCGGTTGAACTCATCAAAGCAAGCCCATGCGCCCGAACTACAAAACCAAACTCAGTCTTGCAATCACAAACTTACTAGAAACTTATCAAATCAAATGCGTTTGATCGATGCCATCAAAATGGTGGTGTTGTTATTATCAAACAAAGGGACTGTAATTTTATTGACATAATTCACATGTAAACAAATCACAGGATAAATGTGGATAAGACAATGCGCCAATATCTTGATAGGTCATTGTTCTAATATAAACCCACTGTATCTCACAAATCATGTTCATGGTTGCTCAAGTGTAGTGTGTGAATAACTAGTTGTACGGTTTAATAAAAGAAATACAGTTCTGTTAAAATCATCAAAATAATTCACTTTGATAATAAAAGTGGGTAACTTGCGAAAGTGTTAACAGCCTTATGTTATAATATATCGAGCCAGACCATTTTTGCCATTTCTCACAGAATTTCAACTTGACTTTCAAGTTGAAAATAATCCCACAGTTTGCCCAACATCTTCACAACCCTAAACAACATGCCTGCACAGGTAAGGCCACATGTCATAGTGGATACTACTGGCAGACAGGTTTGATTTGTTAACAAGATGTTTCTAAAAGAGGCGAAAACTAATTTTAATTATGGAAGCAGGTTTATGATATATGTGTTGGTTGAAGAGAGGAATTCTACCTCGCAAGACCCTTGAAGAACTTTGCCATGGCCATGTAGTCAAGCTGGTCGGAACAGTTGAAGACCACACACTGGATGGCAAAAGCCTTGGCCAAATCCTGGAAATGTCACAAATACACAAATATCATAACATGAATGGCACGAAAAATAACAACAATACAGATGTTATAAATGGTACAAACAGGAATGACATGAATGCAAATATTGCCAACATAAATGTCACATAGAAATGTCACAAATGCAAAGAATATAAATATAATGTCAAAAATAAAATGTCACAAAGACAGATGTCACACTGACAAATATCACAAAGTCCAATATCACAAAGGTAAATGTCACAATGACAAACATCACAAAGACTAAAGTAAGACATGCATGTTGATCAAATAAGCCAACTGTCTTGAACGAAGAGTCTTGCTTTGGCTGTGCAGAAGGGGTGACTGCCCAAGACTGGATCTTCTGCATTAACTCAAGAAAGATGAACAGTTACACCTCAATGAAGATAATCTTTCTAGTTGGAGAATTAAAAAAAGCTAGGCAACTGGGCAAGAGATGAGAAGACCAATAAAACACCCAACTCTGTACCTTGGTAGTCTCAGTCTTGCCAGTACCGGCCGGGCCAGCTGGAGCCCCACCAAACTTGAGATGTAAAGCCCCAGTGAGGGTGAGGTAACATCTACAACCAGCACACTAGCTCTGTCAATATACAAACACAGCTGTAGCACCTGAACAAGCACTGCCACAGTTCAGTTTATTTACTGATTGACACTGGCTGCCAAGTGGCTGGTCATTCACAGATCATCAAAGTTAATTCTTCTTCCAGTCAACAAGCCAGTGGCAATCACCACAGAACTGCATAACAGAACAGTTCAATTAAATTCAATTAACCTCTTCTGGTAAAGTTAATTAATTAAATTAAATTAACCGAGTTAATTTAAATGACAAATTATAAATTTACAATTGAAATTAACCCATGCCTGCAAGGTATCAACATTAGTGAAGGACATTGTAGATGAGACATAAGAAAGTATTCATTATCATAGAGGACGAGAAATAAATTAAATAAATTAAATGATTATTGTATAAGTTAGCAGCAAGAATGTGGAAAGCAAAACTTAAAAATATCCCAGAAAGGTGGGTTATACATAGATAAATAACAGTTGGCCTCATATCAGGATATGCCAATGAAATCCCAATTAAAATCAGTCATATAAAATTCTCAAATTCAAAACTTTACAAGATGGTTATGGCAAGCAAGAGAAATAATTTATTTCAAACTTGTGGCTGATGCAGAGTTATAGTTGATTGTGTATGGCAGCACCTGTCAGTGAGAGGGGTGATGACAAGTTATAGTTGATTGTGTATGGCAGCACCAGTCAGTGAGAGGGGTGATGACAAGTTATAGTTGATAGTGTATGGCAGCACCTGTCAGTGAGAGGGGTGATGACAAGTTATAGTTGATTGTGTATGGCAGCACCTGTCAGTGAGAGGGGTGATGACAAGTTATAGTTGATAGTGTATGGCAGCACCTGTCAGTGAGAGGGGTGATGACAAGTTATAGTTGATTGTGTATGGCAGCACCTGTCAGTGAGAGGGGTGATGACAAGTTATAGTTGATTGTGTATGGCAGCACCTGTCAGTGAGCGGGGTGATGACAAGTTATAGTTGATTGTGTATGGCAGCACCTGTCAGTGAGAGGGGTGATGACAAGTTATAGTTGATTGTGTATGGCAGCACCTGTCAGTGAGAGGGGTGATGACAAGTTATAGTTGATAGTGTATGGCAGCACCTGTCAGTGAGAGGGGTGATGACAAGTTATAGTTGATTGTGTATGGCAGCACCAGTCAGTGAGAGGGGTGATGACAAGTTATAGTTGATAGTGTATGGCAGCACCTGTCAGTGAGAGGGGTGATGACAAGTTATAGTTGATTGTGTATGGCAGCACCTGTCAGTGAGAGGGGTGATGACAAGTTATAGTTGATTGTGTATGGCAGCACCTGTCAGTGAGAGGGGTGATGACAAGTTATAGTTGATTGTGTATGGCAGCACCAGTCAGTGAGAGGGGTGATGACAAGTTATAGTTGATAGTGTATGGCAGCACCTGTCAGTGAGAGGGGTGATGACAAGTTATAGTTGATTGTGTATGGCAGCACCAGTCAGTGAGAGGGGTGATGACAAGTTATAGTTGATAGTGTATGGCAGCACCTGTCAGTGAGAGGGGTGATGACAAGTTATAGTTGATTGTGTATGGCAGCACCTGTCAGTGAGAGGGGTGATGACAAGTTATAGTTGATTGTGTATGGCAGCACCTGTCAGTGAGAGGGGTGATGACAAGTCGCCCCGTGTTGCCCAGATACTCGTAGCCATAGATGAACTGAGCGTTGACCGCGCGGATGTAGAGATTGTCATCCTCCAGCCAGTAGTATCTGCAACACACCTATCTTCTGTGACATACTCTATCAACACATGTGTTGATCATAACACATTGTATCAACACACTAGTTTTCTGTCACTTATTGCAATAACACATTTGTACTCTGTCACTTAATGCAATAACACATTTGTACTCTGTCATTTATTGCAATAACACATTTGTACTCTGTCATTTATTGCAATAACACTTTTGTACTCTGTCACTTATTGCAATAACACATTTGTACTCTGTCATTTATTGCAATAACACTTTTGTACTCTGTCACTTATTGCAATAACACATTTGTACTCTGTCACTTGTTGCAATAACATAATTTTGTTCTGTGTCACTTATTGAATCGACACATTTGTTCACTGTCACTTATCACATCAATAAATTTGTCCTCAGTCTCTTATTGCAATAACACATTTGTTCTCCATCACTTACAGCAATAACACATTTGTAGTCCATAACACACTACATCAACACATATGTTCTGCGTAACACACTGAATCAACTGATTAACAAATAACGACTTTAAAGACACAACACATATTGACAAACCTGAGTTGACTGATCCACTCAAAGTCATTAACGTTCTTTACGTTCTCTTCAAGCATCTTGTTGACAACATCTCGGGCGTGTACTTCTATGACAATGAGAGCCGACAAGACTTGACGTGCGATCTTCGACAGTGATCCTCGCACCAATTCTCTCAGGTCGTTGAGCTGGTGACACATCAACACACTCAG
>CM034542.1:11089291-11234291 GCA_020002185.1 Paraescarpia echinospica
TGATGGTGATTTCAGACTTTCAAGCAACAAGGCAGTCTCGTGATCAAGCTGGGTGATGCAATCATTCCGTACCACGAAGACTTCAAGTTCTACATTACCACCAAACTACCCAACCCCCACTACACCCCAGAGGTTTCTACCAAGGTCACACTGGTCAACTTCACCCTTTCTCCAAGGTCAGGGTCGCTCTCCGACATTAAGAAGACCAATTATTTGATGTTATGTTTCTTTTAGATTATTTAACATTTAGGTACTGATATATTTGAGAATTTACATTGTTCTGATTTAATTATTTATTTAGCTAGCCAATAATTAGTCAATTATTTTGATGTATTGTAATGAACTGATAGAAAAATATTACTTCTATTTGCTATGTTTCATTGGGTTGTGTTACAGTGGTCTGGAGGACCAGTTACTGGGATCATGTGTTGTGTTTCAGTGGTCTGGAGGACCAGTTACTTGGGACCGTGTGTTGTGTTACAGTGGTCTGGAGGACCAGTTATTGGGACCATGTGTTATGTTACAATGGTCTGGAGGACCAGTTACTTGGGACCGTGTGTTGTGTTACAGTGGTCTGGAGGACTAGTTACTGGGACCATGTGTTATGTTACAATGGTCTGGAGTACCGGTTACTGGGACCATGTGTCATGTTGCATCAGTCTTGTGGACCAGTTATTGGGACCATGTGTTATGTTACAATGGTCTGTGTTGTGTTACAGTGGTCTGGAGGACCAGTTACTGGGGACCGTCGTCGCAGAAGAACGCCCAGACTTGGAGGAGGCCAAGAATCAGCTGATTGTGAGCAATGCAAAGATGAAACAAGAATTGAAGGAGATTGAGGATAAGATCCTGCATCGACTGAGTACATCCGAGGGCAGCCCAGTCGATGACATCGACCTCATTAACACACTCGAAGCATCCCAGATCAAGTCTCAGGAAATCAAGGTAAGATATCTAGGACTTTAAGAATGGTTAATTTGGCAACTCAACCTGGAATCTTGTTGACATTTGCTAGTTACCTGGGGCCCGTTTCATTATGGTAATGCGCTCATAAGGATATTAAACTATTTACACTTACACATCTGGTCATCAAATAACTGGATTTGCAATGGGCTAAACCAGTTGAGGAGGCACTATTAACTGTTAAGGAGGCACTATTAACTGTTAAGGAGGCACCTTTAACTGTTAAGGAGGCACTATTAACTGTTAAGGAGGCACTATTAACTGTTAAGGTAGCTACATCGGGTATCATGTCAGTTGATTTCTTTATTTTTTTCTTCATAGAACATTAGTAGGTGTCAGTATGAACACGTGTACTATTAAAAAAACCAAGGTACTATCACCATATGTCACCAATCCGTCCTTTAAAAACTAGTATTTTTAGTGTGTCTGTGGAAAGTCCCTTTTCAGATTCTTGGAAACTGATGATGTTTCCATAGTGACAATCACATGTGCGTCAGCCCAGTTCAAACATAAATTCGTTCACCATGAGTGCAGAGCATATAGTCTAGTTATTCTCATGCCACTATGCTGTTGTATTATAAATTACCTAAATGCATCACACTGTCAAATCACCAAATACTGGCAGTAGTTTTGTTTATTCTCTGATAATGCCCGACCTCAGCCGCCAGTTGCAATGACACGTGACTCACCCCAGCAAGTGTCAATCAATCTTGTCTGTCACAACAAGTTCAACACATGGCCCTTCGTAACACAATATCATGAGACAACTTGTGTTGAAATAAGCCACATGCCAGTAAAAAAAATCAAATTTCTAAGCAAAAAACAAACATCTGGTGACACTTGTATTATCGGTAACAACCAGGAAGTATTACTTAATGTAACTTTTTATAAAAACTACAATACTTACAAAGCCATAACTTGGCTATGAACTCGACTTGTGTTTACCCAAAATTGCACGGGATGGTTTTATGTTTGGTGAAGGGGTCGTGCCAAAAATGCAGTATGGATTTCAACATTGTAGCAAAATGTTTATGAAGCTGTATCAAACTTAACATGCATTTGTTTACAAAAAAAACCTGTAGGAATGTCAATAACGTGTTTGTACTTACAACCACACACATTTTTCTTTTGGGGAGTTTCTCAAAATGAAATAAAATGCCATTTTAGGGTGATTTTTTACGTATTTTTTAATTGTCTTTAAACACATTTAAATATCTCTAAACAACATGAAAATCAATTCTTTTGGTCTGTAGTAGTGTTTAGTGTCTTAGGCAAACTCTGAGAAAAAATGGTTAGCTTATCTTCAAAACTTATTAGAAATTATTAATTCAAAAGAAGCATATAATAGCTGATCCAGCCACCTTAAGGATGCACTATTAACTGTTAAAGAGGCACCTTTAAGTGTAAAGGAGCTACCTTTAAGTGTTAAGGATGCACCTTTATGTTTTAAGGTTCCACCTCTTAGTGTTGAGAAGGCACCTTTAAGTGTTACGGAGGCACCTTTAAATATTAAGGAGGCACCTTTAAGAAAGTGGTAAGGCAGCACCTTTAAGTAAGTGTTAAGGATCTAGGCACCTTTAAGTGTTTTTTCAGCTGTATATGTCCTGTGTTACCAGGCGAAGGTGGTCATCGCAGAACAGACAGAGAAGGACATTGACGAGACGCGATGTCTCTACATCCCTGTCGCTGTCAACACTCAGATCCTATTCTTCTGCGTGGCTGACCTTGCCTCCATTGACCCCATGTACCAGTACTCCCTTGAATGGTTCATCTCCATCTTCCTTGGCGGCATCAGCAATGCTGAGAGAGCAGGTCAGTAATGGCTGTTTAATTTAATTTGTTTACCTTCAGTGTGTGAATATTTATACAATTTTTTTCTTGTTATTGTCATTGATTTGTTTTCCTTTCATGTGTGAATATTTATATACCTTGTAATTATATTGTACTTGTATTGTTGTAATTAATATATTCACCTTTGAAATCTGAATATTTATATAATTATTTTTGTCACTGTCATTAATGTGTTTACCTTTCATGTGTGAACATTGATATAAATATTTGTTTACTTATCATTGTCATTAATTTGTTTATCTTCAGTGTGTAAATATTTTAATAATTTTTGCTTGTCCTTGTCATTAAAGTGATGTGTGAATATTGATATATATATATATATATTTTACTTGTCACTGTCAGTAATTTGTTTACCTTTGATGTTTGAATATTTACATAATTGTTTTACTTGATATTGTCATTTACTTGCATACCTTCAATGTGTGAATGATTATATAAATAGTTATTTTATTTATTGTTTTCATTAATTTGTTTACATTTAAAGTGTGAATATTTATTTAAATATTTTTGTACTTGTCATTGCTTAAATATATGTTTTGCACTTGTCATTATTTACATTTATTTTTTACTAGTTATTATTTATATTATTTCTTTAATTTGACCTGTGCATATTAAACAAATTTACCACTAACACAAAAAAACTCTATGTAAAAGATTGTCTTTGAAGTTTACAACTTGAGAGTAGCTACCTGGAGGTTACATTTGTGTTGACAGACAGCGTGCCACAGCGTTCAAAAAACATCAACGAATACTTCACATTCAGTCTCTACAGCAACGTGTGCCGGAGCCTCTTTGAGAAGCACAAGTTGTTGTTCGCCTTCCTTCTCTGTAGTCGAATCCTTCAAAATGAAGGCAAGATTGACAAGGTGAAGGTCACACAATCTCATCCATGACGAATATGTATTTACTTACTTAATCCTTGTCGCTCTGAGAAAAGTACAGGGCCGAAATAAGACTGCTCCAATGCACTTTGTCGTTTCATTCCAGATCATTCCATACTTCTTTATTTCATTCCAGATCATTCCATACTTCTTTATTTCATTCCAGATCATTCAATACTTCTTTATTTCCTGAGCTGTGGATCTCCTCCAGTTATTTTTGGTCTTCCTGTTTTTCGTTTCCCCTGTGGATTCCATTCTAATACTTGTCTTGTAACTATAGTAGTGTCTTTTCGAAGTGTGTGTCCTATCCATATCATTTTCTTTTATGAATTCCTTTTTTGATGCATGTTTGCTTTGTCCTGTATAGGAGTTCTATGTTGGTGACTTTATCTTGCCATTTTATTTTTGGAATGTTTCTGAGACATCTGTTTGGAACTTTTTGAGTTGTTGCTTTGGTAAGTTTCCATGTCCCTGGGCCATAAAGAAGTAGTTATACTTAGTACAATTTTTGTTCTCTTCTTCTTTCTCTGTATGTCTGGGGTGAGGCTCGCCTCGATGCTGGTTTTCAATTTCTGTTTTCTTTTTCTCCTCTCGCTGTTCTTTCATTGCTGTCTACACCAATCGTCTCCACTCCCCTCTCTCATGCTTGCATTTTCCATTCCTCTCCCAATCCCTCTAAATCTCTCTTTTCGTAATCCTCCCAGTGCAGTTTTGGTCATCCTCATTTCCTTTTACCTTCCATTCTCATCTTTCTTTCTTTGCCAGTTGTCTTCCATTCTCTATTGTTATGATATGTTGTTCTCCTCTTGACTTCCTACCATCAGGGGTGAGGCTGGCCTTGATTCCGTTCAGTTATCTTTCTTTTTCTTCTTCTTAAATAATTTCTCTCACTTATCTTGCACTGCTGTCTCCACCAACTGTCTCCATTCCTCTCTATCTTTTGCTCTTGTTCACCATTCCTCTCCCAATCCTTCCAAGTCTCTCTTTGCCCAATCCTCCCAATGCAGTTTTGGTCGTCCTTGTCTCTTTTACCCCCAACCCTCCAGGCATCTGCTTTCTTTGCCAACAATTTCCCATTCACTCTTGTTATGATATTCAAAACTTAATTGACCTATCTAGAGATGTTCACCTTTTTTGTCAAGATGACTTCATATACAGGTATACATTGCTAAAAATGTACTACAGTTTATTATGGTATACCATGATACATCCATACAGTATATTGCATTTTACCATGCTTTCACCATAGTAAATCATAGTAAAATATGATATTCACTGTAATAAACCATAGTGAAACGTGATATTCATCATAGTAAAATGATGTATTTACTATAGTAAACCTTAGTATTTACTATGGTAAAACATGGTAAAATATTCTGCAAAAACACTGTAGTTTGCTATAGTGTTTACTATAGTAAACTATAGTAAATTTACTTTAGTAAACCGTAGTATTTTTTTAGCAGGGTAAGTGCGGAAGTTAATGTATCTGTTTCTAGTATCTTTTATGTGACATCTCCTGTGGGACTTCCTATCTACCATGAATACACCACGCTTTTTCATTGAATAACTTACGGATCATCTCAGTAATTTTTGTCCGATATCAGATTAAATTACTTTCATCTGGCTTCTGAACCCCCACCCCCCTCAGACAAAGGTGTGTACACATTGACATGAAGATACCAACATATTAACAGTATTGGCTAGAAGCATAAAATATCGATGTCCTACATCAGACCCTCCTCCCCCAAATGAAAGTAATTTTCTCTGATGTTGGACTTCAATTTCAATGTTCTGAGATGATCCCTTAGCTAATTAATTGCTGTAGCAATATGTAACTGCTCAATTTTGATCCTGGACAACAACGTCTGATGTGACATATGAGTTGCTACATCGTTTTATTGTGTAGGACGAGTGGCGCTACCTGTTGGCTGGGGGCACACAGAAGGTGGGTGAGTATTCTAACCCCGCCCCGGAATGGCTGTCGGAGCGATCCTGGCTTGAGATCCTCACACTGTCGTCTCTGCCCAACTTTGCCAAGTTCGCAAAGAACCTGACCCACCACAAAACCCACTATAAGAAGTACTTCGACAGCATTGAGCCTCACAGGTATGCTCACTCTACACCTGTTTACTGCGACCACTTTGATGCAACTCACTGCCACAGAGGCCTTTATGCAGGATCAAATTTTTACCAGTCCAAAAATGTCCTGGTAGATATGTGTGTCTCCGTGCACATACAATCCAGTCCAAATGTGCATATATATATATATATATATATATATATTGTATTTGTAACAACAACAACTGTATAGACAAAAAGAACCGTTTTAACAAAGAAATGAAGTTGTGTTGCATGGTGGCCACATGGCATATTAAATTCCGTCTTCCTGTGGCCCCATAAATATTACTACGATGTATATATATATATACATATATATGTATATATACGTATACAACGATTATAGTGATACGAAAGCAAATATATAGTATATATATATATTTATATGTATATATATATAAATACATTTATGTATACATTAATACATACTAAATACATTTATGTATACATTAATACATACATACACAAGAGTGACACACATTTTTAAAGGATAATAGACATCATAAGAGTGAGAGTCAGTAGTTAAAAAATGTTGTTTGCTTCTAAAATTTCCACCCTTCCAAATTTCCAGCCATCCGAAATTGAACTCATCTCATGACGGGTGGACAGGTCTTTAGATAAAGCTATATTGCCAAGGTTATTGCTGGTACAGACTGGTACAGACCGGTACAGACCGGTATAGACCGGTACAGACCATCGGGAACAGGGAACTGTTTCACTAACATTCATATGCGCTCATAAGCCAGATTTTGCTCTTTAAAATCGATTTTACTCTTTATCAGCAATCTTGTATAGTGAAAACTGTCAGCACCAGGGTGAGCTACCAGGTCACGTTCATCAGAGTGTCACAGAAATAGTGTCCTCAGTGATGTAGCGGTGGATTTTTGCATTTTGAAAAAGTTCCATAAAATTAACAACACATTCTGTCTAATGATGGATTTTCCTTATGAGCTAATCATTTTAAACATATTAAATATTCATCATCTTAGATGACTTTGTGACAATTAAGCTGTACCCAACAAGTAGCATAGTGGTTAGAAAATCGGACATAATCAAGAGAATCCAGGTTTTAAACCTTTGGCTGCTGTTTTGAAGCTTGGGCCACTTTCACCCCAAGTACATTGCATCAGTCGAGTCCACTGTACAAATGAAAATGAGCAAAAAACACTTGTTTACAGTGGCACCATTGGGAAATTGATCACCCACTCAATTGTCTTTGGCAGGAGAAAGGCCGAGCATATACAAATATGACAGTAAATAACTTTAAATAACCACCTTTGTTTTTTATTACATTGCAACCATTTTGACAGTGTGTTTTTCAGACACCCTAAAAATTTACAAAAATGTTTTGAGTACCCTGTTTTTCGACACCTGTTTTTGTAAATATAATATTTAGTTATTCTTACGTAATCGAACACCAATAATTTGTAACCAGAATGAAGTAGAAAGCCCTATTAATACCAGTGATAGTAAAAGTAAAACAAAGATGACATAACGTCAGGACACATTCGCACAAATAAGTATCCGGACAGTGTATCTGAGAATTATTTTTGTTTCCTGTGTGTTTTCAGACAGCTAATACTTTTATTCTTTTAAGTGTCCCAATACATACATAATTACAGCAATTACAAATTGGAGGAAGTGAATAAACATAGAAGTAGGTGAGTGGACTTTGGCGCCTGGGAGGAGATGTGGTCACACTGCCCCAAAGTCAGCCTACTGATATATTGATTGTTAATTGTCGACAGGGAGATGCTGACCAGTGGGTGGGAGGAAAAAGTGGACGATTTCCAGAAGCTGCTGGTACTGAGATGTCTGCGGTCAGACAAGATGACCAACGGCATGCAGGACTTTGTGGCCAACCACCTCGGTCAGCGTTTCATCGAACCTCAGGTCAGACTCCGGTCACTTATGTGTTGTTGTTGTTCTCCTCTTGTTTCCCTGTCTGTCAGGAGTGAGGCTGGCCTCGATTCCAAGCCTCGATTTCTGGTATCTTTTTTCTTTTCCCTCAATGATCTTGCACTGCTCTCTCTCTCTCTCTCCACTAACTGTCTCCACTCCCCTCTATCTTTCACTCTTGTTCTCTATTCCTCTTCCTCACCTCCTCTTTACACAGTCCTCCCATTGTAGTCTAGGTCTTCCTCACCTCCTCTTTACACAGTCCTCCTATCATAGTCTAGGTCTTCCTCACCTCCTCTTTACACAGTCCTCCTATCATAGTCTAGGTCTTCCTCACCTCCTCTTTACACAGTCCTCCTATCATAGTCTAGGTCTTCCTCACCTCCTCTTTACACAGTCCTCCCATCATAGTCTAGGTCTTCCTCACCTCCTCTTTACACAGTCCTCCCATCATAGTCTAGGTCTTCCTCACCTCCTCTTTACACAGTCCTCCCATCATAGTCTAGGTCTTCCTCACCTCCTCTTTACACAGTCCACCTATCATAGTCTAGGTCTTCCTCGCCGCCCCTTTACACAGTCCTCCCATCGTAATCTAGGACTTCTTCACCTCCTCTTTACACAGTCCTCCTATCATAGTCTAGGTCTTCCTTGCCTCCTCTTTACACAGTCCTATCATAGTCTAGGTCTTCCTCGCCTCCCCTTTACACAGTCCTCCCATTGTAGTCTAGGTTTTCGTCACCTCTTCCCTCCTACATGTGGCTGGACAAAACATGTGTCCCGGTCAGCACGGTGCATCCACGCAATGTCAGGTCATATTATTGAGCAATCACACTCTTGTAAAATGTTGTATAACATGTTTTATATTAATAAACAAGGTCAGACTTTGTCCCTTTAATGTTGATAGATAAAGTGTTGATACTTGTCTGATTGAAGTCCTCCCTTAGACTTAGTCAGAATGCATCCAAATATTACTCAAACTTCATCACTGCCATACTGATGGTTTGCAGTAAAATTCAATCATATTTTTCATTTGTTAATTTTTAAAACTTTTATAATATTATATTAAACTGTACGCACACGTGCATCAAAAGTTATGACTGTGACATAATGTCTTACTCCGGAAGTCTTTAGCAACTGTTTTCTGTCTTTATGCCACTGTTGTGTTCTGTTTGTTGCTGGAATGTTGCTGTCACGTGACACACCATGTGACACATCATGTGACACGTCATGTGACCTGTTGCAGTCGACTGACCTGGGCCTGGTGTTCAAGGACTCAGCCCCCAACACTCCCCTGGTGTTTGTGCTGTCCCAGGGAACTGACCCCGCGGTGGACCTGTACAAGTTTGCCGAGGAGATGCGCTTCTCTAAGAAACTCACCGCAATCTCCCTCGGACAGGGTCAGGTGGGTATGGAGGGAATAAAGGGCAGGAAGGAGGGAAGAAAGGAATATGTAGACAGGGAAAGGGAGGAGAAGAAAGGAATATGTAGGCAGGGAAAGGGAGGAGAAGAAAGGAGTATGTAGGCAGATAATTGTATGGAAAGGTGAGGTAGGCAGGGAAAGGGAGGGAGTGGAAGTCTAGGAATGCAGAGGCAGGGAAAGAGAAGTTTGTTACGGAAAGGAGGAATATGTAAACAAGGAACATAGAACTCGGCTGGCAAAGGGATCTGAAAACAGGAAAGAGAAAGATAGACATGGAGAGATATACACAGGCTGGACTTGGAGATAAGCAGCACCAAACAGCTGTGTTCCACAGCCACAGTCTCTTCCCATCGATGTCTGCAGTTTCAACGTCAGCACTTCCGCCAACATACGTGACCTTGGAGTACAGCTCGACTCCACGTTGTCGATGGCTGCACACATTAGCCGTACCTGTCGGGCTGCCTATGCCCAACTATGTGGCATAGCGCAAATACGATGATCTCTCCCGCTTTCAGCGTACAAGTTGCTTGTACACACGCTAGTCACGTCACGACTTGACTTCGGAAACGCGGCCCTGTACGGCATTACTGAAACCTTCTTGCACTGACTAGAGATGGTCCAGCGATCAGCTGCGCATGTCGTCTTCTGCTTACGTCGGCATGACCAACACAGCATGACGGCGGCACTACAACAGCTGCATTGGCTACCTGTGGTGTAGCGAATTCAATTTAAACTGTTGACCTTGATGCACATCGCTGTGTATGAAAATACTCCACAGTACCTTGCCGACCGTATATGTGCATGTGTTCCCTGTTATGCTCTTCGCTCGGCCGACCAGTTTCTCATGGTTGTTCCTAGAGTTAACCTGGAATGGTACGGCCGACGCGCATTTTCATGTGCAGGTCCCACTCTCTGGAACTCTCTTCCACTAGAGCTAAGAAGCCAACGTGACTCTGGACAGTTTAGGAGAGACCTAAAAACATTTCTCTTTAATCAGGCTTTTTCGTAATTTATTGTATTTTTAAATATATACATGTGCATCTTAATGTTGTATATGGCCCACATAATAATCAAAATGTGTAGTTGTGTTAGCATATGTAACCTATGTATTGTAATATTATAACGACAACGTAATGTATTCTTACATCATGTTTTAGTTTGTAAATACCCCTGAATCTGCTTTGTAGAGATATGTGGTGTATAAATAGATTTGATTTGATTTAATAAATATAGAAAGGAAAATTAAGGGAAAATATCAGGCATACATGAAGGATTTCAAAGCAAAACGAGATAATCCTGTTTTATTATTTTTGAGAAAACTCAATTCTCTACTTCATCCTCAGAATGTAAATGAACACTAATATGTGACATTGAAATATGTAAATAATCTAAATTCAAAGCATCAATTATCAAGGGCTACAATCTTTTTTGTAGATTCCAGTTCAGAAATTTATCATATGCACATTTCTTGTAGACATCAACTTTGTTCTTTGTTAAATTGGAAATAAGGAATTGAGTATGACAAATAGACAGACTCATGGACAGTGGCTGTGCTGTTTCAGGGTCCGAGAGCCGAAGCCCTCATGAAGAGCTCGATGGAACGTGGCAAGTGGGTCTTCTTCCAGAACTGTCACTTGGCTCCAAGCTTCATGCCCTCTCTGGAGCGGCTTGTGGAGCACATCGTCCCGGACAAGGTGAGAAAACACTGAGACAGACCTGGGGTCTGTTTCACTGAACTAATGAGCTCGTAAGAAAATCATTAAACAGGATCCGTTATGAAATTTAAAGAGCTTTTTGAAAATGCAAAAACCCACTGCGGTATCACCGAGGATACTATTTCCGGGACACACCAGCAAACATGTCCTGGTGACGGTGATTGTTTGCACTATAGAAGATCACTTTTAAGAAGCAAAATCAATGTTAAAGATCAAAATTGGGGACCACTTCACTAACATTCTTATCGGCTCATAATCCTGATTTTGCTCATTTAAATTTATTTAACTTAGTTCCCTAACAGCAATCTTATATACTGAAAACTGTTGATGCCATGACGCGTCACTGGGACCCTTTCACTATTGTGTCCTGAAAATAGTCTCCTCTGTGTGATATGGTAGCAGATTTTTTTCCCATTTTGAAAAAGCTGACACAAACAAGTCTGTCACATACGTCATATTTCACACCTGTCATGTGTCACAGGCGTTGTGTCATCATTTTCAGGTGCACCGAGACTTCCGTCTGTGGTTGACGAGTATGCCCAGTCCAAAGTTCCCCGTGTTCATCCTCCAAAACAGCTCCAAGATGACCGTGGAGCCACCAAAGGGACTCAAGGCAAACCTCCTCAAATCCTACAGCAGCTTCACCGATGAGTTCCTGCAGTCATGTGGCTTCAAGGTGACCTGTCATTGCTCCTATCAATGCCAAGTTTTTAACAAGGATTGATGACCTGCCACAGCAAATCAAGTATTAAGTCGCCCACGTCTATTCTGCACAAGAACAAAAAAAATCTTTTAATGTCCAGTTTACTTTCATCAACAGATAATCCATTACTAATAAAATACATGTATTTATGAAACAATAGATTAAAAAACAATAGAAAATATATACGAGTCAAAAGTCATTTTGGTATATGAGTCGAAATGACCTTGCTTCTCAAAATGTTGCTATTTTGAAGTGTGCTTAAATGTTAGCAATAAATCAAAAACTAATGGTGATATTTCAATAAATGAAGCATCATTTTATCGCCTATGATCTGTGGAACCCCAAAAAGTACAAAACCCAGTTTCAAAATTTTGCAATTTAATACCAACTTTGTTGTGGCAGCTAAGTCCACATTTATGCAGTTTATTGAATGTTGAAAGGTTGCTGTATATAACGTTACACCTGGTTTATGTATTGCATTTTCTTCTTGAAATGTTGAGCCTTGGACACCATGAACCAATGTGGTTCCTTAGAGACCCCGGAGATTAACCTATGTGGTCATCTAGATACCTTAAACTATGCAACAACATGGTCCTCTAGAGACCCTATACTATGAACCGTTATACTCCTCTAAAGATTTAGAAATCTGAATCATCATGGTCTCCTAGAAACTAAAAAATGCAAACCAGCATGGTCGTCTAGACACTCATGAATGTAAACCATGAATGTGAACCAACATGGTCCCCTAGAGATCCAGCAATGTGAACCAATTATGCCCCATACAGACCCATGAATGTGAACCAACATGGTTCCCTAGAGACTCATGAATGTGAACCAACAATGCCCCCTAGAGACTCATGAATGTGAACCAACAATGCCCCCTAGAGACTCATGAATGTGAACCAGCAATGCCCCCTAGAGACTCATGAATGTGAACCAACAATGCCCCCTAGAGACTCATGAATGTGAACCAACAATGCCACCTAGAGACTCATGAATGTGAACCAACAATGCCCCCTAGAGACTCATGAATGTGAACCAGCAATGCCCCCTAGAGACTCATGAATGTGAACCAGCAATGCCCCATAGAGACTCATGAATGTGAACCAGCAATGCCCCCTAGAGACCCAGCAATGTGAATCAACATGTTTCCCTAAGAACTCATGAATGTGAACCAACAATGCCCCCTAAAGACACTGCAATGTGAACCAACATGGTCCCCTAGAGACTCCTGAATGTGAACCAACATGGTCCCCTTGAGACTCTTGAATGTGAACCAACAATGCCCCTTAGAGACCCAACAATGTGAACCAACATGGTCCTGTAGAGACCCATGAATGTGAACCACCATTGTATGTTTCAGTCGAATGAGTTCAAGCACTTGCTGCAGTCTCTGTGCCTCTTCCATGGTGTCATCCTGGAGCGGCGTAAGTTTGGTGCTCTTGGCTTCAACATCCCCTACGAGTACACAGACGGAGACCTCCGCATCTGCATCAGTCAGCTCAAGATGTTCCTTGAGGAATACGAGGAGATCCCATACAAGGTGCGTAACGTACCCATGGACACACAGGCCTGGTGATACCAATCACTGTTAGTTCATGGGCCTGACCAGATGTCGGTACCACATGGGGGAAACTTCATTGTTTACAAATTGTTTGTTACACCATTATAACTAAAAAAATATATGGTAACTTTTTTCAAATGTGTAGCTTTCTTGGCTTGATCCAGTTTCCTCATATTGCAATAATTGATGAATTCACAATGTCATCGTTTGCCTACATCACAATCAAAATTGTGCACATGACCTCTGTCAGGCTTTATACCTTTGCCACTAATGTAGATAATGATTATATACGTGAACTGCATATGACATCTCATACATCAAACATTTCCACATACTGTTGTCACTTGAAAAACTATGCCCACTACAGAAACTGAATCACACATATGGGTTTATGGAATATAAAAATATATATCATTGGTAGTAAAATAATAAATAAATATTGGGATTTACTGATACCACGGGTCATGTCAACAATATGTTTACTGACTTAATAATGTAAATAAGTTCCATCTTTGCACTGTAAATAGTACCGTGAGGGCATATTGATATGTTGTTCGCAGGTGTTGATCTACACAGCGGGTCACATCAACTACGGTGGGCGCGTGACGGACGATTGGGACAGACGATGTCTCATAAACATCCTCAACAACTTCTATTGTCTGGACGTCCTCAACACTGACCACGCCTATTCTGCCTCCGCTATATACCGCCAGATTGACCCCGACAATGACCTCACGGTATGACCTAACCCAATGACCTCACCACATTTCACCACAGATTAATTCATTTGAATTCTTAAATACACTAACCTGTATTAGAGGAATATCAAGTCTTTGTAATATCACGGTTCTTGATGTGTTTGAATTGTTTAACTTGGATGTTGTAACAAACAGCAAGTCTGAGGACAACATAAATTGGTCCCTTAAAACAACATTTCCGACATGTTCATAGACTGAATGCATACATGTCACAATTTCATGTATTGTCTGAAGCACAGATGCAAACAAGGTTCTGAAGCCAGGATAATAGTTAAAATAAGTGGTGTAAGAAGTTGAAAACAGAAAAGATAGACCTTTTTGGGTACTCCTCATCTTTGAGAAGCTATATCTCAAAAACTATTACACCGTTGAAGTAGAATGAGTATGCTACTAACAGGTACACATTGTCACTTTTCAATGACACTGTCACTTGTGCGTTGCCAGGGATACATGCAGTACATCAAGACTCTTCCGATCAATGACGCCCCGGAAATCTTCGGTCTCCACGACAACGCCAACATCACGTTTGCGCAGAATGAAACATTTGCATTGCTGGATGCGCTGCTGTTGCTGCAGCCTAAAACAGGGGCTGGAGGAGGGATGTCAAGGGAAGAGGTACAGGCTATGGGAAGAGGGTGTGGTTGTGATCACCATGCCACATAAGGGATGGTCCAAAAAACATATAGCATTACATTTGTGTGGGCGGTGGTGTGAACGACACCAGGAAAAAAAATAAGTCATTGCAGTGGTGCCACCTATTGAGTAGAGCATATATTAATTGTAGCTATTGTGTGGACATGAAAACATGATGCAGCAAGGGGGGTAATGTATTGTCAACAATATAACATATACACATTAATGGTGTGGGTTTGAATCAAAAAGAAACTATCCTGTTTTGAACTTTGCAATCGAAGTGCAATTTATAATTCACTTTTATATGTTTATATGTTCCCATATACTTATATCATCCACTTAACGAACGTGGTGACATGATGAGCTGTTTCCACAGTTTTCTGTCTGACATTGTGGCAGCCAGACAAGTCCTGGAGAAGCCGCTGTTGCTCTCAACGGTGTCTCTCAGAGTCATGTTCAGATGACCTCTTCTCCGAGGGCCCTTGGTTTTCCTAAGTAGATGGTGAGGAGAGACATGGAGATGGCAGAGGTTATGGAGGAGAACACAGTGGACAGGGTGTCATGGCAGAGGGTATCCGAGCATCCACTCCCAGTAAGGAATAACCAATCAAAATTGTTATTTGTATGTACAGACATGTAGTGTTGAGTGTAGGTGTACACTCACAGTGCTTTCATTGACAGGTGATGGAGAATACGTCAAAAATGATCCTAAAGCAGGTACCTTCGGTCATGAACGTGGAGAAAATAATAAAAGCTTATCCGGTGCTTTACGAGCAGTCGATGAACACGGTACTGGTGCAGGAAGTCATCAGGTTAGTGGTGACAATATCACATGACCTCATCTCACACATCCTTACTAACTCACACACAGTACCAGACCAGCAAACCTTACAATCGTTTACAGCCTAACTACAATCTTGAACAACTTCACAATCTCGCACATGATCCTACACCATCACACCACCTCACGCGATCTCACACAATCTCACACAAAGTCACAGTATCGCACAACTTCTTTATTAGTACCAAGGAACTGTTGAAATGTTTCTCATCAGTAACATGCTGCTCCCTATATCTTTTTAATGTCACTGTTCAGCTTTAATGAATGAGTTCGTCTTTCCTTACTAAATGTGCACCCGTTTCCAACTGAGCCATCCGTGCTAGAGCAATGTTGTCCGTTGCAGGTACAACAGCCTGTTATCCGCAATTCACAACAGTCTCAGGGCCTTGCTGAAGGCCCTCAAGGGTCTCGTGGTGATGTCACAGAGTCTCGAGGATATGTCGAACAGTCTCTTCATCAACCATGTACCAGACTTGTGGGCGGCGAAGGTAGGAACAACCAGGCTCACTTTGTTTTGTAGAATGCTGCAGTTATACCTGGTGTATCCACTAGCTCCCTGTCATATCAATCCATATGTTGACGACTTTAATATGGCTTATCAATTCTGAGATACACTTTTGTATTGATGTGACTCTGACCTTGGTCCTATTGGTTACGTTATTCCTCCCCAAAAGACATAAGGAGGGAAGAGTGTGGTGGGGCCAGGTCCTGATAAGTGCTATCTGTTGCACTACGCTGTAGTCCAAGTCGTGGTGTGCAATGACACCCCTATATAAACCCCTACATGGGCATATAGCATCACTGCACACCTGAGACGTCGATGGAACAACACACCTGATTCAGAGTCTTCCATGTGGCACAGTCACTTATAATTCGAGTCTACACTGATGCCCGCAGGATGCAATAAACGCAAGTTACATTCTTACCATGTATTGCGTCCTGCGACATTGGTGTCAGAAGTGGGATTGATTTCTGCAGGCATCAGTGTAGTCGGGAATTATAAGAGTGGACGCCAATGATGTAACTGCACTGTGTTCTTGCAATAGCTGGACGCTGTAGTCCGACTCACCACCGCAATCACATCCGTCCTGTCTGCGCTTGTTCGACTCTTGCAGTGATGACAGTGGCCAGTGTCTCCCATGAGTTGTTGTCATCAGAACTACAAACAGAGACTCGACAATCGTTAAATGACGTCACAGTAGTCATGTCCCGATCGGAGTCGCTGAAGTGGAATCTGATGATGTAGCTCTAGCTGCACGACTTTCATGCAGTAGCTGGATGCTGTAGACCAAGTTGTCATGGCAATCGCACTCATCCTGTCCATGCATTGGTACTGCATTTGCAGTGACAATGCTGGACGGTGTCTCCCTCAGTTTGGCATCATCGGAACTACAATTAGAGGCTAAGCAGACATCCGATGGTGCCACATTGATCACAGCTTGTGACTACCAGGGGACTACTTAAACTCTGTGTCAATAGAAGCTGACATCTGCAATTTACAGGTGTAGCCAGCCTCAGACGCTGAGCTGTCGTCTTCACTACTGTCTGTCTGCTGTATATAGTTTATACCAATGTGACCTCCTACTACTGCCATGTCTACGTTTGTTTGTGCAAGCTGGTCTGGCCCGGGATCACTCTTAACGGATCTCGCCAAAGAGTGTCTCCGTACACCCTGTAGTGTCCTGAAGGCACTCCTCTTACAGCGAGATCGTTTCCGTGATGATGTGCAACGCAGGCGATTTGAACATTCAAAAGAGTAATGCCCAATCCCACCACAACTATAGCATGTAGTTGTAGCCCTGTTCCTGATTGCACAATCCCGTGATTTATGGTCTTGGCCACTACACCTGAAACAATACATCATCACAGTCTATGTTGTCTTGCTCTTCACACTCGCATTACATAATGTAGTCTGTGATGCTTGGCTTTTAACAACAGTTGCCACAACATTGTCTCCAATGCTGGGTGGCTGTTGCAGTGAGCAACAGTCAATCCTGTCATCGAGACCCGGTTGATAGTGCTCCCTGTCAGGATCACGATGAGCAATGTCGCCAAAACCGTTGTCGTGAGTTTTTCCTGAATCATGCTGTGTGGTTACACTGTTTCTACTGTAATCATCTGATTCTGTCATGCAGTTAATCCCCACCACCAACATAGCTTTGGTGTTGGTCTGTCTGTCTGTCCGTCTGTTTTATTTATCATAGTGGCTAGTACAGTCGCGCCTCGTTATAACGTGGTAGTCGGGGTCCACGAACTGAATCCGCGTTATAAACGAGGCGCATTATAAACGTGGCGCGTTCCCATATCTGCCGTCAGGGGCGCTACGACGAAGACCGACACCGCTGCTGCACGAAGAACGCCATCGAAGTCGACCGAAGTGTGCAACGTTGCGCAGTCTATACGCAGTTTATGAAGCTTATTAAACTGCCAGCCAATGTCAATGTGTATTCTGTTTAAATGTCGTACACTTTTGGACACTGTTGAACTGAATAAAATTCATGAATTGTGTACCGTTTTTAAATAAACAACGGACCAACAAGCCACGGTCAACTGAACGATAATATGGTACCGCTGACGTAAGATCTAAAATAATGACCTGGCACTAGGCAGCCGAATACGCAAATGATTTGAGAAACGCTGTGTTAGAGTTTATTAAGTATTTAAAGCTATGCGTACGCTCACAATTGGCTTAACTTCGTCTTTCAATCAATATCAAAATACCAATTTAGAAAGCACATTTACCGTGCCGAACAATATTACGATTCACCAATTCATATGCGGTTGACGAATTAATATTTTGGCACACCAGTACAGGCAGTAATTTTGCGTTCATCGCAACGAAAAGCTAATATTTGTTACGCAATGTTAGCTTACTGATCTTGCCTACTAAGCTTTATTAAAACGTATTTAACCCATTCTTAAGCAAGGCGTATTTGTGAATTTCAACTGCACTTTACAAGCCCGAACTGGCGATCTGCGGAAGCCATGAGCATGACTAGCAGATCGGAAACGATTCGTTTGATGTCGGCTTAAAACAAATCATACCTCGCTCCACATTTACTGTTCCTAAAGTTAAAACTGAACATAATTATAGTCAACGAAACTTTGATAGCATTGGCAGTGCAGAATAAACAACGGCAACGTAGTGACGCGCCTCACACTTGATTCGTTGCAGTTGTACGTCAACGTTCAATTTATTGTCCGCCAACTAGTCTTTCAATATACACATGGCGTGGACAAAGACGGGGATAACTTCACACAAAACAATTGACAGTTATTACCGTGTTAATATAGTTTGTCATAGCGCCCATGTTCCCCCATGGCGGCAGAAATTCGGGGTCCACGACCGACCGCGTTATAACCGAATCCGCGTTATAACGGGGCGCGTTATAATGAGGCGTGACTGTATATTGAACTAGCGGTCTGATATGACATTCAGATTGTTGGTTCTACAAGACGCGATGCTTTACTAACAGCAGTGTAACACAACTTCACAGCGTGTGGACAGCTACAACAGCCGATGGAGGCTGCTGTGCAAACAGACAACAGAACAGTCGTCGACAGTTGGCACAGGTGGATACTTACTACAGCCTATGGAGGCTGCTGTGCAAACAGAGATGAACTGCCGTCGAAAAAACAACAGTTGGCGCAGTTCTGTTGACAAGAAATACAAGCGTCGCATGTTTATCTTGTGAAGACGTAACCAGCGAGTCGCACCTCAATTGCCGCAAGCCGCGCCTAGTCTCCGGAAAGTCACACCGAGTGCAGAAGGTGTGGCAAGTTGCAAGCAACAGCTTGTGTAGACCCACCTCGGCGCAGCGCAAAGAATTGTGATTAAGGCGTTTACGACCGGTGGAATTTGGCCGCGAATAGATAACAAGGAAATGATTAATAAATTATTAATGCTACAGCATTTTTGAAAAGTTCTAATGTTACAATTAAAAAGCTGTGAACAATTCGGGTGGATGATCACAGTGATAACTCTGTCTCTGCAAATGGCGGAAACACGAGTGCCTACGTTAGGGGTGTTGTACTAGCGCAGAGTCAGTGGGCTAATGCATGGCATAGTTATGCAACAACCACGGCCACCGTTGTCAAATGCATGTAAATTATTTGACCAACCTTCACGACTGTCCAGGCGTGGACGCGATCATTCTGACACCAATGTCACAGAACGCAATACACAGTAAGAATATAGCTTGTGTTTATTGCATCCTGCGGGTGTCCATGTAGTCGCAAATTATAAGTGACTGCACCACATGGGAGACTCTGAATCAGGTGTGTTGTTCCATCGAATATTGGGTGTGCAGCGACGCTATATGCCCGTGTAGGGCTTTTATATAGGGGTATCATAGCACACCACTACACAGACTACAGCGTAGTGCAACAGATAGCACTTATCAGGACCTGGCCCCGCCACAATCTTCCCTCCTTATGTCCTTTGGAGAGGACTGTCCAATGGGACCTGGCCCCGCCACATTCTTCCCTCCTTATGTCTTTTTTGAGAGGACTAACATAACCATTAGGACCTGGCCCGCCACATTCTTCCCTCCTTATGTCTTTTTGGAGAGGAGTAACATAACCAATAGGACCAGGCCCCGCCACACTCTTCCCTCCTTATGTCTTTTTGGAGAGGACTAACATAACCAATAGGACCAGGCCCCGCCACATTCTTCCCTCCTTATGTCTTTTTGGAGAGGACTAACATAACCAATAGGACCAGGCCCCGCCACACTCTTCCCTCCTCATGTCTGTTGGAGAGAACTAACATAACCAATAAGACCTGGCCCCGCCACACTCTTCCCTCCTCATGTCTTTTGGAGAGAACTAACATAACCAATAGGACCGGGTCCCGCCACACTCTTCCCTCCTCATGTCTTTTGGATAGGAATAACATAACCAATAGGACCAGGCCCTGCCACACTCTTCCCTCCTCATGTCTTTTGGAGAGGACTAACATAACCAATAGGACCGGGCCCCGCCACATTCTTCCCTCCTCATGTCTTTTGGAGAGGACTAACATAACCAATAGGACCGGGCCCCGCCACACTCTTCCCTCCTCATGTCTTTTGGAGAGGACTAACATAACCAATAGGACCGGGCCCCGCCACACTCTTCCCTCCTTATGTCTTTTGGAGAGGACTAACATAACCAATAGGACCGGGCCCCGCCACACTCTTCCCTCCTCATGTCTTTTGGATAGGAATAACATAACCAATAAGACCGGGCCCCGCCACACTCTTCCCTCCTCATGTCTTTTGGAGAGAACTAACATAACCAATAGGACCGGGCCCTGCCACACTCTTTCCTCCTCATGTCTTTTGGAGAGAACTAACATAACCAATAGGACCGGGCCCCGCCACACTCTTCCCTCCTCATGTCTTTTGGAGAGGACTAACATAACCAATAGGACCAGGCCCTGCCACACTCTTCCCTCCTCATGTCTTTTGGAGAGAACTAACATAACCAATAGGGCCAGGTCCCGCCACACTCTTCCCTCCTCATGTCTTTTGGATAGGAATAACATAACCAATAGGACCAGGCCCTGCCACACTCTTCCCTCCTCATGTCTTTTGGAGAGGACTAACATAACCAATAGGACCGGGCCCCGCCACATTCTTCCCTCCTCATGTCTTTTGGAGAGGACTAACATAACCAATAGGACCGGGCCCCGCCACACTCTTCCCTCCTTATGTCTTTTTGGAGAGGACTAACATAACCAATAGGACCGGGCCCCACTACACTCTTCCCTCCTCATGTCTTTTGGAGAGGACTAACATAACCAATAGGACCGGGCCCCGCTACACTCTTCCCTCCTCATGTCTTTTGGAGAGGACTAACATAACCAATAGGACCGGGCCCCGCCACACTCTTCCCTCCTTATGTCTTTTGGAGAGGACTAACATAACCAATAGGACCGGGCCCCGCCACACTCTTCCCTCCTCATGTCTTTTGGAGAGGACTAACATAACCAATAGGACCGGGCCCCACTACATTCTTCCCTCCTGATGTCTTTTGGAGAGAACTAAATAACCAATAGGACCAGGCCCGCCACACTCTTCCCTCCTCATGTCTTTTGGAGAGAACTAACATAACCAATAGGACCGGGCCCTGCCACACTCTTCCCTCCTCATGTCTTTTGGAGAGGACTAACATAACCAATAGGACCGGGCCCCGCCACACTCTTCCCTCCTCATGTCTTTTGGAGAGGACTAACATAACCAATAGGACCGGGCCCCGCCACACTCTTCCCTCCTCATGTCTTTTGGAGAGGACTAACATAACCAATAGGACCGGGCCCCGCCACACTCTTCCCTCCTCATGTCTTTTGGATAGGAATAACATAACCAATAAGACTGGGCCCCGCCACACTCTTCCCTCCTCATGTCTTTTGGAGAGAACTAACATAACCAATAGGACCGGGCCCTGCCACACTCTTCCCTCCTCATGTCTTTTGGAGAGAACAAACATAACCAATAGGACCGGGCCCCGCCACACTCTTCCCTCCTCATGTCTTTTGGAGAGGACTAACATAACCAATAGGACCAGGCCCCGCCACACTCTTCCCTCCTCATGTCTTTTGGAGAGAACTAACATAACCAATAGGGCCAGGTCCCGCCACACTCTTCCCTCCTCATGTCTTTTGGATAGGAATAACATAACCAATAGGACCAGGCCCTGCCACACTCTTCCCTCCTCATGTCTTTTGGAGAGGACTAACATAACCAATAGGACCGGGCCCCGCCACATTCTTCCCTCCTCATGTCTTTTGGAGAGGACCAACATAACCAATAGGACCGGGCCCGCCACACTCTTCCCTCCTTATGTCTTTTTGGAGAGGACTAACATAACCAATAGGACCGGGCCCCACTACACTCTTCCCTCCTCATGTCTTTTGGAGAGGACTAACATAACCAATAGGACCGGGCCCCGCTACACTCTTCCCTCCTCATGTCTTTTGGAGAGGACTAACATAACCAATAGGACCGGGCCCCGCCACACTCTTCCCTCCTTATGTCTTTTGGAGAGGACTAACATAACCAATAGGACCGGGCCCCGCCACACTCTTCACTCCTCATGTCTTTTGGAGAGGACTAACATAACCAATAGGACCGGGCCCCACTACATTCTTCCCTCCTCATGTCTTTTGGAGAGGACTAACATAACCAATAGGACCAGGCCCCGCCACACTCTTCCCTCCTCATGTCTTTTGGAGAGGACTAACATAACCAATAGGACCGGGCCCCGCCACATTCTTCCCTCCTCATGTCTTTTGGAGAGGACTAACATAACCAATAGGACCGGGCCCCGCCACACTCTTCCCTCCTTATGTCTTTTTGGAGAGGACTAACATAACCAATAGGACCGGGCCCCGCCACACTCTTCCCTCCTCATGTCTTTTGGAGAGGACTAACATAACCAATAGGACCAGGCCCCGCCACACTCTTCCCTCCTTATGTCTTTTGGAGAGGACTAACATAACCAATAGGACCAGGCCCCACCACACTCTTCCCTCCTCATGTCTGTTGGAGAGAACTAACATAACCAATAAGACCGGGCCCCGCCACACTCTTCCCTCCTCATGTCTTTTGGAGAGAACTAACATAACCAATAGGACCGGGCCCCGCCACACTCTTCCCTCCTCATGTCTTTTGGAGAGAACTAACATAACCAATAGGACCGGGCCCCGCCACACTCTTCCCTCCTCATGTCTTTTGGAGAGGACTAACATAACCAATAGGACCGGGCCCCGCCACATTCTTCCCTCCTCATGTCTTTTGGAGAGGACTAACATAACCAATAGGACCGGGCCCCGCCACACTCTTCCCTCCTTATGTCTTTTTGGAGAGGACTAACATAACCAATAGGACCGGGCCCCTCTACATTCTTCCCTCCTTATGTCTTTTGGAGAGAACTAACATAACCAATAGGACCGGGCCCCGCCACACTCTTCCCTCCTCATGTCTTTTGGAGAGGACTAACATAACCAATAGGACCAGGCCCCGCCACACTCTTCCCTCCTTATGTCTGTTGGAGAGAACTAACATAACCAATAGGACCGGGCCCTGACACACTCTTCCCTCCTCATGTCTTTTGGAGAGAACTAACATAACCAATAGGACCGGGCCCCGCCACTCTCTTCCCTCCTCATGTCTTTTGGAGAGGACTAACATAACCAATAGGACCAGGCCCCGCCACACTTTTCCCTCCTTATGTCCTTTGGAGAGGACTGTCCAATAGGACCGGGCACCGCCACAATATGTTACCTTATTATTATATGTGTCACAAAGTAGCCTCAATTATCCATAATCCGTGATGTGGCGTCATTGTTTGTCGTCCACAGGACCGGCTGGATTTACAGATATCTCTGCATTATGAAAAAGATAGTTGGTTACCATGAATCAGGATAACCAATTTATACAATAAATAGAATATAACTTTGCCAAGTGCTGGAAAGAACTAGAACTATATGAAACATTTTAGCCAACATTAAACTTTGATTACATTGACTTGGCATGAATCTCGCAATAAAATAAAGTGGAATTGCTACTGGGAATGTTTAGGTCTCACATTCAAATCCCGTAATAGTAAAACATTTTGTTCTGTCCACTACAGGCTTACCCGTCGCTGAAACCACTGGCCTCCTGGGTGACAGACTTGGTGGACAGGATGAAGTTCATCAAGGACTGGATAGATAAGGGCATTCCACCGGTCAGTACCGAGATAGTGAAGTTGTGTGGGAGATTGTGGAGTTGTGTGGGAGATTGTGGAGTTGTGTGTGAGACTGAAATTGTGTGAGGTTGTGTGTGGTATTGTGATGTTGTGTGTGGTATTGCAAAGTTGTGTGTGGTATTGTGAAATTGTGTGTGGTATTGTGAAGTTGTGTGTGGTATTGTGAAGGTGTGTGTGGTATTGTAAAGTTGTGTGTGAGACTGAAATTGTGTGAGGTTGTGTGTGGTTTTGTGAAGTTGTGTGTGTGGTATTGCAAAGTTGTGTGTGGTATTGTGAAGTTGTATGGGTATTGTGAAGTTGTGTGCGGTATTGTGAAGTTGTGTGCTGAATTGTGAAGTTGTGTGTGGTATTGTGAACTTGTGTGTGGTATTGTGAAGTTGTGTGTGGTATTGTGAAGTTGTGTGCTGAATTGTGAAGTTGTTTGCGGTATTGTGAAGTTGCGTGTGATATTGTGAAGTTGTGTGCGGTATTGTGAAGTTGTGTGTGGTATTGTGAAGTTGTGTGCTGAATTGTGAAGTTGTGTGCGGTATTGTGAAGTTGTGTGGTATTGTGAAGTTGTGTGTGGTATTGTAAAGTTGTGTGCGGTATTGTAAAGTTGTGTGCGGTATAGTAAAGTTGTGTGGTATTGTGAAGTTGTGTGGTATTGTGAAGTTGTGTGTGGTATTGTAAAGTTGTGTGTGGTATTGTAAAGTTGTGTGCGGTATTGTAAAGTTGTGTGCGGTATAGTAAAGTTGTGTGGTATTGTGAAGTTGTGTATGGTACAGTATTGTGAAGTTGTATGGGTATTGTGAAGTTGTGTGCAGTATTGTGAAGTTGTGTGTGATGTTGTGAAGTTGTATGGGTATTGTGAAGTTGTGTGCGGTATTGTGAAGTTGTGTGTGGTATTGTGAAGTTGTATGGGTATTGTGAAGTTGTATGGGTATTGTGAAGTTGTGTGTGATATTGTGAAGTTGTATGGGTATTGTGAAGTTGTGTGCGGTATTGTGAAGTTGTGTGTGATGTTGTGGAGTTGTATGGGTATTGTGAAGTTGTGTGTGGTACTGTGAAGTTGTATGGGTATTGTGAAGTTGTATGGGTATTGTGAAGTTGTGTGCAGTATTGTGAAGTTGTGTGCTGAATTGTGAAGTTGTGTGTGGTATTGTGAAGTTGTGTGTGGTATTGTGAAGTTGTGTGTGGTATTGTGAAGTTGTGTGTGGTATTGTGAAGTTGTGTGCTGAATTGTGAAGTTGTGTGTGGTATTGTGAAGTTGTGTGTGGTACTGTGAAGTTGTGTGGTATTGTGAAGTTGTGTGCTGAATTGTGAAGTTGTGTGTGGTATTGTGAAGTTGTGTGTGGTATTGTGAAGTTGTGTGTGGTATTGTGAAGTTGTGTGCTGAATTGTGAAGTTGTGTGTGTATTGTGAAGTTGTGTGCTGAATTGTGAAGTTGTGTGCGGTATTGTGAAGTTGTGTGGTATTGTGAAGTTGTTTGTGGTATTGTAAAGTTGTGTGTGGTATTGTAAAGTTGTGTGCGGTATTGTAAAGTTGTGTGTGGTATAGTAAAGTTGTGTGGTATTGTGAAGTTGTGTGCAGTATTGAAAAGTTGTGTGTGGTACAGTATTGTGAAGTTGTATGGGTATTGTGAAGTTGTGTGCGGTATTGTGAAGTTGTGTGTGAAGTTGTGTGGGTATTGTGAAGTTGTGTGCGGTATTGTGAAGTTGTGTGTGGTATTGTGAAGTTGTATGGGTATTGTGAAGTTGTATGGGTATTGTGAAGTTGTGTGAAGCTGTATGAATACCATGATTGATCTGACAAACTGTAAGTAATGCTTCACACATTCACTTGATGCAGAATCACTTCCACAATATATTAGTATCTCCAGTGTGAAATCTTGTATACATAAAAGCTGATGTATTTTGTATCAAGAAATATGCGGAACTTTCTTTCATAAGTTGAGTGGAATCAAACACATATTTCTCTTTAACAATAGAAATATATTCACTGCGGGCTGTGTTTGCAGACATTCTGGATCTCTGGGTTCTACTTCCCCCAAGCCTTCCTCACAGGAACGTTGCAGAACTTCGCTCGGCGGGAAGTTGTCTCCATTGACACAATCACATTCAACTTCAAGGTAAGATCGATCGATCTCCATCCACCATTCCATTAGCAAAAAATCTATAAAATATTTATAGAATATATCCTGTTGAATATATTCTTTACAATTTGTGTGGAAGATTTTCTATAGAATATTTTTGTTGTAGGATATAGAATTTCAGTATAATTTAAAAAAAAAATTGTGGCCATAACATTCTATAGAAGTTCTGTAGAATAATGTATACAATTCTATAGAACTGGAGGTGGCCATACAATATTTCTATAGAATAATCTATGGAATTACAATGCTAACTCTATAGATTTATATCAAAAAAATAATGCCACATCAACTTTTTATAGAATTCTACAGAAATGTGATAGATTTCTATAGAATTCTGTACATTTTCTATTGAATTCTATAGAATTTGTTTGCTAAGAATTCTTACTTCTTCACATCAAACTCACCCAAGTCATTATACCCAGCTTCCCATATCTATTAACCCTTTATGCCCTGTGACATTTAACTGAAATGCATTCCAGTTCCTCACAGTACTCATATGAAATTCAGCAGGATGTTTTTAAATGGCGGTAAAAAAAAAATTTCAATATAATTATAATGATATTGTAATATAACAACTACCCCTGGTGAATAGACCAAGACTTAAAATGATATATAGCACGCAGTTATCCAGTAGATGTCACCACATATATGAGTTGTTAAAGTTTGCCTCCTGGTCTGCCACCTTTTTCGATTTGTTCACTCATTTTGTTTGAGGCACATTTTATTAAATTTGAACCTGTCTAATATCCGTTATGACACAAGCATTGTAGGAATCATGCAGACAGTTTCTTGGCATACATCAAACAAATTACAACAATATTGCATATGTGCGTGCGGGCATGCATGAATGCATGCATGTTGTAGGAGATGATACATCACCATCTATGTGATCACTGTATCTGTGTGTGTGGTATATGATGACAAAGAACCATCTATGTGATCACTGTTGTCTTGTTGGTGATGATAAAGGACCATATGTGTGATCACCGTTTTTGTTGGTGATGATAAAGGACCTTATATGGATGATAAAGGACCATCTATGTGATCACCAGTTTGTTAGTGATCACAAAGGACCATATGGATGATAGAGGACCATATGTGTGATCATTATGTTTATTGTAGATGATGATGAAGGACCATCCATGCGATCACTGATTGTGTTGTAGGTGATGATGAAGGACCACCCAGACTTATTGAAACCGCCTGAGCATGGCTGCTACATCTATGGTCTGTACCTGGAGGGGGTGCGGTGGGACATCACTAAGTGGCAGCTGGGGGAGTCACATCCTAAGGAGTTGTACACGGAGATGCCAGTTATTTGGCTGCAGCCGGTGGCCAACAGAACTGTGCCGGTGGTCGGGTTCTACGATTGCCCTGTCTACAAGACACTCACCAGAGCAGGTCACGACTTCTTCTTTGTCTCTTTCACATCTCCTCATTCCTACTCACAATATTTCTATTTCTTCTGTTTTTCTGCCTGTATGTTCGGTATTCTTGTGTATATGCATGTATGTATGTCTGTCAGTCCGACCATCTGTCCATCCGTCTGTCTGTCTTTCCATTCAACTGTCTGTCTGTCCGACAGTCTTTCCATTCATCTGTCTGTCTGTCCATCCATATGTCTGTCTTTCCATTCATCTGTCTGTCTGTCCATCCATCTGTCTGTCTTTCCATTCATCTGTCTGTCTGTCCATCTGTCTGTCTGTCTTTCCATTTATCTGTCTGTCTGTCCATCTGTCTGTCGGTCTTTCCATTCGTCTGCCTGTCTGTCCGTCCATCTGTCTGTCATACCATTCAACTGTCTGTCTGTCCGACTGTCTTTCCACTCATCTGTCTGTCTGTCCATCCATCTGTCTGTCTTTCCATTCATCTGTCTGTCTGTCCATCCATCTGTCTGTCTTTCCATTCATCTGTCTGTCTGTCCATCCGTCTGTCTGTCTTTCCATTTATCTGTCTGTCTGTCCATCCGTCTGTCTGTCTTTCCATTCATCTGTCTGTCTGTCCATCCGTCTGTCTGTCATACCATTCAACTGTCTGTCTGTCTGACTGTCTTTCCACTCATCTGTCTGTCTGTCCATCCATCTGTCTGTCTTTCCATTCATCTGTCTGTCTGTCCATCCATCTGTCTGTCTTTCCATTAAACTGTCTGTCTGTCCTACTGTCTTTCCACTCATCTGTCTGTCTGTCTTTCCATTCATCTGTCCGTCCATCTGTCTGTCTATCTGTCTTTCCATTCATCTGTCTGTCCATCCGTCTGTCTGTCTTTCCATTCATCTGTCAGTCTGTCCATCCATCTATCTGTCGTTCCATTCATCTGTCTGTCTGTCCATCCATCCGACTGTCTGTCTTTCTATTCATCTGTCTGTCTGTCCATCCGTCTGTCTGTCTTTCCATTCGTCTGTCTGTCTGTCCATCCGTCTGTCTGTCTTTCCATTCGTCTGTCTGTCTGTTCATCAGTCTGTCTGTCTTTCCATTCATCTGTCTGTCTGCCCATCCATCTGTCAGTCTTTCCATTTATCTGTCTGTCTTTCCATTCATCTGTCTGTCTGTCCATCTGTCTGTCTCTCCATCCATCTGTCTGTCTTTCTTCTGTCTGTCTGTCCATCAGTCTGTCTGTCTTTCCATTCGTCTGTCTGTCTGTCCATGCTTCTGCCTATCTTTCCATTCATCTGTCCGTCCGTCCATCCGTCTGTCTGTCTGTCTTTCCATTCATCTGTCTGTTCATCCGTTTGTCCGTCTGTCTGCATAGTCGTGTGTTTTATTTGTCAGTTTGCCCACATGTCTTTATTTGTATGTTTGTCTGTCCGTCTGCCTGACCATATGTCTGTCTGTCTGTCTTACTGTCTGTCTGTCTGCTGTCTGTCTGTCTGTCTGTCTGCGAGTTTGTCTGTCTGTCTATTTCTGTCTAACCATAATATTGTGCATGTATGTATGTCTGTCTCTAAAAGGTATGTCTGTGTATATATCTGTCTGTCTTTTTACCCGCATGTTTGTCTGTCAGGCTAACCATATGTCTGTCTGTTTGTCCATCCATCCATGTGTCTGTCTAATTGTTCATCTAACCATGTGTCTGTCAGTTTGTTCATACATCCATATGTGTGTCTGTTTGTCCATCTATCCGTATGTCTGTCAGTTTGTCCATCCATCCATGTGTCTGTCTGTTTGTCCATCTATCCATATGTCTGTCAGTTTGTCGATCCATCCATGTGTCTGTCTAATTGTTCATACATCCATGTGTCTGTCTAATTGTCCATACATCCTTGTGTCTATCTGTTTGTCCATACATACATATGTCTGTATGTTTGTTCATCTATCCATACGTATGTATGTTTGTCCATCCATCCATATGTTTGTCTGTTTGTCCATCCATCCATATGTCTGTCTGTTTGTCCATCCATCCATATGTATATATGTTTGTTCATCCATCCATCCATATGTATATATGTTTGTCCACCCATCCATATGTATGTCTGTTTGTCCATCCATCCATATGTCTGTATGTTTGTCAATCCATTCATGTGTCTGTCTGTTTGTTTATACATCCATATGTATATCTCTTTGTCCATCCATCCATCCATAGGTCTGTCTGTTTGTTAATCTATCCATATGTCTGTCTGTTTGTCCATCCATCCATGTGTCAAACTGTTTGTCCATCCATCCATATGTCTGCATGTTTGTTCATCCATCCATGTGTGTGTCTGTTTGTCAATCTATCCATATGTCTGTCTGTTTGTCCATCCATTCATGAGTGTGTCTGTTTGTCAATCTATCCATATGTCTGTATGTTTGTTCATCTATCCATATGTATGTATGTTTGTCCATCCATCCATATGTTTGTCTTTTTGTCCATCCATCCATATGTCTGTCTGTTTGTCCATCCATCCATATGTATATATATGTTTGTTCATCCATCCATCCATATGTATATCTGTTTGTCCATCCATCCATATGTATGTATGTTTGTCCATCCATCCATATGTCTGTATGTTTGTCAATCCATTCATGTGTCTGTCTGTTTGTTTATACATCCATATGTATGTCTGTTTGTCCATCTATCCATATGTCTGTCAGTTTGTCCATCCATCCATTTGTCTGTCTGTTTGTCCATCTATCCATATGTCTGTCAGTTTGTCGATTCATCCATGTGTCTGTCTAATTGCCCATACATCCATGTGTCTGTCTAATTGTTCATACATCCTTGTGTCTATCTGTTTGTCCATACATACATATGTCTGTATGTTTGTTCATCTATCCATATGTATGTATGTTTGTCCATCCATCCATACGTTTGTCTGTTTGTACATCCATCCGTATGTCTGTCTGTTTGTCCATCCATCCATATGTATATATGTTTGTTCGTCTTTCTATTCATCGGTCTGTCTGTCCATCCGTCTGTCTGTCTTTCCATTCGTCTGTCTGTCTGTCCATCCGTCTGTCTGTCTTTCCATTCGTCTGTCTGTCTGTTCATCAATCTGTCTGTCTTTCCATTCATCTGTCTGTCTGTCCATCCATCTGTCAGTTTCCATTTATCTGTCTGTCTTTCCATTCGTCTGTCTGTCTGTCCATCTGTCTGTCTGTCTGTCTGTCTGTCTGTGAGTTTGTCTGTCTGTCTATTTCTGTCTAACCATAATATTGTGCATGTATGTATGTCTGTCTCTAAAAGGTATGTCTGTGTATATATCTGTCTGTCTTTTTACCCGCATGTTTGTCTGTCAGGTTAACCATATGTCTGTCTGTTTGTCCATCCATCCATGTGTCTGTCTAATTGTTCATCTAACCATGTGTCTGTCAGTTTGTTCATACATCCATATGTATGTCTGTTTGTCCATCTATCCATATGTATATATGTTTGTTCATCCATCCATCCATATGTATATCTGTTTGTCCATCCATCCATATGTATGTCTGTTTGTCCATCCATCCATATATCTGTATGTTTGTCAATCCATTCATGTGTCTGTCTGTTTGTTTATACATCCATATGTATGTCTGTTTGTCCATCTATCCATATGTCTGTCAGTTTGTCCATCCATCCATGTGTCTGTCTGTTTGTCCATCTATCCATATGTCTGTCAGTTTGTCGATTCATCCATGTGTCTGTCTAATTGCCCATACATCCATGTGTCTGTCTAATTGTCCATACATCCTTGTGTCTATCTGTTTGTCCATACATACATATGTCTGTATGTTTGTTCATCTATCCATATGTATGTATGTTTGTCCATCCATCCATACGTTTGTCTGTTTGTACATCCATCCGTATGTCTGTCTGTTTGTCCATCCATCCATATGTATATATGTTTGTTCGTCCATCCATCCATATGTATATCTGTTTGTCCATCCATCCATATGTATGTCTGTTTGTTCATCCATCCATATGTCTGTATGTTTGTCAATCCATTCATGTGTCTGTCTGTTTGTTTATACATCCATATGTATATCTCTTTGTCCATCCATCCATCCATAGGTGTGTCTGTTTGTTAATCTATCCATATGTCTGTCTGTTTGTCTATTCATCCATGTGTCAAACTGTTTGTCCATCCATCCATATGTCTGCATGTTTGTTCATCCATCCATGTGTGTGTCTGTTTGTCAATATATCCATATGTCTGTCTGTTTGTCCATCCATTCATGAGTGTGTCTTTGTCAATCTATCCATATGTCTGTATGTTTGTTCATCCATCCATGTGTGTGTCTATTTGTCAATCTATCCATATGTCTGTCTGTTTGTTCATCCATTCATGTGTGTGTCTGTTTGGCAATCTATCCATATGTCTGTATGTTTGTCAATCCATTCATGTGTCTGTCTGTTTGTTTATACATCCATATGTATATCTCTTTGTCCATCCATCCATCCATAGGTGTGTCTGTTTGTTAATCTATCCATATGTCTGTCTGTTTGTCCATTCATCCATGTGTCAAACTGTTTGTCCATCCATCCATATGTCTGCATGTTTGTTCATCCATCCATGTGTGTGTCTGTTTGTCAATCTATCCATATGTCTGTCTGTTTGTCCATCCATTCATGAGTGTGTCTGTTTGTCAATCTATCCATATGTCTGTATGTTTGTTCATCCATCCATGTGTGTGTCTATTTGTCAATCTATCCATATGTCTGTCTGTTTGTTCATCCATTCATGTGTGTGTCTATTTGTCAATCTATCCATATGTCTGTCTGTTTGTTCATCCATTCATGTGTGTGTCTGTTTGGCAATCTATCCATATGTCTGTCTGTTTGTCCATCCATCCATGTGTCTGTCTGTTTCAACTTGTAATTCTTACTCTACCCCACTTTCCTCATTCATTCAGACCTGCCTGCATGCACTCAAAGTCAGCAGACATATGAAACTTGATCAGAAAATAGTGCTTTCTTATATAGATACACCTATATTCCACCACTAAACAAAACAGCTGTTCAACATATAACCAGTTTGATTTAATATAAAACTAAATAAAAGATGCCTTCTAAGTAACACAGTTTGAATCAACAGACACGAATGGGCTGAGTAATGTGATATCATCTTAGATGCACTTTGCCTGGCCAATAACAGAACGTTGACACATGACTGAAGCCTTAACTTATTCTTCCTTCTGATTCCCTTGTCCAGTGGTGAGGTCTAGCTCCTGTACTGCTGCACTGCTCTTGTTATCGTTGTCCTCCACTGCTCCCTCGGCGGCCCCTCCCTTCACCTTTCATCTTCCTCTGACTTTTACAAATCCCTCTTCCCTCAGTCCTCCCATTACTGTTGTGGTATTCCCTCAGTCCTCCCATTACTGCTGTGGTCTTCCCTCAGTCCTCCCATTACTGCTGTCGTCTTCCCTCAGTGCTCCCATTGCTGCTGTCGTCTTCCCTCAGTCCTCCCATTACTGCTGTCATCTTATCTCAGTCCTCCCATTACTGATGTTGTCTTCCCTCAGTCCTCCCATTATTGCTGTTGTCTTCCCTCAGTCCTCCCATTACTGCTGTCGTCTTCCCTCAGTCCTCCCATTACTGCTGTCGTCTTCCCTCAGTCCTCCCATTACTGCTGTTGTCTTCCCTCAGTCCTCCCATTACTGCTGTCGTCTTCCCTCAGTCCTCCCATTACTGCTGTCGTCTTCCCTCAGTCCTCCCATTACTGCTGTCGTCTTCCCTCAGTCCTCCCATTACTGCTGTCGTCTTCCCTCAGTCCTCCCATTACTGCTGCTCAGTCCTCCCATTACGTCTTCCCTCAGTCCTCCCATTATTGCTGTTGTCTTCCCTCAGTCCTCCCATTACTGCTGTCGTCTTCCCTCAGTCCTCCCATTACTGCTGTCGTCTTCCCTCAGTCCTCCCATTACTGCTGTCGTCTTCCCTCAGTCCTCCCATTACTGCTGTCGTCTTCCCTCAGTCCTCCCATTACTGCTGTCGTCTTCCCTCAGTCCTCCCATTACTGCTGTCGTCTTCCCTCAGTCCTCCCATTACTGCTGTCGTCTTCCCTCAGTCCTCCCATTACTGCTGTCGTCTTCCCTCAGTCCTCCCATTACTGCTGTCGTCTTCCCTCAGTCCTCCCATTACTGCTGTCGTCTTCCCTCAGTCCTCCCATTACTGCTGTTGTCTTCCCTCAGTCCTCCCATTACTGCTGTTGTCTTCCCATTTTCCTCTGCTTATGTAAACAACGTAATGTGTTTGAAGGAACTGGTTGAAATATTCTATGACATGCATTTGTACTTTATTTTAGAAAAAGACTTGTACCAAAATGTATGACCAATTCTACCTTGGATCAAATAAATAGTTAATGTAAATTAATTGGTTAAAATGTTCGCCATAATTTCAATAATCAACTGCTGTGAACCTACCATGTTTTAATAAATATAATCTTAAAATAGTATGTCACATTTGTGTCACATTTTGAAAATAAATTATATATAATTTATGTCAATGAAATTTTATTGAAAAAGAAACAACTTTTCTGCATTTTTGAGTAATGCAAAACTAAAGTTTAAATATTCCAAAATTGTTACTTGTCATAAAGAAATTAATACATATTATAGAGATAACTAATGCAACATTTAAACATATTTGAATGTTATCAGTTGTGTGACTTGACGTGTTGCATTCCAATGTATATCGCACCATTCTTGTTGTTGCTTTTGTTGTTGTTGTAATGTTGTTGTTTCTCTTCAGGCACGCTGTCAACCACGGGCCACTCAACCAATTTTGTCTTCTCTGTTGAGATTCCGACTGATAAGGAACAACAACATTGGATCCAGAGAGGCGTGGCATTACTATGTGCCCTCGACTACTAAGGGAACCACCCTGTCTGTGTGGGTACAGACGCTCCATCGTACAAACCATTGCTTCTTTCCATGTACCCTGGGGGTGTTTACCCCGACCATCTGCCTTCCTTGAAATTACCTTGTCTGTTCTGCAATCACCCTCACAAGCCAGGGGTGGTAATTGTATTTGACTACCCAATATACCTTTGCCAACACAAATGTACAGATATTCACCTTATTCAGTTATACTTAATTCCGTTTATCTTTTCCATTCTTTGTTATGTGAAACAGGCAGTATTTTAAAGAGCAATTCAAAGAACTGTATTGGGGTTGGGCCTGTATCCCTGCCTATCTTCCCAGTAGTGGGTATTTATTCTTTTGAGTGTTTCATATTCAATTTAAATGTTGCAATTTGGCAGGCATATTTAGTCTAGAATTAAGAACATTATAATAATGAACAAAAAGCAGACAAGGTCGGTTTAACTGTCCCAGTCAGGGATATAATCGTATTGTGTGAGCATGCAGAAATATGTACATAATAGTTGTTAAAATATTTAACATTGTGTGATTTGGTGTGATATAGACCCAGGTATTTTACCCATTGATGTGAAACCTAACATGAACAAAAAGTAACTATTTAGCCAATTTCGTTCTGACGATAACTTCAAACGTAGTCTGCCATGAATTCCTGGATGCTGAAACAATCGGAACGGAACGGGTTAATGGAGAAAAACAGACGTGTTTATAAAAAAGGTGTAATATATTCGACTTGCATTTGTGTGATATGATATTGTTTGTGGCGTTAATGGATGTTAACACCTGTTTGTGTGCGAAGTCGGGATTTACATTAAAGATGTTCATGGATTAACATGTCGGATGGGTAATATATCAGCGTTGGTGAAAACATTGTACATTGTAAGGTACCAAGGAAACGTGTGTTTATAGTGTAAACAAAGCCTAAGAAAGTGAGATGACAAGATAAGTATGGTTTGTTGACATAAACTTTTTAAACACGTATGGAAGTAAACACATCTTGAACAACACAAAGGACTGAACATTAAATGCTGTGTATATAATGTAGAGTTCAGAATATGATAAACAAATCAATAATGTGTGTACGCTGTGTTTTTCAGAGCAAAGTTTGTGGAAATCTGTCATGTTATGCAAGTCATTGCACTCTCGGGTGCTGCTGGTCTATGGTTCACTCTGTTATCTTCTGTCACTATTTCTAGTAGGAAATGTCTTCCAAAACAACTATGTATAACATATATGTGACCTTCAGCACAGTCAAATACTTTTATAGCCTCTCTTGTGTTGTCACCTTTATATTTATACTGTGATGTAATGTAATTGCTGTGTATTGTTATAACAATTAATACTTTACGTTTGCAAAATGCTTATATTGAGATACGATATATTAAATTGTTCTTTAGTTAAAGTATTGACTGGTCTCCATTATGTATATATATATATATATATATCGCTGTTCCAGTAATTATATATATTAACTCTAAGAATTTTAGTTAGACCTTCAGTTCATAATACAGCTTATTTAATACACGTAGAAGTCGCAAAATAATTACATTAAATAACATTGTTTATAATTTTTAAAACACATTCCACATCAAATTATGATACATTATCCAACATGATAGCAAGACACAACATGATAATCTTAGTACAGCTGCAAACATACAACGTACGGTACATGCAAACATACATGCACACACACACACGTGCGAGCAAACAAATGGACAGACACGGACATGCTAATGTAAAATCTCAGTAGTGTATGCACTATGCAAACACGTGCACCAACTTAAGCCCTATACAGAGTGTCAGATACACAAAAACGTGCAATTGTAAGAAGTATAAATTATGTTATTAAATATATCTAAGAGTTCTCATACAGTGTGTTCAGGTCAAATGAGCAATCTTAACTTTGTAAGATGGATAAAATACAATGATTAATGTAATCGCATTACTAAACATACCGCATCGTGGTGATGTTTAAGGTTCAGCATGTCACCAACAGAATGTGATACCCTAAAACGTGATCGCATATGAGTTGGATTACACTGTTCTTGCAGTGGGTCTTACATGTGACTCCAGTCACTAGTCTAAGCTTTGTTCTCTGTAGCAGTCGTTGGTCCTGTTAAGTCTAAGCCCATACATATGTGTTACTTACTTGACGTGTCTATATTATAGTTGGAACTGTTCATAACTTTGATGCCGCAGATTTGGAGAATAGTCCTACATTTAATTGAATTGTATTTTATTCAACATAAAGTATATTTCTAATAGGTTGTAAACAGGCACAGTTATATGGTTAACCACCATATAAAGGGAACAATGAAAATATAGTTAAGCATTGAACAGTAAGAAAAGGGAAATGCCAGAAGTCATAAATTTATAAATTGCGTACCCCATATTATACAATTGCACTGGTACAATACTAGTAAATACACAATATAAAAATGACTTAAATTAAGCTAGAACATGAATCTGTCATACATTTGCAGGAGTAAAGCTTTGTACCGTTTTCCAATTGAATTTAAAATTATTTCTATTTACTGTAATAATGTAATTATATAATAATTCTTAATTAATTGTCACATCAAGGGAAGTTTAGTAAACTTGTAGGGCTTAAACACCTATTCTTGTGTCGTGAACGCAATGAATACGCTAACATGGGTGTGACATAAATAGAACATAGTCATAGGTGTGATTTGTGAACCATAATTAACAAGCCCAATCCTTGGAGTTAGAAAAGTGTACGTAGAACCCTTCGACCCGTTTCTAGGACCATTGAAAGCGGGATCCGTTACTGACGTGTAGGTAATAATAATATGTTTAATTTGTTATAGCGCCAAATCCACAATTGTTCGTGGCACTTTACAATACATCATGCGTCATGATCATTAAACTAAAATATTAGTACTAACACAGTCATTTAAACTAAAAATTATGCCATACAATGGTAATAAAAATATTAATAAATAAATTAAATAAAAGGCATCAAAATATTTGGAATATGGTAGTATATAATAATATAATAATAATTGCTTTATTCACAGACTCCATGCAACATACAAGTACATTATCATGGTTCTATAGTTGTGTTATAAACAATAGTTACAATGTACAGAATGAAAAATCACCCGTCAACAAAATGTATATACAGGGAATTGAACCAGTATTTCAATATTCTAGACATGTATTTCACGTCACTATTAATAATGCTACGAATCAATAAGTTTTTTGAGAACTGCAGTCAGCATGTAAACCTATATGTCAAATTTCTAATAACAGCAGCACAGTTAGGTAAATTATTGTTAACAAACATTTCACTAGCACTACAGTATCTGTCATAACCTAACACCATTCGGAATACATTGTTGTAAGAGACATACAATTTCCTGATAGCATAGTTATGAAAATTCCATCATAAAATGGCAGTATACATAGGTGAGCAAAAAGTAGTAAACAATGTTTTCTTTACATCATTTGAATACATATGAAATTTTCTTATGATCATGTTGCCTTGTGCATACAACTGGCGACATTGTCTAGATATATCATTGTCATCTAGCATACTATTTGAAATTATATGACCCAAATATTTTACAGATTCTACCTCACATAGTTTGTCGTTACCAAGCATAAAACTTGGAAATTTTACATTCTTACAACTCTTGTTTCTAATTATCATGACCATACTCTTTTTGACATTGTACCTTATGTCATGAGATACTCCATATTGATCACAGACGGTGAGAAGGGTCTGTAATCCCCTGCTGGACGAACAAAATACTACAAGATCATCAGCATACATAATATTATTTACACAATTATATCCTACATAACATCCTACATTGCAACCATTAAGTACAGTGGATAAACCATCCACGTAAACACTGAACAAATAGGGGGATAAAATACCTCCTTGTCTAACTCCATTACTTACATAAATACTGTCAGACACATGACTACCCCATCTTACACACATTTGTTGGTTCGCATACCAAAACACTAGAATTCTAACAATGTAACCAGGAACATCTCTGTCTATTAGCTTTTTAAAAAGTACAGTATGGTTTACACGGTCACAAGCCTTAGATGCATCAAGAAAACACATAAACAAACAGCTATTTAAGGCTTGATATTTAGCAATAACCTCTTTTAGTACATAAATGCACATGTCAGTGCTATGCTTCTTTTTAAAACCAAACTGGTTGTCACTGGTTGTTAAAAAGTTATCCATTCTGCTGAGCAAGATTTTTTCAAAAACTTTAGACAACATTTGCCAGGGCTATTGGCCTGTAGTTGTCTTTACTGTTTATCTTGCCGGATTTATCCTTGATTATGGGCACTAATATAACAGAAATCATAGAACTTGGCAGTACGCCATGAACCAACAGACCTGTGAAGCATATTGACAGTAAAGGCAGTATGCGTTCACTGCAGTACTTCAGGTGCACTGCATGCACACCATCAAGGCCACAACTCTTGTTACAGTCAAGGTTTCGTATAGCATCTTTGACTTCTTCAGGTAACACTTTAATGCTGCTCTCATAACTAACATCAAATGCTAGGTTTTGGCACTACTGTTATTTATACAATTAAACAAAGTAATAATAAGACGTTAACTTAAAATATACACAGTACAATATAATTAATAAATTACAATGCATAAGTTAATCACTAAAATATAGCAGTATAAAATCAAATAAATTAATAGTTATAAAATATCACTAATATAAATAAGTCCACTGGATCAGTGAGGACAGTCACAAACAAGCTACTAGTAGGGAGGTCGGTGAAAATGCAATAATTCATCAGATTGGCAAATGCAAAACACCATTGGAAAGGTATATTTAAGAGATAAACAGCCATACCAGTTTTAAATCTCTGTGATGAAAACTGGCGAAGTTATAGACAATTATGTAAAGGCCATTGAATAAATTTGTGTGACAGTTTTTTTGATCTGAAGGAAATGTGAAAAAATAATCTTGTACAATACAAAAAACTTAGCTAAAACTTGATATTTTATGTATTTCCTTTAAATATCATTTAAGAAAGGAATTATACATAAATTAAGTTAATTAACTAGGCTACTAACCTTTTGGAAAAGCTTACAAAAGTATCTCCAGGTCCCCCACTCTCAAATCGTCATCCATAATATATATACGTCTACGCAATATATCTGGCTCGTTGTCAAATACCACATTGAACCAGCTTGGGAAGCCTGCTACCCACAGGTTGGAGGATATGCTTTAATGGTTTCCATTATGTGGATATCAAAAAAATCTGACATGTTTTAGAAGGTGTAGGTATACCAGCAAAATAATTTGGACGTTAGTTAGTACGTGCATGCATGTCATGTATGCAAAGTTAGTAAAGTGTGTGTGAGAGTATAAACATAGCGAAATATTGCATGCATTGATGTAAACATTCTGCTTTGGCCTTGCACCATATAATTATGTAAACATAATTTATATGTAGGTTTGTGTGTGTGTCCTCATGTGTGCGTAAAATTAGTAAAGTAAGAAGGATAGCCAACTACTGCAAGCAACAATAAGCATTCCGCTACACAGCATGCATGTACAACATTATATATATATATATATATATATACATACATACATATATATACATATATATATATATATAATATATATTGCTATGCAACTTTGAATTATCTGATGTAATGTTATATCTGCAAAGATCCGTTTGCAGAAACTGTGGCGTTTCTAAGACGTTTAGAACAGATTTCAACAACCTGTTTGACGCACCTTGTTTTTTTTAGAAAGCACCGCATTTCATTGCTTAAGAAGAATGTCCTTGCAGCATTCAAAAATAAAATGTTGAAAAAGCATGCATATCAATCACCGCTGAAGCAAAATGTTGCACTGTACCAACACCAGGAAATGTTAAATCATGTTATATATTCATCTACAAATTAAATACTTCTATGAAGATACAGTAAAAAAACAACCCCAAAAAACACCACCAAGCCAATGTTTATACATGCAGTTAGTTACATCAAGATCAATGCAGTGTAATTAGAAGTATATTAGATATCTAATTTATGGAGGGGGTTGTCATTTATTTGTTGTCATTTGTTATTTATTTTGCATGATTATAACATGAAAACAAACTTAAAATATTCATATAACGTCCACCATATAATACCTGATAGCATGTCTGTGCATGTGTAAACACGAATAACAAATGCATGGCTAAACCACAACTTCAGAATATAAGATTGCAACAATGTGTACGCCGGGTATGTGAGCGATAATAGGAGAAATTCGTTGCCGGACATGGGGTACCGCTACGTTCGAGCTTGGGGCAAAAATGGGCAAAGGTGTATCTCTGCCAAATTTGCATTAATATTACGTTTATACATTACTAAATAGCACATGTGTAGTTTGCCAGAGTTTCCGCAAGCTGTTCATACCTTAAATCCTCTCTAAATATGACCAATGTTCAACATATCATATTTTTCTTAATTTTATATCAATTCATACAAGAAACACGTCAAAAGAAAGAGCATCATTTTGCGATTTCAACCATACCGCCAAACATAGCATGGCGGGTAATAACGCGAGTATGTGATTTTATGAGAAACATCTCCCTTCCGCGAAATTAAATATGCCTGCGTCCGCAACGAAACAAAATTTCGGTGGGAGTCGTTGTTTCATCACGAGTATCTGTATGAAGCATTACGAATTCACAAAAGCAGGTATTTTTATCACAAAGAAGACATATTTATGTTTCTTTTGATATAAAATATATGATCAGTCTTAATAAATCAAGGGACTTACAATTTTTTAAACATAGGCGATTTAACATTGCGTCCCAATGCAAACGCGTTTGCGTGATTTCTTCCGACCTCCCTACTACTAGCGTTCGTCTAGAATGATATTCTAAATAAATGTATTTTTACTTGACATCTAAAATTGCCAAGAGTGTCCGAAGATTTAATGTAATTAGGTAGAGTGTTCCAGAGATGAGTTGCAGCGGCCACCGCGAACGAACTGTCACCAGCTTTGACGCGAGTTACGGACAACATGTTGTCAGCAGACCGCAGTGATCTAGCGGGTATGTAATGACACGAGATCACGCAAATAGACGGGCGCAATCTCATGTATTGCCTTGTAGGTTGGGTAAACACCAATATTTTGAACTCGATTCTGCGAGCAATCGGTAGCCAGTGCAGATCTTGCAACAGCGGAGCAGCAGTTATATCACTCCGCCGGCGACACAATATCAGACGAGCGATGTGGTAACCTAGTCTATACGTCATCATCACACAGCCCGCCACCCCAGGGTGCCATCCCTTGCCTAACTGCATAAATCTGCCATTTGTGGACATCGCACGTCGAGAAAGCGTGGCCGTGTGGAGATGTGATGACTTAGGCCCTATTAACGGGAGACAGCAATAACACTGCCCACATAGTGAATTATATATAATTATATTGGTTACATACCAGACTTGTTCCAGTGTCAAATGAGGTAACGCTTTACGCCGACGACGTGAGCCAAATGTGTTCTTCTCTTCGTTGAGAGATTGCATTTGGGACTTGGGAGGCATTGGTTGTAAATCAGTTTTCCAGACAAGAACGATACTGGCGAGGTGAAAGTGACAATGAGTTAGCTATCAAATAATTAGCAAATAGTAGAACGATGAACATGTAAAAGTAATTTTTTACACCTCACCTCCTTTCGAATTTGTAGGCCTAAATGCCAACACCATCTACTGAATGTAGTGAGTGTGTATCAATCGTCATTGCAATAACAAAGACGGGGGTTAGAGCGGCAGAGAAGGAGAGCGGGAGAGAGTGTGGAGGAGAGGAGATAGAGAGAGGGAGAGAGTGAGAGAGGGGAGGGAGGGAAAGCAAGATTGAGATAAGGAGAGAGGGAAGGGGGAGACAGAGAGAGGGGAGAGAGGAGAACGAGATCGAGAGAGGGAGCAAGGGAGAGAGGGGGAGAGGGAGAGAGATAGGGGGAAAGGGAGAGAGGGAGAGAAAAAACAAAAGAGGAAGAGAGAGTTAGAGAGAGAAAAAGAGAAGGGGAGAGAGGGGGAGAGGGAGAGAGAGAAAACAGAAAGGGAGAGAGACAAAAATGAGGGGGAAAGAGGGAGAGAGGGAGAGATAGATAAAAAGAGAGAGGGAGAGAGAGAAAAAAAAAAGAGGAGAGAGAGAGAGAGGGAGAACGCATTTGACGACACTACTGTTTGCGGAGTGAACAAACCATAGCTTAATTAAAACACGTTAGATGTATGACTATGTCTGGTGACATGTACACTTATTTATATTTTCTTAGCACGTTCTACATAAATTAATCCGATGTTCAACAAAAGTAGTGGATTCTAATAATATGGAGCCGTTAACGACTACCGGAACAGTATTGCGTTCTTCGATCACAATATCGATCTCCTCTTGGATAAGTGTCATCAAACAATAGTCGCACATGTGTCGCAGGCTCGGCCAGTCGTTGAGAACACTGGTCGACTCGGTCATCTGCTGTGCGCTCATTGTAGATTACTGACAACAGCTTGGCTTCACTGTAAAGTAGATAAACACCTGGAAGATACAAATATACCTGGCGTGTCTGGAATCTTTGTCAAGTAATAGTAAGCACTGCTGCTTCGGACGTTTTAACGCAGGCGGATTAACGAGTCAGTAAACCACGATATTTGTGTCGATATGGTATATTGGTCGTTGACATTATAAGCGGACTACACACGTGCACGCACGCATGCACACCCGCACGCACGCATGCACATTCCACAGTTTCTATACAAAACGTTAGGTAGTAACTATGTAAAATAAAAAGTGCGTAACAGTGACTAATTTTCCCTATTATGTTCATTATGTAGGCGGGGTTACTCCATTCCCACACCCGCCTTCGTTTATTTCATCTCCAACGGGAGGATCCTCTTCCTCCTGTGAATGGTACAGTATTTTAAGCAGTTCTGTTGACCGGATACCGTGCTATACAAGAACGTTACCTTACATTTCTACCTTTACTTTGGCACGTCTGACACTGATTGAATACGTAATGCATGTATCCATTGGCACTGGGAAGCCAATAGATACAGTCACTAAACATATATCACTGATGGCTCGTAGATTATAGCGGCTATTCAAATGTTTGTGTAGGGGACTGCATGCATTCTGTGTTACATTGGAATTTCAGTTTCGTTGTCCTGCTGACTGTTGTCACGTAACTCGAGTCGTAACAAGAATGCTGCAGTTCGAATGTCTTTACCATTTCCTGTGTGCAGTTACTAGTAGCGTTGTTGTTGTTGTTGTGCGAGCAAAGTAGGCCTACATCGCACAACGTTTTGTCGGATTGATGAAACGAAAAACAACCAGATGCGCCAATCAAAGCTACATTAACTTTTGCGGAACACAACAAAATATGACACTTAGTTCGTCTGTGTTTTAAAAACTAACACGAACCATGCGTCATTATTTTCACAATATGTATATCACATTACGGGTAGGTACGAATACGAATTCGTGACAACCACTGCAGCTGACTGTATTGCTATTGATTTTATGTAATAAATAACGAAATTGTAATTTTATTTTGTTTTAAATATTGCTTTTGTTTTGCTACAATCTTCATACTGTATTGTTTGTATCAGGCCTATATAAATTCAATAACCATTCGTCGCATTATAATTATTTTTGTAAGACTTGCTGTGGTATTTGCATTGTTGTCAGGATTTATAATAATGTCATGTTTGCAATATTTTATGATTAGTTATAATTGCAGTTTGAGAATACGAAAGTACACGTCTAACGATAAATTAGTAGAAATCCGTTTATTCACATAATGATACGTCTTCGTACCACGCATTCTTTGAACACAGGCCTACACATCAAATTGGGTCGTGGGTGTGTTCACCCTGGCGAGTGATTCTGTTGATACTGTCACTTTACGCACGCACGCACGCACGCACGCACGCACGCACGCACGCGCACACACGATTTTTCATTTATTATTTTAAGTTATTTTATAAGTCTGTCCTCCTACGAAGTTAAACAATTAGGCCCTATTAGACTCCCATGTAAATCACATGAATAGCCCTACCCGACAAGTTATGTGTAAAAGTGCGCTTTGCTGGTTTCTGCTCAACGAGTACGCCCCTATATAACCCTTTGGCTATGAGGTTATGTGAGTAATGTTCTTACCAAAGCAAACAATGCGTATCCAAAACAACGGCTGACCAGTAAACAGACCCATAAGTGTTCCAAACACAGCACCACGCATAGACAATTTAAATGTATGTATCGGTTTAATAAGTGTAATCCGTCATAGCCACTTTTCGTCTTCAAATTACTGCACCCTCATTTGAATATCGTCATAAATAAAACAGTTATTACTTCACGCTGATCGGTTCTGCGGTCGTTGAGTTCAAAGCACTGGCGACCTGCGGTAAGTTCTATACAATCGGTGAAGAAGGAACAAGACATTAACTGTCTGGATGTCATCGCGGAGTCCTATAAAATAGCGGGTTAATTGAAACATGTCTACATTTAAACATCACTTACTTCACCCGGCCGACTGACGGGATTGCAATAAATAGTACTAACATGTGAGCAAGGTAAAATTACTATGCAAAACTGTCGGCACTTGTCCTTTCACCCCAACTACCGTAATGTTAGGTCCAAGGCCACTGACTCCAACAGTTTATACGATAAAAATGACGTTATACCATTATCGTGACGTCGTATAGAAGCAGCCATTGTTGATATAGGGCCTCCTACAGTTTAGTTACATGTAGATAGCTGGCACGATATGTAAATGCTAACCGCAAATAGCAGGCAACAGACAGCAACAACTACACGCCACTACACAGAAACACATACGCCACTACACAACACACACACAACTACACAGAAACACACGCCACTGCACATCAACAACCACACGCCGCTACACAGCAGCACACACCTCTATACATAGCGACACACACGCCACTACACGGCAACACACACGCTGCTACACAGCAACAATCACACGCCGCTACACATCAACACACACGCCACTACACAGCAACACACACGCCGCTACACAGCAACAGCCACACGCCGCTACACAGCAACAACCAAACGCCACTACACAGGAACACACACCCCGCTACACAGCAGCACACACGCCGCTACACAGCAATACACACGCCACTACACATAAATATACACACGCCGCTACACAGCAACAACCAAACGCCACTACTATCTTCTCATCCTCTTCGGATTTCCTCATATTCTTTCTTTTTCTTCTTTTTCCAATAAAATTCACCTAGCGTCAGCGTGTAGTCATTGCAATACACAATGGCCGGAGTGGGGTACTGCGCATATCTCGTTAAATACACCGCCAGTGTAGCGATTTGCGGTTAACCCTGTGTATTGAACCCGAAGTTAGTTCTGCATGGTGTGACAGCAGTAATACACGGGATTACACGCCCTGTCTAGCACGGTATCTGAATGTCGTGTTCGAGTTTGAACACCGGCATGAAACAAGAACGAGTGTAAGGCCTAACTTTCAAACGTACCAACCAACAACACTGTAGCACATTCTTTGACATGTTAACTTCATTTAGTCTCTTCCCCCAAATTACTCTTCCTACAAGGTTCACAACATGTACTGATACACTTATTGGTAATTTTTTTTGTAATTTAACAAAGCATATTTTGCAAAGTACAGCAGGAATATTAATTAAACAATTTTCTGATCATCAACCATATTTTATGCTTATAAATACTGCTCTAAAAGATGAACATACTACAAAATTTATACGAGTTAATGTACAAAATAAAGAGGCTATGTTAAAAGTCAGAAATTATATAATCTCTTCTGAAATACATAACAAATTAGACACAAGTTCAAATGCTGATCCAAACCATAATTATAACATTATCATCAATGAAATAAATCAAGCTAAAAATAAATATATTACTAGCAAATTAGTGAAATTTAATAAATATAAACATACAAAATCTACATGGATAACTCAAGGCTTGCTAACCTCAATACAATACAGAGACAAACTTTACAAACAATTAAAAATCACAAACCCTGAATCTTCTGAATATGGCGTATTATTGATTAATCTAAAAACATACAATAGTATTTTGAAAAGAAGTTTTCGCAAAGCAAAGCAATCATATTTTGAGAAATGTTTTAATCAATTTAAATTTGATATAAAAAACACTTGGAAAACTATAAATGAAATCCTGTCTAAACATAAAATTAATAAATCATTTCCAAAATATTTTAAAGAATCCGATTCTATTGTGGCAGACAAATTAGAAATTGCAAATAAATTCAATACATTATTTACCAATATAGGTAGTAATCTGGCTAATAATATTAAATACAAAGGCAATCATGATCATTCATATTATCAAAATAAAATAGTAAACTGTAATTTTACATTTAAATATGTTGAAGAAGATACCATAAAGAGAATAATAATTAATTTACCCAACAAAAATAGCTGTGGATATGATGGTCTCTCTACTAAACTGCTAAAAATGCTTGAACCTGCACTAACCAAATCTTTAACTTTATAAACAAATCAAGTATTAACCACAGGAATATTCCCTGATAAACTAAAAATTGCTAAGGTAATTCCCATTTATAAAAAAGGTGAGCCAGCAGTATTCAATAATTATAGACCCATATCTCTTCTACCAGCTATTTCAAAAGTACTTGAAAAAAATATTTTTGACCAATTATCATCTTATTTAAAAGACTCTAAGCTTCTTTTTTTTGACCATCAGTATGGATTCCGACCTAAACATTCAACTGAATACGCAGCACTAGAATTAATAGATAGAATAATAACCAAACTGGATAAGGATGAAATACCCATTAATATTTACCTAGATCTTTCCAAAGCCTTTGATACCATTGACCATTTTAATTTTAATTGACAAATTGAAATATTATGGTATACATGGAACACATCTGAACTTATTCAGCAGTTACCTAACAAATCGTAAACAATATACGGAAATTGACAATATAAAATCAAATATGTTATCAATAACAACAGGTGTACCACAAGGTTCAATCTTAGGACCCCTGTTATTCATCATATATATCAATGATTTTGCACAAGCCAGTAAAATTTTTAATTTCATAATTTATGCTGACGATACAACTCTATCAAGTACACTAAACACTTTCAGCGATAACATACATGACGAAAATTTAGAATCCTTAATAAATGAAGAACTTTTAAAAATTAATGAATGGCTCAAAATAAATAAATTATCGCTAAACATAACAAAATCGAAATACATGACATTTCTAAAGGCAAAAAAATTTATACAGACCCTTACTCTGAAGATAGACAATGTAAATATTGAAAAAGTCAAAGAATTTAATTTTTTGGGTTTAATTATAGATACAAATCTAAACTGAAAAAAGCACACTGAAAAAATATCAAATGTTTGTTCTAAAAAAATTGGCATTTTAAATCAATTGAAACATGTGTTACCTCTTCATATTAAAATAATATTATATAATTCTTTAATAGTGCCACACATTAATTATTGCATCATGGTGTGGGGCTTTCAATCAAATAGAATAATAAAACTTCAAAAAAAAGCCATGAGAATTATTACCTTATGTAATTATACTTCCCACACAGAACCACTTCACAAAAAACTCAATTTGTTAAAAGTAGATGACATTCTTAAATTACAACAATTAAAATTTTACTATAAATATTTACACAATGACTTACCAGTTTATTTACAAAACTGGAGGATAATGTTTAACTATGAGGTACATAATCACGATACAAGAGTCAAGAATAAAATATACACTTATAAAATTAAACATGAATTTGCTAAGAAATGCCTTAGGCATAATTTACCACTTTTACTAAATAACTTTCCTGATATTGTGAAAGAAAAGCTTAGTACACACAGTTCACAAGGATTTGCCAAGTATGTTAAACTTTATTTTTTACAAAACTATCAAGTAACATGCACCAGGCAAAACTGCTATATATGTATGCAAAATTAAGAACCGACAACCACCTGTCAACTTGATACAGTACAAAACAGTGCCTAAACGACAAACTCAATAAGCATGTAAGCTTGCTCACACTACACACATGCATACATATTATTGTTTTGTTTTTCTGATTCTGGAAGAATTTGATTAGGTGATGTATTGATTCGGTTAAAGTTTTATTACAAAAGGTGGCTCCTCGGTAGCGACTACCATAGTCTTAGAGGAGTCTCCTGACCCTACTTTTCGTTATTTATCATACATTAAGCCATGTTTACTATAAGGTTATATATTTGTATTATTTAATTTTTTTTTGACATAGATGTATTGTATGAATTATTTTAAATGTCTGGGTCAAATAAAACAAATTCTTCTTCTTCTTCTACCAGAGTATGCCTACTGAAGTAATCTTTAAACCGTAGCGTCAACGGTGGAAGGCAGGATGAGAAGCCACACTGGAGTAAATCAACTCATTTGAAAGTGCAATGTGTTCATGCGTGCGGCAGACAATTCACCAGCTTCACGTACGTACCACTACTGCGTGCATGCATGCGTGCTACGCACTATAGCGTGACAGAAAGCGGCGAATCTTTGTTGTTACCTGTGACGTCACACGGCTCAATTCATGTAGTGTAGTGTCATCATGGAGTGAACCAGTCTACCGCTATCGACCCTGCTGCACACCCGAGAAGATGCACCAGATTGGACATGACACTTCTACGACTGTAACGGTCAAGATATGATTTAGTGCACTAGTGAGTGAGTGAGTGAGTGAGTGAGTGAGTGAGTGAGTGAGTGAGTGAGTGAGTGAGTGAGTGAGTGAGTGAGTGAGCGAGTGAGTGACAGTGAGTGAGTGACAGTGAATTGTGTGAACCGTATGACGTCACAGCTAACAGCCGCTTAATTGCTCTGACATTATGTATAGCCTACATTAGCACGCATGCACGCAGTCATGCGTGCATGAGTTTCGCCGCACGCATTATTTGTTGCATCAGCGTCTATATGGAATCCTGAATTGCAGACACCTCGACCCAGTTTCAGACGGCTTTGCAGGTCGGTTCGGGACTGTGGTCACCGCCTCCCTACACTGGGTTTTTGTGAGCCTATTAAGCGTACCGAGTACAAGTATACCCTACAGAAACAAAATTATTGCATGGCGTGAAATAAATTAATTTTGTAATTTATTAGTTCAACGGAACCACAGGAACCTTTCAAAATGTGTCATGCAAACCCCAAATAGTCCAATTAATAGTATAGCTAAAACAATTCGACAGATAGGTCCTATGGCCTACTATATATATTGCTTCAGCATTTAAAATACGTCATTTTTGGAAGAAAACAATAACATATGTCAACAACAAATATAATATGACGATCACTTGCAGTTTTCACTTTGGGAATATGGGGGTGTTTGCAGCTAACGAGGCAGGTTCAAACGTAGAGTGTTGGTGGGTCTGCTACTAGACGCCGTAATTGTTAAATTATATTCACACCTATGCAAATTATTTTCTACCGGCTCATTATGTAGCGAGCTTGGTACCAGTTGCCACGCCCACACCTACTTAAACCGTCGTCAATCCGTGTGCTTATTGGCTACTCACTGGTGTAGGCAAACGTGGCTATATAACGGTGAAACTTCGCAGTAGGTTTACCGTATGTCGGCAAAATCTGTAATCTTGTTGATATGAAAAACATAGTTAACTGAACATGTATAGTACGAATACCAGTTTATTCCCTCTAAATTGCTAAATGTTACTATGCTGCTAACTGGAGTTGAGCGGATAAATGCTGTAAGGCACACGATAGTGTCGCGGAGTGATCGGTTTGAGCGTAGTGTGTGAAGCGGTTCTAAGCACGGGATCCGCGAAGCGTAAACACAGCCGTCAGACTCGGATAGAACGCTGATCTCGGAACCTGACAAACGCGCACGGCCCACGGACTCCCAGGATTAACCCCCCGGGAGGAACGACGACGACGACCATGGATTTGTACTGTATGGATAAGAAGCTTAGTGAGCTGGGTGAACATGATTTTGACGAACTGCTCGACCCAGGAGTGTTCGCCCCGGCTTCACAAACGGTGAGTTCATTACAATATGCACGCACGTTTTCGTTCGATTCAGTCTAACATATTGTTCGGTTTTAACCGGCCTCCACATTGTTTTGTTCAGTTTTGAAGTGTCGTTACTAGCCTACTAATGTAAGGAATGCATACTCGTGTAGTGATGTTGTTGCCAAAGTTGACAATTCTGTATTGCTGTGGAAATTTGTGTTTGATCAAAAGATGTTGCAATCCTAACTTCGTAATGATCTACGAGGAAGCCTAACGTCCTGTCGCAGTCGGTGATGGTTTCCATATGGAACACACAACATTTGTCAGATTCCTGGACTCGTCGTATTTGACGTACATTTGTATAGTTGTATGCTGCACCAGTATACAGACCTTCGTCTGTGTGTTATCTGGTTAAGATGCGGTCGTTTTTGCCTGATTAATCCGTTGATTTCTAACGCTGCGTCTTCAACTGTCTTACCAGAAGCGGGTCAGATTTAGGCAACGGCAACGCCCACTCCATGCGTCTTGTACTTAGTCGCGTTCCAGACGTCGCCTAGGCCAGTGCTTGGCCTTTGGCTTTGTTTTGATTAAACTGCGTCGTTTGGGTGAACAAAATTGGTTTTGCTTTGCCTCCTGGGAATAGAGTGTTCGACGGTGTTGTTAAACTCAACTAAAACAGTATGTTTTACGATTGAATAAACCTAGTATGCGTGACTGTGACATACTTAGAATGCTTGCCATGCCATTGGCATTGACACTAGCTGATAATTTCATCAGCTACTGCCGTATAAACTAAAGCCCTAAACTTAGGAAGTTAGATTAGTAATTGTAACGTCATCCTTTTGAATTGACTATGTTGCATAATCCTCAATCCAGTTAGATTAATTACCATTAATTCTGACAGTTGGATTATTACTGAATGCTATTTTCGTAATACATAACCATTACTATTGGTTAATGTTGTGCAACATGCGGTTTATTGTTATTTTTTATTAATAATAGTTTCAGTTTTGAACATATGGTAAGTTACCTTTCCGAATCCTATATTGCTCAGAACAGAGCTTACGATGCCTTCATCAGCGTTTGTCTGCGCCACTCTCGGTCGTCATGTGACTGTTGGTAACTGTCACATGACAACACTTCCAGGAAGATCGCGGGAAGGTTGTATCCGGAATCCCTGTTGATGCAGAAATTGTTTTCTCTAGAGAGTACCTTTGTGTCTTTAGCCGAGATGTTGTGGCCATCATTCACTCTGTGTTCACCTACTGCTGTGACTGGGCCCCTGGTGTTTCTGTGTTCTTTGAGTTGGGCTCCTAGTGCTCTGCTGGTCTCGCCTACATAGGTCTGATGACAGTCCGGACATCCTATCTCATATATTACCCCACACATGTTGTTGGTTTTGTCCTTGGGGTTCACTACGGTAGATCTTATGGTGTTGTAAGGTTTGTGTTATGTCCCCACTACATGTTCCTGGAAAATGGTGGTCAATTTCTGACAGGTTGCGCACGTATGGTAAAGGGATGTTTGGTATTTGGTTGGTCTGTTTTTTTCTGCACTTGGTGTCTTTCTCTTTTTCTTTGTGATATTGAACATCCACTCTCTGTAGTTGTTGGCTCTGAGCACTGCTCTGACATGTGCTGTTTCGTTCTGAGCAACACAAGACTCGGAAAAGTAACTTCCATATTTTCAAAACTATGAATGTAACCGAGTCCGGAAGCAATTTACTTGCTAAAATAGTTTCAGTGTTATACAATGTCGCCACCAAGAAATACTATAACTAAGTAGAGTATACTATTCGGTTTGTAATACACTCTATTGGCATGCAATCCAATTACCAAATCACTCTTCTGAAATTATTTATATGCAGGTGTAAATTCTATTTTGAAATACCACATTGTGAAGTGAGTACCAGTTCATCTTGGTTAAGCTTACTATTTGAAGTGTTACTGCCTCAGTATGACAGTACATAATGTCTGGGGACAATGCCCTCCAGAGAACAGCCCAACCCAGACCAGTGAATAGAGATGGGCATGCCTGATTGAGAACAGTTGTGCTGGTAGCAATCTATTATATATAGTGGCCATTCAGTGTTGGACGAGCCTGTCCCAGTCATGAACTACCAGGTAGTCACGATTGTGTACAGTTATTTTGATGTTGCCAGGGAAGGGCCTGAAAGCTTCTCCACACCTGTGTGTTTGTGTGTTGGGCGTCGCCATGTGACTTTATGTATTTCTAATGTCACGCAGTGGACTGATTGTAATGTCGTCATATGGGTACATTATTTAGGCATTGCTGTTCCACTGCATTCATAACATGGCACATGATAGAAATTCCTATTTTATTTCTGAAATGAATTAATATTTACCACAACAAAGTTTTATTGCATGCTAACAGCTCAGGAAAACTCTGAATAGTCTAGCAATCCTGTATTCACATTAAGAATATACAGCAATACGCATCGTTGCTCTCATGGTCATTTATATACTACCAATAATCAACATCATGTTTTCAGATGTCTAAGTACTATTCGGTTGTGTAAGTGTAATTGCCTGGATTTTGATGCTAGTAAATCAATACAGATTTGAACTTTTGAAAGCATGCTCTCTATCTGTAAATAATTAATTATCACATATTTATTAAATATGTACTACGGTGTACTACATGCAGGTAAATGTGAGAACGGTCACAGCTGTTACCTGTGGCTATACACCTAATTCCATTAATGCTTCCTACTAACTGATGTGCAAATTATGTAAATTAAATCAATGCATTTACTATAATTTAACCGTATATTGATCAGTCGGGCAAGGACTAGATTAGAGGTTTTGTTTTACTTAAAAATCATTGCATAGTTCTCAAAAAGATGATGTTACTAGCGGTGACCATAAGTTAATTGATTCATGGCACTACATTAAAAGTTAAAACTGATGTGGTCATCTAGACCCATCTCTACTGGCCAACTGGTGGTTAACATGATACTCTAAAGCACACTGAGCTGCGCAGCTTCACATATTCGCGAGTGGTGATAACACAAAACTGTCTACATATGCTCAAAGTCAGTACGCATATGTAACTTTTGACCAGGAAGCAGGAAGAAACCTGAAAAACCCTGAATGAGTCAATAAATTTAGAATGTAGATGTCCTGTTAGTACACCCAGAGGGGGAATCTTATCACAAACAAGTAGATAAGATTGTGTAAACACAGCTATGAAATCAGTTCCCAGAACCAATGTCTGATATATTTGATTTTTAATGTTTGCAGAGTAAATGTTGCAATGTATTTTTGGAACTCTTAACTAGTCCAAATTTTTTTGGTAGCAAATATTATCGCAAGCGTTTTCTTAGCATTTAGTTTGTAAAAAACTGCTCATTTGCTTAGTCAGTCTTCATATTACATGAACAATTTGTTGTGTACATTTTTTACTATTAATTATAGTGTTAATTAATTAAAAATCAGTTAGTACATTAATGACTGGTCGGAAAATAAAATAGGAAGCCGCCAGTTAGTACAATATGCAAACACGCAGAAAGCAAACTAAACTTGTTGATTCAAACCATACTTAGTTTCATGTTTTCTGATAATGTTATAGATTGGACTTTAAGGCCAGATATTAGTTGCATCTCTAAGTGCAACTTAGGGACAGATTTTAATCAGTTTGATAAACATATCGGGATAGTATTAAAATCCAAGTAATGTATGATATAAATTGGCGCATGTGCGTAAGACCTAGTATTTACTGGAGAGACTTGATTAATTATTTAACTTTCTGCCGATTTTCAGTTCGAGGAACCATAAATGCAATCAGCAGATGGTAATCATTTATGTACAGTTCTTGTTATGGTCCCTTAACAAACAGGCTATTTCAGGCAGTTTAGATACAGGATAGTAAAAGGGATGTATCCGAGTATTATGTGACAGGAAGACATGGCCACTCCTTTGAGTGATACAACTCTGAAAATGCATTGATTCAGTGTGTATTGTGTGCTTGTGTGCAACTTTTATCTTGGGATCTGCTGTCTCGGCTACTGTGCCGTGTATCTACTCATAGACAGTAGTGCAGTGTACACTCGTGTATTGCACTTGTGAAGAATATTCTCAATGTTCGAACTATTCTGTGTTCTACTTCTACCCTATCCATGTACATGTTCCAGTAGTTTAGTTGTTTTTCTAACCTAATATGATTATGCACGAAAATGGTGTTCTTGCACTTTGAAGTTTTTGTTCTTGCACTTTTGTTTGAAATATATTATGATGTTAAAAAGCTACTAAAAGTGTAAACATTATAAATATTGCACTTCTTTTTACCCTTTTTTCAAGTTTGTATTAACTGATATATGCACTGTATAAGTGATGTAAATATGTTGTTGTCGTTAAAATAAATTTAATTTCAAACGGTGAACATGTAATCTTTGTAGAATTAAGCGTTTATGTTATGTCACAATTCTGACTGAACCAGAGGACAAGTTTACAGTTTACTAGTTTTAATACAGACGAATAATATAATTCCATTAAAGTATAATTTGCCAAGACAATCTTTTGTGCACTTAGAACTAAGTTACAATTCCAACTGAATCAGAAGACAGTCCTAAGCAGAACTTTGTGAGGGATTTAATTGCATTAAAGTATAATTTCTGTACATACATAACAATGTTTTTGTGTAAATAGGAGGGAAATGTGTATAAAATAGTTAACAACATTATTCATAACAGTTTACACATAAATAAGGTGTAATTTGTTATCCGTTATATATGTAATATATGTTATCCGTTTTATATATATAATAAATGTTATCCGTTATATATATAATATATATTATACATACAATATATATATATATAATATTATCAGTGTTTCTGCCAGCAGGGTAAAAGGAAAAATTAAGTACCCAAAAAATAATTCTGGGGTACAGATACGTACCCAAAATTAATCCAGATTTTTTTTTTTTTAAATATTCTGTGCAATGAAACTCACGCTAGATTACGTTTTTAAAGGTGAAGAATGAGCCCGTGCCAACACGTTTATGCTAGCCATTCTGTGATTCGTTAAACATGGTATTCATGGTGGGATTTAATAATAATAATAATAAAGACTTATATAGCGCCGTAGAGGCACTCATGGCGCTTGCACAGTATTTCACCATTTGTGACTTTAAAGTAGTAATTTTAAGAATTGTAAAAGCACTGTTCTAAAATATAATAAGAGGAATGTTCTAGAAATTATAAAATTAGTTTCACTAATTATAAGTTATAGTTATATTTAAGCCTTCACCTCAGGATAGAAACATGGCGTACCGGTATATTGGTAGGCTTAGTGTAAAGAATACGGCATGCTGTCATGGCTGTACATCTTTTGTGATGTTTTTGAGTATTCGTTGTTTCTTGGTGAAGAAAAATAACACAACAGATACCATACTTCATCATGAATCGGACTATTTATTCTGGCAAGTTTACAATTTTCTTGCAGACTGTTACATTTATTATTCATTCTCCTACGAAACATGGAAATGATTACTATGAGCTGGGCGGGATTTCCGACTCCAGATGCTGGGAAATCACTTCTCCGAGCATCTAGAAATCCAATTTTTATTGGGGAGGGCCCCCGCATCCAATGCCCATCAGGTAGGCACCCGTGGCAGGCTTACCCTGCCAGTTCCGCGTTCTTAAAATTGACTAACTCCAAACACAAATAATTTTTTCTGGCGGAAACCCTGATTATATATGTAATTATGATATATATTATTATATTATATGAAACATCCATACATGTTCATGTTCATACACATGCTAGCACACACACACACACACACACACACACACACACACACACACACACACACACACACACACACACACACACACACACACACACACACACACACACACACACACACACACACACACACACACACACACACATACACACACACTAAGCTCTAAACTGAATGGAGATATAACCAAATGACACTTGTACCAAACTAGTCTTCTAATCTGGCCTGTACTTTCCTGACCCACTTGACCTGAACACTGTACATAATATTTGGGCTTACTTAGTTTGTTTGCAATGAGCATATTTGCCAAGAATTGAACGAGCACTTCTGAATTGTGTCAACTTAGTACTCAGGCCACGCATTTTGATAACTTATGTAACAATTATTTATACTTGGCCTTTCACCTTAGAGATAACGGGCCAAAAGTAGGGTGGAGCTTTCACAGTTCCTTCAAAACACCCTTGCACCAGTTGTAAACACCTGGGGGTTATTGGGTGTGGTCAATGTCTATTAAATAATGGTATAATTGGAGTGTATACTGTGTACAGAATTGGGTGTGTTTACTCTGTACAGATGGAATCTGTGGGAATTTATACTTAAACTGTTCATTGCATGTCATTGCTGTGACTTTGCTTTTGTTAAGTTCAGGTAAGGGAAAGGGTGACATTTTTTATATACAGCAGTGCTATAATGGTTTGTAGATCAATTGTAATTACCTGGTAATAATTTTTTAATGTTTTGCTTTTAGGTTAAAACCAAATTGGAACCTAATTTTGTGTGTTTGTATTGACCTTAAAACAAGAAATGAATTCATATTCAAAGTGCAAAGGTTTGCGATAATAACACGTGCATGATGCATGAAAGTACTTGCGAAATTGCTTTACACACTGCTTTTAGCTGCGCTCGTGCCCCCAGAAAATATACATTCATTCGTTAGCGGACAGTTACATATATATATATCCTTACGCCCAGTTTTACCCAGATGTACCATACCAAGGCCCAGAGGGTTAATTTTTAGGCTACCATAAATATAGGGTACATGTAGTACAACATAACCTTGGCTGTGTATGTGCCTGTGTGTGCACATGTGTGTGTGCCTCTGTGTGCACATGTGTGTGCATGTGTGTGTGTGCCTGTGTGTGCACATGTGTGTGCTTGTGTGTGTGTGTGATTATACAGTAGTTAGGCAGCACTAGACCCTGATAATAGTGACAACTGTAGGTTATAGATCATGCTGTGTCCAAAGCAATCCCTAACATCTGGATTGGGTTAGTTAATTGCATACAGGGTTATCTGTGCCCTGAACTAGTCTACCTGCTACTTGTCCAGACATAGGCCCTGTGACTTAAGAGCAACCATTGTACTCTAAATGCCCTCCATGGGGTGGGGGAAAGAATGTGGACTATCTAAGCACCCACTTATCCCTCCATCAGGGAATTAATCTCCAGTCACACATGGGTCACTCATGGTGATTAATTAAATATAGTTGTCCAGATTCATTGGCCTTTTTATGGTGAATTTTAAAGCAAATAAATAATAAAAATAATTGTGAGGAAAATGTGACTGACTTGCTGTAGAATTGTTGTGAAATCCTGAGAAAATCAACAATCCTTGTTAGATGTTACCAAAAACAACAAGATGTCTGCATAAAGCAGGGGATCCATCCTACAGTGACATACCCACATACTTGGTACTCTTGATGTCAACCAACCAACTGAAATTTAATCCTCTGACCAGCAACAATATGGCAATTTTTTCATGTTCATTGCAATTTTTTCAGGGTGCAAAATTCCCTAGAAAGAGCTTTCAAAGAGGGCACCGTCTTAGAATCACTGGCATTTGATTCACCTACAATGAACACGGAAATGAAACAATGATCTAGATCCTAGTAGCAAGTGTCCACAGTCCAGCCGGTGTTGGTTTCTGTGTGAGGATGAAAAGGGGTCATTGTCCATCCATCCTTACATGTAGGTGCGTTCTCATAGATGGGTTATCTGGACCTAAACCTTGGGGCTCAGGATGTATCTAAACATTTCCTAATGCAGCCCAGCTGGGGGAAGCCAGCCCTATCTGACTCACACCTGCTCCCATGTCCCATTTCCCTAGACCAGACAGTGTAGACTGATATCCCTTGTGGCTTACTGAAGTATCACAAGTGTTTATTCGGTTGGCTTTGGTATGTACTGTTAGAGTCAGCCAGATAATAAAAACATGAAACTGAATCCTGATGTGGAGTATTGTGTTAGTTTTTTAAGCATCCATTTTCTTCTTGTGTCAGGTTATGTAATGGGTGAGCCGTGTAGTGTAGCTAACAGTGGGATGAATATTCAAACATTACGTAGCAAATAATATTAACTGACATTCCTTATATTTCCGAGGCCATTACTCTTTTAAAAGATACCTATTCAGTTTATTGTACTTAGCGAAGGTAAATCTTAAAATAAATAACATTGAAGTAACATACATTTTAAATAACACACAACTTAACAAAATATATAAATTTAATTAAAACAACTTATTATAATAATATAATAAGTAGTTAAGAATAAATAACTTGTAACAAAGATTACTTTTGTTATAGCTGTTGCAATCACATCCTAAGCTGACTAAGTACTGAACCTTGATAACCAACCAGCACTGTCATCAAGTTCAAATGTTAAATTCATTAAAGATGTTACCTTAAAATAAACAAAACCTGGTCCAGAGGCTGTAGTTTAATATGAGTGAATATGTTGAACCTGTTCCCATGGCCTAGGGCGTATTATATTAATATACACTGTATGTCATCGCAGCTGTTGTCAGTCAGTGAAGCTAGTAGCAATGTCATTCAGGTAGCTTCAGGCTGCTACCCGTTACACTGACTGGTGGCTGGGCCTAGTGGCTTGGTCGTTATTATTTAAGACGTGTTGTCAGTGTATTGGTATGTGTGAAACTTGACATGTCAACAGGCTATGTCACTGATAGGCCTGTATCACTGTACGAAGCATACAGGTCTGGCTCCAAGTTGTTTAAACATAAATGTTGATTTTCATGTTTTGAAAACACAACCGTTGTAAATTAATTATTCAATTCATCTCATATTTAGAGTGGCTAATGGACCCCATGGAAGTAAAATATGCTATAATGAATTTTGGTGTTATCATAGGTGAAGAATACATTGATCATGACTTCACAGTTAACAGTGTCATAATAAAATAAAATTCCAGAGATGTTAAAAAATAATTACAACCTTACGTCATGTGATGAATGGCGATGGTCAGATATTATTATTTGATACTTATTCCTCTGTTTACATTGGCCAGTGCATTAGGAGTAATTCAAGTAGTCCTGGACCAGTGAAGATTCCCATGCTTAGCCTTGCGCCAGATGTGGGCCACATGCAAATGTTAGTGGGCGTGAGTCATTTGTATGTGGTGTTTCAGTGTTTTAGTTCCTGCATTTTTTCCATATACAATACAGTGGGTGTCACAACTGCTTCTGGTATGCACCAACCATGTGTATATTGCCAGAGCTTTACAAAATCAATAAAATGCATTTCTGCAGTAAATATATGTACAACTAATTGTACCTGTCATTTTAGATGTACACTGTGGGCAATATTAAAGATTTCAACTAAATTGTCATGATTGTTCGAAAATTCATGAAGCATGACAGCAAATCATATAGAAGCATTTTAGTCGTTGAGGTCTATATTAAAAAAATGTATTGATGTCTATAGATATAAATTCATTGTATGATTTTTGTTGGTTAACTACTCGGTAGTCTATAGCATTCATATTCTAATTAAATATGGATATCTACCAGGCTGCCCACATCAAACAAAATTCAGTGCATTTTGTTGAAAATCTGCTTAGCAATAAAAGTATTTTTTGTTCAACCACTATGTTTGTTATTCAAATTGATCCTTGTGTGACAAATCCAAAAAATATACAGTAGTGTATACTTTATCATGATTTTTACATTTTATGCAAATCCATAATAAAATTGGATATCTACGAACAGCCTACAATATCCCTTTCAGAAATATGTAATTATGTAGGGGTAATATTTATGATGTAGCATGTCTACTGACTGCCTAGCTGTGTAGGAGAGGTTATACTGAGTTGACAGACAGAGGGAGAACCCATGTGTTTCCCACAGGTGGACCTTGGCCTGCACTAGAGTGAGACTGCCAGTTAATCTCATGCTGCTGAGGCTGGCTAAATGAGCATCAGAGCAGAGATAGAGTATCAGTTTCTGCACTTATGCAATAGCTGTTTTTGTATGTATGTTTGTCCCTTGTGTCATGTCTTACTGTTTCTTTGCACTGCAGTAAACCCTACAACTCATCACAAGTTATTTACACTAAAATTGGTGTGCAAACATGACATTATTAATAGTATTAACCAGACAATGTGATCATAAATGTGTAGTTATCACTCTTCACTGAATTCAGTTAGTTGTATTGTGTAACTGCGTGCCTTTTGACACTGTTTTGTGGCAGTTTTTTTAGGTTTAATGTTGTCATGTTCAGTATGAATATTGTCACTTATTACTACTACAAATTGACAGCACATTTTAACTATCTGTTTCTCTTTCAGAACATGATGGACCACTTTGGCTTGGAAGGTACGATGGAAGGAGATTGGCTTGACAACTTCCTAATTGACCCGGTACTCAATGATCGAATGATCTCTGATGCCATGCAGCCACAGAACGTCCAGTCAGAACACAGCTACTCACTGGCGAAAGGCGAAACCCAATCTGAATCACAACTGTCTCTGAAAATTGAAACAAAAGAAGATAAAGGTTGGTTTGCGAACAAAAAAGAAAGAAAATGCAAAAATCCATTAATGAGCAATGGTAAAATTTTACGTAAGCAAGATAGGACGGAGGGGATAGGAGAGAAGTACTTATGTTACGATGAGTATCTTTTCCAAACAGATTGCATGCATTTGATCCAGAGGATTTATGGATGCAACAGGAAATAAAATACACATTCAACATCATCAAGTCGTTTGAATAGCTTCTCCTCTTTCAGTGGTGTATGTCACATTAAACATAAACCATTTACTTCTGTTTCACATAAACCAGCTCATGTATGTTAGTTAATTTTTCCTGTTTACTCATACTGTATTCTCAGTATATTATTTATCATAATATTAATAATAGTTGTACTTTATTTCATACTCTGGCAGATTAAGATAACATTGTTATTATACTATTATTTATTTATATATATAGTGAACATATTTCAACATTGTTAGTGCATTTTAACTAGTTTTCCTAGATACTTTAATTGATAATTGAAGACAAGCCGTATATAAGGTGTTGTATATATTTAGTATTGGCATTCAATCCAGATGTCTGTCTGTCTGTGTGTGGCTGTGTGGCCGACTGTCTGTCTTTCCATCTCTATCTGTCTATCCATCCATCTGTATGTCTGTCTGTCTTTCCATCCATCTGTCTGTCTGTCTGTCCTTCCATCCGTCTGTCTGTCCATCTGTCTGTCTGTCCGTCCATCTGTATGTCTGTCTGTCCTCCCATCCATCTGTCTGTCCATCCATTTGTCCATCTATCTGTCAGTCTGTCCGTCCATCCATTTGTCCGTCAATCTGACTACAATATCGTGTCTTTCAGGTATGGACCCCCAGTTACTGCAGACAGTCAATCCCAACATGACACTGACAATGACACAGGAGAATGTCGGCGACGTGGTGACAGTGAAACAAGAAGACTCTGACATGGCTGACCCCATCGACCTCTCCGTCTCCCAGCAACAACAACCCATGATTATAACGACTACAACAACAAACACATCATCAGTGGACGACCCACACACGTTGCTGCGGACACCGACGATTATCGTGGCGACGTCGACGTCAGGCATCGGAGGCCCCCCCGACCTGCAGATGCATCAGTTGACGTACGCTCAGTCCGACGAGTCACTACTCATCACCAACGTCAAGCAGGAGCCACTCGACACAGCCAGTCTCGCATCAAGCCCAGACCACTTAGGTACGTCCAGTCGGACTTCGGTCACCTCAGTAATACAGCCACCTCGCATTTAAGGTCACCGTAGGATAGTCCCAGATTATTTCCACATACTGTAAAGTATAGAAGTTTAATCCCGCTAATAAGGTCACCTGGCTATTCAGGTCACTTTGGCCCAGTCCCGAGGGTGACCTTAATAATGAGGTTCCACTGTGTTTATCATTTCACGGACTATGCCATCCCAACTCTGACCAATCCATATCTCATACTGTCGTACTGTAATGACTCTGTGTATTCGGATACCTATAATAATTAAATTCTCGGCTGTCCGAAAACATATCGTACATAAATAATAACCTGTTTGTAAAGTTTTAGGGTATCCGAAAACATACAGTGTCTGAATATATAGTCATTATGGTAATTTATTCAGAATTTCACATTACCTTTTCTGACTATCTGCTTTGCGGGAGCAGTGAAGGTAAATATGCCTGTTGTTTAGATGAAAGTGTAATGATGCAAATCTTAAAAATAATACGATATTCTAAAGGAAGCCAATGCATAGATTTTAGAAATGGCAGCGACTCACTGAGAGGAACGAGACAAGATCACTAGCCTTGCCAAATAACTTTGTACACATTGTTTTTGTATATCGGCATTCCTTAGTTACAGTACAGTGAAAAAGAGAATGTCTACAGTCAAGTATACTAGTCATGAGACCAGTTGCAATAGTTTTTCCAACAGAAAAAGTCATCAGCGTGCTTGTTTTTTGCACAAAGGAAGTTACTGTGACATTTTCACAGGATCCGTACTAGACCGATCACGTTACATTTGCAAGTGAAAACATCCAGTTCTTTTAACAGTTTATCATGTGACGACTGACATCCTGGCCTGACAGTCTTGTCTGTAGCCAGTGGCTCAGGGCGGAATGCCGGGAATATTAAAATCCTCATGTCCTGGAACTGTTTCACTAACATTCTTTTGAGTTCACAAGCCCGATTTCGCTCTTTGAAAACGATTTCACTCCATAACTGAAAACTGTCAACAATATGTGATGTACCACTGGGACACTGGCCGGAGTATCATAACAATACTGTCCACTGTGATATGGCTTCAATGTTTTGCATTTTTAAAATGCTCCTTAAGTTTAATAACGGATTCTGCTCAATGACGGATCTTCCTTATAAATGAGCTGATCATCTTAGTGAAACAGTCCCAGGACCTTTTCACAAGCTGTTGCTTTCCCAGGCGATGTTCTTGACTTTGATGTACTCAATAGTTCATCAGCACAACAATGCAGTATGTAGTTGCCATGACAACTGATCAGACGTTTCTCTTGGGAAATCAAGTGTGACTGCAGTTGGGTTCAGCCTCTGTACAATATCCCTGGAGGAGGCTCTGTGTGTGTGTGTGTGTGTGTGTGTGTGTGTGTGTGTGTGTGTGTGTGTGTGTGTGTGTGTGGTGTGTGTGTGTGTGTGTGTGTGAAGTTGGAACTGTGTAAGTCCCTCCAGGAGCACCAGGGTTAGTTGGAACTTGGAGAGGATTCAGATATTGCACCTTCCAAGAGATGCAGTTGCAACACTACTGATAAATAATGGAACATCGAGTCATCCTCCTATAACTAACTTGAGGTGCTGGATATACAACGCATTATACGATTCTGTACAAAGATGTACATAGAAATTAACTGTTAAGTGGATCTGATATGCAGGACAAAGTGCGGTTCATATTTATCGTATGGGCCTACACAACCACTTGAGACCTCCGACTGCATCCTTATTCAGGGTGACCAGAAACATACTACTGTATCCCTACCCAGGATTGACATGGTTTGATATGTTACCCATCATTTTCCTGAAAACAGGGGGATTCATTGCCAATAGGGGGTTTGCTCGAATCCCCAAACCACCCTGGCTATGACCCATATGTTAGTGTAATTTCTCCAGAATCCTAACATACAGGTCTATGAGTTGTATGGTAACTCTACAAGCATATGGTTGAATATGTCTATTAGTTGTACGGTAACTCTACAAGCATATGGTTGAATATGTCTATGAGTTGTATGGTAACTCTACAAGCATATGGTTGAATATGTCTATTAGTTGTATGGTAACTCTACAAGCATATGGTTGAATATGTCTATGAGTTGTATGGTAACTCTACAAGCATATGGTTGAATATGTCTATGAGTTGTATGGTAACTCTACAAGCATATGGTTGAATATGTCTATGAGTTGTATGGTAACTCTACAAGCATATGGTTGAATATGTCTATGAGTTGTATGGTAACTCTACAAGCATATGGTTGAATATGTCTATTAGTTGTATGGTAACTCTACAAGCATATGGTTGAATATGTCTATTAGTTGTATGGTAACTCTACAAGCATATGGTTGAATATGTCTATGAGTTGTATGGTAACTCTACAAGCATATGGTTGAATATGTCTATGAGTTGTATGGTAACTCTACAAGCATATGGTTGAATATGTCTATTAGTTGTATGGTAACTCTACAAGCATATGGTTGAATATGTCTATTAGTTGTATGGTAACTCTACAAGCATATGGTTGAATATGTCTATGAGTTGTATGGTAACTCTACAAGCATATGGTTGAATATGTCTATGAGTTGTATGGTAACTCTACAAGCATATGGTTGAATATGTCTATGAGTTGTATGGTAACTCTACAAGCATATGGTTGAATATGTCTATGAGTTGTATGGTAACTCTACAAGCATATGGTTGAATATGTCTATTAGTTGTATGGTAACTCTACAAGCATATGGTTGAATATGTCTATTAGTTGTATGGTAACTCTACAAGCATATGGTTGAATATGTATATTAGTTGTATGGTAACTCTACAAGCATATGGTTGAATATGTCTATTAGTTGTATGGTAACTCTACAAGCATATGGTTGAATATGTCTATTAGTTGTATGGTAACTCTACAAGCATATGGTTGAATATGTCTATTAGTTGTATGGTAACTCTACAAGCATATGGTTGAATATGTCTATTAGTTGTATGGTAACTCTACAAGCATATGGTTGAATATGTCAATGCATGACAAATCACACCATTATCAATTTGTCATAACCAGACAACTCTCCATCTGAGATAGACAAACCATCTTGACAGGCAGAATATATGGTGTGACTACTGTACAACTATATACCAATACTAGTTAGTACTAGACGGGAGAGAGGGGCACGTACTGAGAAATAATGATCTCCAGATGCAGTACACCTAAGACCAGAGCTCAGGCGAATCACTTGTTGCGTTCTAGTGTCTCACTAGGACTTTGTTTTTTACCACCACCAACTTGGTCACCCCCCTGGAAAGCCCTCCCAATCTTTCCCAGCATGATCCCTCCATGTTCCCAGGGTTTATCCCAGTATGCTCCAGTAAGTCTCTTACCCAAGGTTTTCTCAGTCTGTTGCCAGATGTTTCCCAGTCAATTTCCTTAACGTTTTCTCCTGGTTTTTATTAGAAATGGGACACCTGTTACATCCCTCCACCAAGTGATATGGTAGTCTAGGCTACTTCTAGACTGGATTATCCTCAGGATTATCCTGTCTATTGTATGGCCAGTCTGTTGTTGGCCTGGTCAGTGTGGCTTGGCTCCTGGGGGAGATATTAGCATTTAGCACATGTATTAATCTCATTGTAATGATGGCCAGTTGTGAGAGTTCCATGTTAAGCCAGTGTTAGCACTGGATGATTTCATGTAGGCCATAATTATAGTGTGTAGTAGGTGTGTTATGAATGGCATGGTGTGTTAACAGTGAGATGATATGTTATCACTGATGTGTTATATAAATGATGAATTCAGCCCTTGTGTTAAATGTTTTTTTTGGTCTGTTTTATTGTAAAATGTTATGCTGTATGAAATACATGTATTATAACATACTGACCGTCCAGATGTTTTATCAAAGCGGAAACAACTTTTGAATTCAACTGTTCATTGTTTACAAAAATCAACCTGAGGCGTCACCTTCGAAAGCTGCCAGCTGTCTTGTAAGAAAACTCTTTCCTCCTAACACTTAAACTGAAAAAGATTAACTAAAGCACACTTGATTTGTATACTATAACAGATGTAGGTTACTGTGTAACATGATTTCTTTATAAAACCAAACAGATAACCACCCTTTAAGAGTCCTTTACCCCTGCGCTTTGATAGAAATCAGATGTCCACTCTTGAGAACACACAGCTAGATCACTGGGCTCTGTGCTCTCTCCTAACATCTGGAAACTTAACACATTTCCGTCTGCAGTTCGAGACATGACTAACTCCACATCCCTGCAGCTGTGAGGCACACATGGCTACAGACACGTGTAGTTGCAAATAGTTGTCTGTTTGGCTTCTGTCGAAGCATATGTCCATGTACACCTGTAGCTGTTGCAGGCGTGTGTAAGCCATCATATGTTTCCTGCATTCACAGAACAACCTGGTCTGTTCTGTATTTCGCTTTTCACGCTTCAGCGCACAGAAGCCCTCCCTGACACTGTTACACATGAGTGCCCTTCCCAGTCAGGGTGCATTCCAGTGGAACCAGTCTGGGAAGCAATGCTCCCTCTAACAATGGAGTGAGCCAGGGGGTAATTACCCTTGGTGCTGTGACCAGACCAGTTCTTTTGCTTTCACTGAGCACATTCCCACACTTCTGAGTACTGCATTCACCCTTCAGTGGAGGGAACTTATTTATGTCCTTTCCTTGTTCCCTGTGGTAGCAGGAGGGCTCCCCCAGGTATGGAGTGAGTGAGTCCCTTCATAAACATCTGCCTCCCACTGGCTTATTGTCCACAAGTCATTAATTACAATCTTCTTACATTATTGTAATATAATGTTGGTTTGCCACACCATTACTTTAATAGCATGTTTACTTGCTACACCAAACATTAATTTAAAAAAAATCTTGACATGCTACAGCATTATTTTTTATCAAATTTTGACTTGCTACAACAGTACTTAAATACAAAGTTTACTTTATACAATCTTACTACAATCTGATGTTGACTTGCTACAACATTATTATGAGTGATGGTATATTACCTGTCTGTCTGTCTCTGTCTCTCTGTCTGTCTGTCTGTCTGTCTGTCTGTGTATGTCTCTCTCTGTCTGTCTGTCTGTCTGTCTGTCTGTGTGTCTGTCTGTCTGTCTGTCAGTCCTGTGGCTGTCTGACAGTCATCAGTAAAGTCAAGATACCTGGTTAAATGTACAGCATTAAACACCAAAAAGGCAATGTGTGTGTTTATTAATGTCTCCTACTCCAAGTAGCCCTACGTTCTGGCCTAACTTAGTGGTTTATGCTAGTGGGCTTTACAGATAAACACCTCTGGCTCTCTGAATTTGACAGATTACACATTTTGTATTTTATACCTATTTCTAACTTTGCATACTCAAATCCTGGTGCCAGTTGAGTTGGTAAGTTGTATACAATGTTTATGAAATGGGTCCCTTGTGAAACAGCTGTGTGGCAGTTGCCCAAAGGGCTGGAACCTCTACATCCTGGCCAAGAGTACTGTGAGTGTAGGAAAAGGGGAATTTTTTCCAGACCTGATACACTTGAGATGCCTTGTCAAGCTGGAAAACAGATGAGACACCATGTCAATCACATTCCATAAAAACCTATTGTTTACCGTCATCCCGAGTACGTTTTCCCAGAAACAACTTAAGGGACACATGTTCATATGAACTGTTTCACTGTGGTTGATTCACTGCCTCTGGATTCATTAAGTTCATCCATATTCATGTGATGTTGTGCCTGTGGGTGTACAGGGACTGATAATGGGAGTTACAGGACTAATGCCTAGGGGGAGACAGTATGGGAAGTCAAACTGAACATATACCTGTTGTGCATCATTTGTTAATAATTTAAAAACTTGTGTGTCAAATATATTATGTAGGTATTCTGACAGGCAGTATTGTATGTGCTACACTTTTATTTCTGAATTAATAGCATTCGATAATATATATTTTGCTGTTGATACTTGGTAGGTTGTCATAGATAATGATTTACGGATTAGTTTTTCATTGGCTAAGTTCCGGGTAATCCTGTAGGTGGTGCGTGCGCGAATGGGAGTGAGTGTGCAAGCTTGTGTGGGTGTGTGTGAATACACGATACACGTGATAAACCGGTTGCGCATTAATGAACCTAGCTGCTGTATCGTTTTACTGTTCCGGCCATTTCCATTGTCTGGTAAATAAGGGCATCAGTTGAGGTATCTTGCATCAGAACAGCATCACAACCGCACCACAATCTCATCGCAATCACATCGCAACTGCATCACAACAGCATCGCAGTCACATCACATCACAACTGCATAACACCCACATCATAACTGCATCACAACTGCCAGAGATTGGAGTCAGTTAAAAGTGCTTGGATGTTGTCCATTCGCATCACAATCACATCACACAGGCATCACACCCGCATCACAATCACATCACACCTGCATCACAATCACATCACACAGGCATCACACCCGCATCACAATCACATCGCAACTGCATCACAACAGCATCGCAGTCACATCACATCACAACTGCGTAACACCCACATCATAACCGCATCACAACTGCCAGAGATTGGAGTCAGTTAAAAGTGCTTGGATGTTGTCCATTCGCAAGTAAACATAACATCCTGTAAAATTAACCCAAGCAGTGGAAACCAAACAGGTGCGGACTAATGTAACCTTTACATGGGGTTGTTTACCCTAGGGTGCCCATCTTGCCATCACATAAAACACCCAGCAGTCCACAGGGGTTAAGATTTATGGCTTTCTTTTCAATACAACATTGGCTCTGTATGAAAGCCAGGTAGACAGTGAAAGCAGCTCACCCAGACGATGTGACGTCAAATCTAGCGGTGACATTCCCCGGCTTTCAATGATTGTGACGCACGCGGTGTGTTTATTGATGCGCTACTGCATTGAATGGGGCAGGGTGGGCCTATCTAGATCATCTCGCCTTCTGATAACCAAACCAGCTGGTCAATCAGTATCAGAGCTATATCCCATTGCATGTCATGATTTATTACATGTTTCTTACAATAAGCGGCAGTAAATAAGCCATCAAGTTGGATTGCTATAGTTTCTCGCCAGTGTATGACCCCAAGCATCAAGTGTTACGCAAGAGATTGGCAGCATCCGTGACGTTTATGTGTTTTGTAATGTACAATGACAACATTGTTCTACAACAATGACAAGTGACATTGTTAGACAGTGGTGACATTTTTAAGCAACATCACTAGCAGTGAATAAAATAGGACATGACAGTAAGCACTCTTTGACTTGGGTCTTCTGTTATCTCTTTACAAAGTTCAGGACATTATCTCTGGTTGCATGTTATGTTGGAGGGGGTCAATTTTAGGTCACATCCGTGGTGCCCCCTCATATCAGGACGCCCAGGAAACAGCCATTTATGTTAGGACAATAGAACTGTGCACAGACACAGCGATTAGAATTTTGCTTCAGATGAATATATATGTAGAGTACACATACTGTGTATCGATTAGTGTACATTTCCTGTGTCTGTGTGCAGATTTAATGATTTATTAAATAACAAATGTGCATAGATATATCATGTGATATCGACGTTATATTGTATTACTATTAGTGTAATAATAACTATTTACGTAGCATAAGATCAGTCAAGATTGCTTGAGGGCACTTAACACACTTGCGTTAATAACTTTAAAATTATATTAAAACCAAACCAACAATAGCTAGGAATATTTTCACCAATTTCAGAATTATTAAATTGTCTACACATTTCCTGAACACAACTAAGTTTACCAAGATTTTGAAAAAAATTGATCAATTGCATTTTATCAAAAAGACTTACGGTGCTTATCATGTTTTGAAAAAAGCACTCTTGTGTATGTCGTTTAATTGGGATTTATTTTGTTTGTTATAAATTAGATAGTATCCTAGCTCAACCCATGTTAAAAAAACGTTTCGATCGTGTTTAGGCAAAATTTCTAAAATGGCGTTTGTTGCGGTTTACCCTGAAACTCTTCATGTTGTAGATGCCTATGACAGCCTGATGTTGTGTTGTAGATGCCTATGACAGCCTGATGTTGCCCCCGACTCCCCCCAGCACCAGTGGCAGTGACAGTGATGCGAGTCAGAGCCCCCGCCGGTCACCTCCGTCCAGCCCCATCCACAAGCTCACCTATGCCTCTCAGTCCCAGTACTCCCTCGGACAGTCCATCATCACCAGCACGGTCAGCTTCCAGCCGGTTAGTATACCCGGTCACCTTCATTTCTCTCTTTGTTCAGTCGTTTTCTGGCCGTCGGATTTTTTATTGTGTGTGTGTGTACGTGAGTGTGCATGAGTGTGAATGTGTGCATGAGTGTGAATGTGTGCATGAGTGTGCATGTGTGCATATGTGGGTGTTTGTGTGTGCATGCAAAGTAAATTTAATGCTTTCATGTAATTTTATATTTTAATTATCATACACCAATGTTCTAAGATCAACCAGAACAGTTAAGAAATGTCTATTTTAGTAACACCTGAAAGCTATATCCTGAAAGTAGGTCTCAGCCACCAGCTGTAGCTATGAGACTTTATGTGGAGACTTGATTAGGATCAATGTATTGTTGTGACGGGGAACACTGAGCATGCTCTGGCTGACTGTGTAGGGTTGTGGCGACGTATTGTCTCGGCGCTGTGTCTTTGTTGTGTCACAGCTTGTTTCTTGATATCCTATTCATGTTCTGTGTGGGATCGATATGTCTGGTGTCACACGTATTAATTATCTGACGCCAGATTGTGACTGTCTGATGGTAACCTGTGCACACACACGCATGCACTGGTGCTCTGGCATGCACACAAACATGTATCAAACGAAGATCTTATGTGGAATACAGAATAATAACCTATTTCCGAGTTAGCATCTATTTATCAGTTTAACAGTGGCTTGATTCATAAGTAGTAGACATTACCTCGTGCTAAACTTGTTTTTTATTATAAATATTTTGGCTGTATCGCACAGCCTACATTATTCAGTGGACTGGCTAACCAAAATATTTGGAATTAAAAACAAGTTTTCCATGAAGTGTCTACTAATACTGTATTGAATGCAAAGAAAACAGAACATACTTTCAAGCAAAAGTTTGGGAAATTAGACCCTAAGAGAGTTGTAGGTTCGTGTAAAATTGTTCACAAGCCCCAGATGTATTTTCACATTGTGGGATTTTGTTCACTTTTCATATTGTGGGATTTTGTTCACTTTTCACATTGTGGGATTTTGTTCACATTTCCTTTAATGAGATGTTTACCTCTTCCCATTGTGAGATTTTGTCGTGTGGGATTATGTTAGTATACTACTGGTTTGGCTGGTTTGAAATGTCAGTAGCAAGTCCCTGTGTGTGGACATTGGTCGTTAGTGGAATGACTGTGACTTATCAGTGAACTAATCCACAGGTCATGTGCAGTCTTGTAACCTGAGACGTTGCTTTCACACAAAGCTAAGGTCACCAAGGGCTATGTGTATCTGAAAGTGGATGAAATTTAGGCTGAATTACTAGGGCTGCCATAACATATTTTTGGAGCGTACCCAATTGATAATGTAGGCAAACCTTTTATAGGTTTGTATGAAGTATTGCAATTAAGAATATGGGTGATTGTTGTAGGGACTATTTTTCTTCTTAGTAGTTAAGTTTTTACTGGTCAGTGTATTTGTGGTTTGTTTATTGATTGTTTTCTGTTATGTTTTAGAATATTAATTTGTCTAAACAAATTTTCTGTATTAATTATCTTGTTGTCATTAAGACAAATGATCATTTCCTGATCAACCCCTGGCATTCTGGGGGAAGGGTGGGGGTTGATTTAACTTAACCATTAACTAGCAGAAGTTAAATTATTGTTAACTTAACTTTAGGAGCACAAGGTAACTTTAATTGAGAAAAATCCTAGATGAACTTAATTTAGTAATATGACTAATTAATCTAATAGATTATTTGACCCATGTCTCATAATTAAACCCCCTAACTTGGGTAGGAGTGAACTGTGAGTGTGAACTTGATCGGAGAGCTCTTCTCAAGTTGTAAGAGCTCTTGTCTTGTAGTGACACAATCCTATCACCAGGGACTCACTTGTCCACTCAAGTCCATGTTTAATGTCCAGGTAACTTGACCTGTCCAGTCCAGTAGATACAGTAAGGTGATCTGACCATCTCAGGTCACACCTGCATTGACCATTACCTGTCCCCTGCCCACCTATATACCCACCTGTACAACCAAGTCAGACGATCCATGCCATTATTGCTCAAACCACTATTTCCCTCACCTGAGCTGGTGAACATAAATCTCTCATTGTTACCTGCAGTGACCAGTTTCTCAGAATATGGGCATGATTTACCACTAATAGTGTTGTTTCGTGGTCTAACACAGAGCGAAGGAGTGCTGTAACGCACCGGTGGACGAGTGGCTAGTTTTTAACAGTGAAATCCACACCTTTTTAACTGGGATATAATTAATCATATTGGATATGTACTTCAACTGGAGTAAGATATATGATGATTGATTCCTATGACTATTGCTTTCAACCCAGCAGCAGGGTTAACTACAGAACTACATTAAATAAGGTGAAGAGTCATGTCAGGGCCCTGTGTAGATGAGCTTCTTGGTTGAGTAATGAGTTATTTTTCCAAGTAAGAAGAGTTGTCAACAAACATTTATTCCATAGCACCTAAATGCACTGCTAAATAGTGCTTTGATATTCTAATGACCATCGACGTTTGAATATCAATGATATGGAATGCACAGGGATACTGTGATAGTCTAAATAAAATAGCGGTGGTTTTTCCAACGTTATTAGAAGAAGAAGAAGAATTTGTTTTATTTGACCCAGACATTTCAAATAATACATACTAAATTACAAAAAGTAGGGTCAGGAGACTCCTCTAAGACTGTGATAGGTGCTATCGAGGAGCCACCTTTCGTAATAAAACTAACTGATTCAATACATCACCTAATCAAATTCTTCCAGAATAAAAAGAAGAAAAAAAACCATAATATGTTTGCATGTGTGTAGTGTAAGCTAGCTTACATGATTATTGAGTTTGTCGTTTAGGCAGTGTTGACAAGTATTAAGTAAATGTATATAGGTGTGTGTATGAATGTCCTGTATGTGTTTGTATAAAACATCCTAAGATGTTTTTAGAAGTATAGTGTGTACAAATTTGAATATTAATGATAACAGAATATCTACAGGTGCAGTGATAGTCTAAACCTGTACCTTTCCAACATTATTTAGTAAATGTAAGTGTGAGTGAATGTCCTGTGTGTGGCACAGAGGGCATATAGTGGGTTTTTTCCACCCCTCCACCTAGCCCTCCAGGGTGGTGCAAAAACATTTTGAATGACAGAGTAGGGGTAAGACCACATTTAGATTTTACCATAGGCAATTATAATGCATCCTTCATTTCCTGCAAAATTTGTCATGCGATTTTCTTGAAAATTTCACAGCATATTTAATCATAAGTGCTGTGGAAAAATCGTGAAATTCTTGTACCTCATTTTTCAAAAAAATCCTCCCAAACCTGACACACCTCAATTTCGGCCCAATCTGGTGACAGATTTTGAAATATTGGTGTGTTCTGCAAAATAGGCACTGTGCGAATATGCGAGCGACTAGCGTATATTTATTGCTACCTCGTGAAAGATCTAAAGCAGTAGTACATTCAATATTCACTGGACTAATATGTGCCATGTCAAAATGCTCGAAAAAAATTCACACATCACACCAAAATGGTATTTTCAAGGGCACTCTTTCGGTGGGTAATGGCAGACAAATCCTTAATGTGGTCTTACCCCAGTACAAACGCAAGTGTTATTGACAGAGGAGACGGTAGTCTGTGTTACCCCGGTCACCAGCCAGTATGGTCTAGGTCACCAGCACGTAGCACCCAGAGGCTACAAACAGCTGTTGGTAATGTCTCCACTGACATGAGAGTTGATTATTTCCTGTTAGCGTCAGCTGTGTGACTGTGGATGTTGCATCACCCATCACTGGTGAAGAAGGGATGATTTTATCCTAATGAAAATAGCAAACTACTCTGAAAACTCAGGTGTGGCCTGATACAGGATGTGCTGTATGAAAGGTGTCACCTGGGCAACTGATACTGATGTATGTGGTACTATGTACACCTGTGTAGGTGTTAATGTCATATGTTCACTACAGGTGTGTTAGTGTGTGTTAGTGTATGTTAGTGTATGTTAGTGTGTGTTAGTGTGTGTGTGTACATACATGTGGGTGCCGTAATAAGACTATGTATTTTGTGTTTTCCGACACCCTAAAAATCTACACAAATAATTATTTTATGTACTCTATGTATTCATACAGCTATTATTTTTACGTGTCCGAATATATAATATACAATACATAACGACTGTGTTTTCAGAAACAAACAATTATCTTTTTTCTACTGTATATTTTCGGACAGCTGATAATTTAATTATGTTTAGGTGTCCATACACATACCCATTCGGTATGCATTATTGCATGTGCATGTTAGTGTTTTCGTCACACTAACTGACTCCAGTAACTGACAAAAAATCTCCGAAGGTACAACTGACAAATCATTGATTTCCCGTTTCTCGCCTCAGATCCCATCATCTGGGATGCTGCTGCTGTCAGAGGAAGAAAAGAGAACCCTTGTAGCTGAGGGATATCCCATCCCCGCAAAACTGCCACTGACAAAACACGAAGAGAAGAACTTGAAGAAAGTACGACGGAAAATTAAGAACAAAGTGAGCATCTGTTCTTTTTATCGTAATTGTTTTTAGTAATGTTTTAGTGTAGAATCATCTCATATTATGTACATTTATACTCTGTACTATCTATTCCAACTTCTACATTGTAGACGTGTGTTTTGTGAACCCTAATTTATTTTGATATCATTTGATCATTGCCTGTTTATACACACCACACCTCGCCATCCCATATGATTGTAAACATGATGTTCAAGGTGAACTATTGAAATATATTCAGATAAAAGTCCAATTATATAACAATTGTTGTTCATTAAAGCACGTTTGGACAGTAACAGACAATAAATATAGTATATACTGATTAAGCTTCATATGGTTTTGTTAGAGTACAGGTAACTAATAATTGCCACCCTCTATCTATTGTCGGTGGGAAGATTTTGAGGTCCCATGTAGCATTAACTTCCTTTTGGGAAACCTCTAGTATTCCTGGTATTGATTGAACTAGTGGTTGTAGAAAGGTTAAAAATGAAAAACCAGATTTCAGTGTTGACATGTGAGTGTTACGTTTGACAGATTTCGGCACAAGAAAGCCGGAGGAAAAAGAAAGAATACTTAGAGAATTTAGAAAAGAGGTAAGTTTTGTATTCTGAGGGAAATGGGGTGTCTAGAGGGTAGAGGGTGGGAGGACCAATAGGTGTATTTCAGAGGTGCTGAGAGAGGTGTGTAGTGCCCACACAGTCATAGGTAGGGGGGAACAGGGCAGGGGAAGAGTAGCAAGAAAGTATAGAGGAGTGGTGGAGGGAAGACAAAGGGATGTACCTATCCCCATGTACTATTGCTTTGTCAAGGTGTGTAATTGCCCCATACACGTGTAATTGCGCTGTACATGTGTAGTTGCACTGTACACACATAGTTGTCCTGTACAAGTGTAGTTGCACTGTACACACATAGTTGCCCTGTACACGTGTAGTTGCACTGTACACACATAGTTGCCCTGTACACGTGTAGTTGCACTGTACACACATAGTTGCCCTGTACACGTGTAGTTGCACTGTACACACATAGTTGCCCTGTACACGTGTAGTTGCACTGTACACACATAGTTGCCCTGTACACGTGTAGTTGCACTGTACACACATAGTTGCCCTGTACACACATAGTTGTCCTGTACACACGTGTAGTTACACTGTACACATAGTTGCCCTGTACACGTGTAGTTGCACTGTACACACATAGTTGCCCTGTACACGTGTAGTTGCACTGTACACACATAGTTGCCCTGTACATGTGTAGTTGCACTGTACACACATAGTTGCCCTGTACACGTGTAGTTACACTGTACACATAGTTGCCCTGTACAAGTGTAGTTGCATTGTACACATATAGTTGCTCTGTACACACATAGTTGTCCTGTACACACGTGTAGTTACACTGTACACATAGTTGCCCTGTACAAGTGTAGTTGCACTGTACATACATAGTTGCTATGTACATGTGTAGTTGCACTGTACACACATAGTTGCCCTGTACACGTGTAGTTGCACTGTACACACATAGTTGCCCTGTACACGTGTAGTTGCACTGTACACACATAGTTGCCCTGTACACGTGTAGTTGCACTGTACACACATAGTTGCCCTGTACACGTGTAGTTGCACTGTACACACATAGTTGCCCTGTACACACATAGTTGTCCTGTACACACGTGTAGTTACACTGTACACATAGTTGCCCTGTACAAGTGTAGTTGCACTGTACATACATAGTTGCTATGTACATGTGTAGTTGCCCTGTACACACATAGTTGCCCTGTACACACGTGTAGCTGTTGTTCTTGCAGGTTGGAGTTGTACAACAAGGAAAACACGGATCTGAAGAGACAAGTCATCCAGCTGGAGACCAGCAACTGGTTAGTGGAACACGTGTTCACATCTTATTCCTCTTTTCACTGAATCTCCCGCAGAGAACCGTCATGTCTCGCAGGAGCACCATGCATAGATCTGTCCCTGAATCATATATTAGGCAAGTAAAAAATTCCCTTAAAAAGATATGAACAGTGGTTACACAATTTTAGGAACACGTGTCTTACTCTCTTCAATAAGGTTGGGCATTATCTCGTAGAACAAAGAACGGTACACCTGTGAAGTTATGATTCAGCTTTTATGAAAATAGTAGACTGGTTTTTGTACACTAAACTTCATGGGGTGAGGCATTCTTTCTTTCGTCTGCCAGCAGTGATTATCATGATTCATGGTTTTTGAGTTTTTTTAATGCTTAGACACTGTATCACCAATGCACGCCTGAGCCTAGTCATTGCTTTCATGCCTTTTTAGCATATGTTTATCTAGATTCCTAATAAATACATTGCAAGCGTAGTTTTGATATCAAATTCCTCTTCAGACGTCTTCCATCAAATTTGTACAGCTTTTCCTGAAATGCCAGGTGATGCTTGTTGGAGAATAATGGTTTATATGGTTTGTTTTTGTGGCCGTTAAGTTACTGTGAAGGTCATAAGTTGGTTTATTTATTAGTTCTTTTCTGAAATCATTCTGTATTACAATAAAAAAACAAGCTTTGTCATTTTAAATGCATTTTGTGACACTAAGGATGGTCATTAATGTGACTTTTGTGACTTTTAGTTCGCTGACGATGCAGCTGCAGAAGCTGCAGAATCTAGTAGGAAAAGTCACCGGGATGTCAGGAGTAAACTCGCCCAAGGCCAGCACTTGTCTCATGGTATGTCACCGTACCATCAGGTGGCGCCACTAGCCACTCTATTAGTGACATGTATGGTTCATGGGACACCCACCTAAAGAGAAGTGGTTATGTCATAGGCTTCTTTGACCCAGCCTTGTGATTGGCTGTAAAGAAGTATTAAGGATAAGGAGCCATCAGATGTGCTGTTAAGAAGTAGTAGGGATAATGAGTTTTGTGATTGGCTGTTGAGAAGTAGTAGGGATAATGAGTTTTGTGATTAGCTGTTGAGAAGTAGTAGGGATAATGAGTTTTGTGATTAGCTGTTGAGAAGTAGTAGGGATAATGAGTTTTGTGATTGGCTGTTAAGAAGTAGTAGGGATAATGAGTTTTGTGATTGGCTGTTAAGAAGCAGTAGGGATAATGAGTTTTGTGATTGGCTGTTGAGAAGTAGTAGGGATAATGAGTTTTGTGATTAGCTGTTGAGAAGTAGTAGGGATAATGAGTTTTGTGATTAGCTGTTGAGAAGTAGTAGGAATAATGAGTTTTGTGATTGGCTGTTGAGAAGTAGTAGGGATAATGAGTTTTGTGATTGGCTGTTGAGAAGTAGTAGGGATAATGAGTTTTGTGATTGGCTGTTGAGAAGTAGTAGGGATAATGAGTTTTGTGATTGGCTGTTGAGAAGTAGTAGGGATAATGAGTTTTGTGATTGGCTGTTGAGAAGTAGTAGGGATAATGAGTTTTGTGATTGGCTGTTAAGAAGTAGTAGGGATAATGAGTTTTGTGATTGGCTGTTGAGAAGTAGTAGGGATAATGAGTTTTGTGATTGGCTGTTGAGAAGTAGTAGAGATAATGAGTTTTGTGATTGGCTGTTAAGAACTAGTAGGGATAATGAGTTTTGTGATTGGCTGTTGAGAAGTAGTAGGGATAATGAGTTTTGTGATTGGCTGTTGAGAAGTAGTAGGGATAATGAGTTTTGTGATTGGCTGTTAAGAACTAGTAGGGATAATGAGTTTTGTGATTGGCTGTTAAGAAGTAGTAGGGATAATGAGTTTTGTGATTGGCTGTTGAGAAGTAGTAGGGATAATGAGTTTTGTGATTGGCTGTTGAGAAGTAGTAGGGATAATGAGTTTTGTGATTGGCTGTTGAGAAGTAGTAGGGATAATGAGTTTTGTGATTGGCTGTTGAGAAGTAGTAGGGATAATGAGTTTTGTGATTGGCTGTTGAGAAGTAGTAGGGATAATGAGTTTTGTGATTAGCTGTTGAGAAGTAGTAGGGATAATGAGTTTTGTGATTAGCTGTTGAGAAGTAGTAGGGATAATGAGTTTTGTGATTGGCTGTTGAGAAGTAGTAGGGATAATGAGTTTTGTGATTGGCTGTTGAGAAGTAGTAGGGATAATGAGTTTTGTGATTGGCTGTTAAGAAGTAGTAGGGATAATGAGTTTTGTGATTGGCTGTTAAGAAGTAGTAGAGATAATGAGTTTTGTGATTGGCTGTTAAAAAGTAGTAGAGATAATGAGTTTTGTGATTGGCTGTTAAGAACTAGTAGGGATAATGAGTTTTGTGATTGGCTGTTAAGAAGTAGTAGGGATAATGAGTTTTGTGATTGGCTGTTAAGAAGTAGTAGGGATAATGAGTTTTGTGATTGGCTGTTGAGAAGTAGTAGGGATAATGAGTGATTGGGATAATGAGTTTTGTGATTAGCTGTTAAGAAGTAGTAGGGATAATGAGTTTTGTGATTGGCTGTTAAGTAGTAGGGATAATGAGTTTTGTGATAGTAGGGATAATTGGCTGTGATTGGCTGTTGAGAAGTAGTAGGGATAATGAGTTTTGTGATTGGCTGTTAAGAAGTAGTAGGGATAATGAGTTTTGTGATTGGCTGTTGAGAAGTAGTAGGGATAATGAGTTTTGTGATTGGCTGTTGAGAAGTAGTAGGGATAATGAGTTTTGTGATTGGCTGTTAAGAAGTAGTAGGGATAATGAGTTTTGTGATTGGCTGTTAAGAAGTAGTAGGGATAATGAGTTTTGTGATTGGCTGTTGAGAAGTAGTAGGGATAATGAGTTTTGTGATTGGCTGTTAAGAAGTAGTAGGGATAATGAGTTTTGTGATTGGCTGTTAAGAAGTAGTAGGGATAATGAGTTTTGTGATTGGCTGTTAAGAAGTAGTAGGGATAATGAGTTTTGTGATTGGCTGTTGAGAAGTAGTAGGGATAATGAGTTTTGTGATTAGCTGTTGAGAAGTAGTAGGGATAATGAGTTTTGTGATTGGCTGTTAAGAAGTAGTAGGGATAATGAGTTTTGTGATTGGCTGTTAAGAAGTAGTAGGGATAATGAGTTTTGTGATTGGCTGTTGAGAAGTAGTAGGGATAATGAGTTTTGTGATTGGCTGTTGAGAAGTGGTAGAGATAATGAGCCATCTGATTGGCTTTTGAGAAATAGTATGGATAATCAGACTTGTGATTGGCTGATAAGGTGTAGAGATAATGAGTTTTATGATTGACTGTCAGTAAGTAATAGCAGCAATTAGTTTTGTGATTGGCTGCTGAGATATAGAAGTGATAACATTACAGACATGGCATGATGACAACGGTGTAATTAACAACAACAGTCATCACAGTCATTTTTACACATGTGACAACATTAAAGGTAAACCTGATTACAATGACGTGGTTGTTTACAATTCAATATGTTCCTTGTAGGTATTGGTGCTATCATTTGCCCTGTTCCTGGGCACCTGGTCACCCCTGTCAGGGGGCGGTATAGGGCAGCCAAGCATTGGACCAATGCCCCTGCCAATCTCTCGTGGCATGGGCGGCATCAGAGGTGGCATAGCCTCGTCGCTGGCACATGATGCCAACAAGGTCCCCATGGGGCCAGAAATCGGAGACCCATACAGTACTCCTAGTGGTACGTGTCAGTTCATTTACGTATCAGTAATGGGTATTCCCGTGAATGTGCTCATTTTAGTATAAAATTCATTATTTAACATAAGCTACCGTTATTTATCACTGTCTTGTATGTTGCAAAAAATATTAAATTAATTATTTATTATTATTTTTAAATCGTTTATATTATTTTATTATTACCATCAGGGTAGATCTAGGCAAAAATTCCCGCTTGTTTTTTGCATTTACATTGTATCAATAATATCGTATGTAATGTCTTCATAGGTTAAAAATAATATCCATACAAAAAGTATTAATGTGATTATTCAAAGGTGAAACATAATATTTTTAACAAGGTGATTTCTTAGTTTGTAAAAATTCCGTTTTGTACTGTTTTATTATATTTCATTGTAGATCATTGTATTATTATTTAATTTTATATAAATATTAAAACAGGAAGACTAACATTGTTCATTTAGGTGTACTTTGAGATATTAATGGAATTTATTAATTTTAATTAAGTTATCTTGTTATATCAGTAAATCAAGCAAAATTTTTGTACATTGCCGTTTTTGCACAGCGAAAATAATACAGTCTGTACTTCACTTGTATTAAATGCGACATAGAATTGTTGGTTTAGTTATCATATTGTGCTGACAGTAAGTAACATTAGAAGCGCCAGTTGTATGGTGATATCAATGAGTAGTGTAGTCTTACAAAGCTACTTCACTTAGGTTTACAATGATTTGTTGTGATGGAGTGTGATTAGTATGATGGCTTGCCAGATGTTTCTCATGGTATTAATTACAAGAAGCTAAAATGACAAGAAAGCTATTGTTACCACATTAGCATTGAGAGATTGAAGTGACACCACAGAAGGTTTTTATAAATTTTTGTAGTTGCGAAGATATTGGTAAACATAATTTAGTCAAACTTTAAGATGGTAATAGCAATAAAAGGCACAAAATAGAATTAGCACGATCCTTATAATTCCATACCACAAAAATGTATTGTAAGGTTTGAACTATAAATCGTTGTGACGTGTCACAAATGCATTATTATCAACTGATGTTTAATGTGCACAAACTATGTTAAATTTTAATTAGAGATCAAACCTAAACATACTTAATTTTCTTTGAGATCAACTACTGTGTTAAGTCGACAAAACATGCTCCTACAACTGTTGCTTCCTGTTTGTTGACAGTGCGTTCGCGGGTCCTCATGTCAATAAAAGATGAAGGCGACGAAATGACAGAATACGCTCCACATCTGCCGTTTACGTACAAAGACTTATTTATTCACTGGTTCTCCTCGGAAGTCAGTACCGGTGCGATGATGCCACACTCTTCAGATGGCGCCACCGTGCACTTTGACTCGCCGATGACCCCGAATGTTGAGGTCACTGACAAGAGTCTGCGGCTGGATCAGCCTGGCCGACAGTCCATCCAGCTTGACATGGCTGCCAACGTACCGACGAAAGTTGTTTCAGCCACAGCGGTGAACACTACTTCGTGAATCCACAGTGGCGCCATCTCTACTTCTCACCGCAAGGCGTTACGTTCAGCGGGAGAGATAATCGTCACTGAGACATTTTGGTCATCCGTGCTTTGTTGACGTATTACAGTTTCCTCGGAGTGAAGTGCATTGTGGGGTATGATGATGTCATTGTGCGGAAACCATGAAGGACCGACACATCTGTACCCACATCTGTACAAAGTGATGTTATTAGCGTACAGACGATAGGTTGTAATAAACAGGCCCGAGTTTCTGTCAGAATATGTCATGTGAAGCTGTCACATGATCAGGTTCCTTTAGGACTTGAGGAATCCACACTTTTTGTGGTAGTTTTTTTAGTAAAAAATATGAAAACTATGGTTAACATGGACCAGTGACATTCTGTGAAATGAAGCATATTTAAAATGGATGTTTTATTTTTCGATGCTGTAGTAAGCATAATGTGTACATAGAGAATGTTAACGTGGACCAGTTGTGTGTGTAGCATAAGAAGTAGAACTGTTTTATGATTTATGTTTCTCTTTGACAATTTTAATGCTCGCCATTTTAATATTAATGGTGTCTTCGAAGATACTTAAGTTGAAATTTTTGCTTTTTTTATTTATTGGGCTTCAGACATCACCAACATTTGCCTTGTTGAGGTTATTTTAGAGAGCTGTTGCAACTGAACTGGCGGAATGAATCTAGTTATAGCCGTTGACCTAATCATTAAGAAAGTGCCTACCGGTATGTAGGCATGAGACGTGCAACTTAAGGTATACTAAAGGATCAAATCTATGAAAAACAATACAGCATTGATCATACTGTGAAGATGAACCTACCATAGTTCATGTTATATATGTTTTCAGTTGATTTCCCTTGCCCAGATGTTATTTTTCTAAGATGGGATTTATTTTATTACTTTTCTGTAAGAATTTTTATTTTGGGGTTAAGTGTCAACCCCCCAAGCATATCCACAACAGGAAGAAACTCGGTGTGGATCAATACCCCTTGTTATGTATAATGTTAGAGGCGTAAAGCTAGTGAGGTATCATTCGCACGAACGTAGAATTAATGTGTACATAAATATGTTTGTGGTGTGTTTGTCAGTGGTAACGGGTGATGTTGTAAGGGAAACTTTCTGGGTGGTGTTCGTGAGGGACATGGTGTGTGTGTGTGTGTGTGTGTTTGGAACTCTATTGTGTGAGGCAGGGTTATGGGACAATCGAACGCAATGGTGACTGGAAGACAGTCAATGAATCGGCAATCTTACCTTATGACGCAACGAAACGATTAAAGCGCTTATCGCCGGTATCATTCAACTCCTTTATGATGTTCTCAAAATTAGTTCATTATTTAGCCCTGTTATCATATCGTTTCTCATTGCTTCATGTTTGTTTATAAATAATGATGATGCTAATGTCTCTTGAGTGTATGGCAGGTAGTTTCAGATGGGTGTAGGGAGCGGGAAAATATTGTCTCATAGATGTATTTATTGCAAACCTGGGGTTGGTTTCACGAAGTGTTGTAACTGTACGACCATGTCAGATCACGTATGTAAACTATTATCGTGAAACAAACGTAGCGTAGCTTTTACCTACACACAGTACTCATTTACTTCACAATTATCTGTGACTGTTCCAAGTTATGTAAATTTGGGATGCACACGCTTGTGTTTGGTGTAAGTTCCGTACAGTTTGAATGCTTTGTGGAACCAACCCACTGGCTTTGAAGAAACAATGTAACCCCATACTCCTTATGTATGTTATGTACGACTGTCCTTAATGTCAAGATAAACAAACACAAGACAATCCCTCCCAGACAAGATTTTGTTGAATTGAGATTGGGTAGTATCTGCTTTAGATAGATGCTTTGCTCATATCTAATGTTCAGTAATCAGCATTTAAATGGTCTCATTGCAACACTGTTATTTGTAAATATTGGTGCTTCCAGGTAACATTCATTTAAAACTTGTGGAATACGGGAAAATGTCAATAAATTCAGAGTGGAATATACTGATTGTATTTGATGTTTGTCAATTGCAATCACAGTAGCATCACAAATAGAGGCATTATGCAAAACCCAACAAATCATTTGATTTAAATCTTGCAGTTCCCAACAGCTGACATATTGAGACATGCCCCCAGTGCCTGACCAATGAGCACCCAGAAAGCTCTTATTTTACCTTGACCCCTAGAAATCATGTTTTGCTCGACATGTATACGAATATACCATCTCATACATTGGTTTCTCATAGTCCCTGCTGCCATGCTGTGGACCATGTGGACAAAACATTTTTACAAGTTGCAGTGATAGCAAACGTAGTGCATTAAGAAAATAACATTCTACTTCCTGTTCACCTTGGTTTTACAATATGTGACATGGTTTGGTCTGTAATGTACGCTTGGCTGGTCGTTTTTAAGGTTTAGTTTTTTATCGTTATGTAACGCTTGCCCAGATACCTTCCCATCTCTGTATAACATTTTGTCACCCTAGCTGACCCAGAGACCCACTCCCTAAGCATGAATACATGAGGTTCAGTTACTGTCTTGAATGTAGACAAATTATGACCACAGTGAACACCAAAGCGCTTTTCAGCTAAACCATCAGGTGTCCGTTATGTTCTCCATGCAGTTGTTTATTGTCTGAAGTTTTGTTTACATTTTGCTGTCTAAAAATTCAAGTTACGAACACTGTTTGACTGAGTTTTAGACAAATTTATTAGATGCTTACGGCGTTTAGTTTGGTGTTAGGACATAAGAAGAAAAACAGACAACCTGCCTTTAATAATTCCTACCTTTAGTTGAGTATTTTTTTAGTTAATGAAATTAATACAGTAATTATAATTAATTATTTGCTAAGCGTGTCATTCTTTTAAATAATATTGATACAAATTAAAAGAATTATTCGTGAAAAGAAATTTGAAAAAGACGAGCCTACAGCACCCGGTATTCCCAGGCGGTCACCATCCAAGTACTAACCGAGCTCGACGTTGCTTAACTTCGGTGATCGGACGAGAACCGGTGTTTTCAACGTGATATGGCCGTAGACGAAAGCAACCGATTGTTGCAGCTATTTATATTTTGCTCAAATGGTCGGGTGGTAATTTTAATTTATTTTACATTAATGTAATATAATATTTATTAGAAAATACTTTATTTGCTATTAATTAATGGTGCGCATTACTACCTGTTTAAAAAAACCTTGCGCGCACTGGGGGTAAGACCACATTAAGGATTCGTCTGCCATTACCCACCGAAAGAGTGCCCTTGAAAATACCGTTTTGGTGGCATGTGTGAATTTTGTTCGAGCATTTTGGCATGGCACATGTCAGTCCAGTGAATACTAAATGTACTACTACATTAGATCTTTCACGAGGTAGCAATAAACATACGCTAGTCGCTCGCGTATTCGCACAGTGGCTATTTTGCAGAACGCACCAATATTTCAAAATCCGTCACCAAATTGGGGCGAAATTGAGGGGTGTCAGGTTTGGGTGGATTTTTCTGAAAACTGAGATAAGAGAATTTTACGAGTTTTCCATAGCACTTGTGTCAATGGAGGTTAAATATGCTGTGAAATTTTCAAGAACATTTTTCGTCATATTTAGCAGGAAATGAAGGAAACGTTATAATGGCCGCCTATGTAAAATTTAAATGTGGTCTTACCCCACTGCTAACGGGGAGAGCCACAAACGGTGCCGCCACATAGCGGAGTCTTATTAATTGAGGCCAGCATTTCGCAGGGATGGTGACATATGATGGTGCCACCTAACGGAAAATAAATTATTGTAGCTAAACGTCTCGCAAGAATTTAAGATTAATTAATACTTTCTTTTCACATTTTTAGGACCGAATTTACATCTGCCAACTTTTTTGTTGACATCCGGGAGATTTTTTATTCACCATTTTACATAGTTATAAATTAGCTTTCCAAAAGCCGGCATCGTCAGGTGTGCGCACAAAAAATAACAAACCTGTGCCTTGGCCAATGTGTGCCGTGGAACTTTACCCGGAAGTTGGGGCTACCACACTATGCAGAAGAAGATTCGTCAGTGGTTCAGCACGCTTCCCGTGTCGCGTAGTGTCGTCGCTCTGTCTCGGATTTGGATTTGACATCGGAAGACAGGGGGGGGGGTACAGTTAGACATTTTCAGAGAGAATCAGAGAGATTTGTCCGGGAGATACATCAAAAACTGGGAGCCTCCCGGATTTCACGGGAGAGTTGGCAAATCTAGACCAAACGCGCGCGGACGCACGCATGCATGCCTGCACGCCTGCACGCACTCGCGCGGGATCGTATTCAATACGATAATTGATAAAATTTAGTTGAAGTCGTTACATTTTTAGGTGTTCTGATTGACGACAAGTTAACACGGAAAATCACATTTGCTTAGTGAAATCAAAACTGTGAAAATGTTGTGCAGTTATGTACAGAGCTATAGCTTCTTGATTAACAGAACGTCTATATTATGCCACTCACTGTTTTGTCTTATATTATGTACTGTGCTGAAATATGGGACAACACTTACTCAACAAATGTCGAATGCCTAATCTTGCTACAGAACACAGTTACTCTGTGGTGCTAAGAGGTTGGACCATACGTCAAGGTTATTCTATAATCTGTACATTCTTAAAGTAGGCTATCTGGTATAATGGAGTTGAGAACTGTTGTAATTATGTTTAAGGCATATCATAATCAGTTGCCAAAGAATGTACAACAGTTTTTCAGTATGTATGAATCTGTCTACGCGACCAGAAAATTCCATAATTTTACACAAAATTATGCTCGTACTAACTTGAAAAGTATGTGTCTATCAGTTAAAGGTATTAAACTCTGGAATTCTCTGGATAACTCACTAATCTGTTGTCACAGTATTCATCTTTTCAAATACAAAGAATCATTGTTGAAAAGTATTTAATGAGTAGACATAGGTATTTTTAAAAGTCTGGTGTTGGGGTTATATAATTACTTTTTACAAACGGCCTACCATAATTTGGACATTATAATTATGTATTCTAAGTCATGTCACATGTTATACAATGGTATATACGGTTTTAGGTGTGACAGGGCAAGTATTTAAAAGTGTTACACTTCTTCTTGCCCTTTTTCGACAATTGTATGTATATCAATAATTTTATAATGAGCTATTTTGCTATGTCTGTTGCTTTCATTCATTCAATACAAATGAAGTATAGACTGCATCTAACCATAATCGACATTAAAGTTGCATATGTATGCGGAAAGGTTAACATTTTCCTCATAGCTGGCTTGCACGTCGGGCGCCAAAGTTCAGGGATAAATCTACTACCCCAGATGTTGAACGTAACAGCTCTATTTTTTTTCTCTCACAATATCACATATATATGTCAATATTCTCACCTTTTATATGGTAAATCAGTTGTTCGGAACGTAAAACGTAATGCGCCCATAAAACGATGGATGACCTTAGCTTGGGGGTGGGGGCGCCCCTTTGATCCAATCTTACAGGTTAAATAATTTATTTTCCGTCGGGTGGCACGATCATATGTCATCATCCCTGCCAAAAGCAGGCCTCGATTAGAGAGAGACACCGTCATGTGGCGCCACCGTTTATCTCTCCGCCTGTTACTAATGCGCAGCGATTGTTGTTTAAATGAGTAATTACGTGGATTAAGTCAGGAAAACGATGTCAATTATAACACGACAAATAATAGATTGCATTAATATAAAGTTTACGCAACGTCGAGCCCGCTTAGTCTAAGGCAGCCTTAGTTCTTGGATGGGGAACAGTCTGGGAATACCGGGTACGGTGGACTTTTCTTAATCAAATTTTTTCTTCCGAATTATTGTTTCATTTTTATTACTGCACTAGGGTATTGGGGACATCTAACGAGCACTATTCCTACTCAACGCTTACAGGACGGGGGTCTCTGACTCTGGGTAAGTCTCGCGTAACGATGTTTGAAATGTTGGCTCGTCGAGCTCTCGATATAAGACAGATACACACACGCACGCACGCACGCACGCACATAATTGAGACGTCGTGTTTCAATCCGTTCTGCTGGTCGTTTGGAAACTTTCATTCTAAATGTCCTTGGTACGCCACGAGGAAAACAAAAAAGGAAACATGAGTGACCATAGTCATAGATGAAACAGCAACAAAAAGACGAAGATGACACGCTGACAACTGAGGAATCAACTACTCACCAATCTCAGAAATCAGCAGTGCCAGAGGTCATGCGTTAATGGAACACACACGAAGAGATTGTTGTTGATTGAGAACTTTGTTGCAGTGAAATTATATGTTAAGAAGATGTGCGTATTAAAATCGCCGAGATCGACGATGGGTGGATATATTGGCAACATTAATCCAACATATTCCAACTGAGATCGTCGATAGGAGGTAATATTGGCCACACTGATCCCACGTATTACAACACTCAACAGGCGGTTGAGATGCTGGTAATTTCGTACGCGGATCTCGGCTAAACATCTTGCCTGTACAGTGCGACGGTTGTCGTCACATGTGGCGTACTGCGATAGGCTCGTAGCATTCTTTGCAACTCCGTGCGCCATGCTAGCCCCTTGATGCTAGTGGCCTTCAGAGCTTCCATCATTGGCTTGTTGAAAGACTCTGCCTGCGCGTTGGCCTGTGGCCAGAGAGGGGTTATCTTGCGATGGCGGACCTCACACTTTCGCAGAAAGGATTTCCACACGTGTCCGTTAAACGGAGGCCCATTGTCTCTCTTCACCACATCCGGGAAAGTGAACAGACTGAACACTTTGTCCACCGCCAGGATCACTGTCTTAGAGGAAGTACTCCTCACCATCTCTACGATTGGGTATCGTGAGAATTCGTCCACCATGACGTGCAGATACCCTCCCGTGGGCAGCGGCCCACAAAAATCGATGCTGACTTCTAGCCTTGGTCCTCTCGGTAGCGGCGACATGGAGAGCTGGCAAGGAATACAACTTTTGACTACTTCCTCCGCTGCAACGTCCACACCTGGCAACCACACCTTGGTACGAGGCAAGGCCTTTGTCTTACATATACCCTGGTGCCCTTCATGCGCAAGCTCAAGCATGCGGTGTCGAAGGGTGCTCGGAACGACTACCCTGTAGTCTCGCAACAGCAAGTCCCCACTCTCGTTGACTGTTAGTGTGTCTCTCATTCTGCTGTAGCTAGAGAGAGAGAGAGAGAGCGCTGCGATGTCGGCATCAGTATACCCTGGTACTGAGTAGTGTCATGTCACCTGTTAAACCGAACCAGATTGATGGCAGCTTGGAGTGTGCTGTCACTGGCTGTTTCACGCTTTACGTCCTCGATTGTCAAAGCAAGCGGTATGGCTGCAGAGGCCAGCGAGTTCCCATAATGCTCTGCCATGTGTTGCTCACGGCTGCGCAGGATGCCCTGTCCTGCCGGATGCCGTGACATGTAGTAAGCTGGGTTGTCTTCATCAGGCTGATACTTGATGACCATCTTGTATGGTGGTCTAGGCTTCTGCCAAATGGTTTCCAGTGGCTTGTGGTCAATCATGACTGTGAACTGAGGCGCTCCGTTGAGGAACTTGTTGAAGTGTTCACAGGCCCAGCCCACTGCCAGAGCTTCACGCTCCATCTGACTGTAGCGTGTCTCCACGTCAGACAATGCTCTGCTAGCATACACTACGACTCGTTTCTCTTGAACGAGACGTGCTGCCAACCCAACTGGACTGGCATCAACCACAATCTCAATTGCCTTCTTCACATCGAAGTAAGCGGTTGTCGCCGATTCTGCAAGGCCTGCTTTGACTGCTTGAAGGCCGTGATTTCCTTCAGTCCCCATTGCCATCCGTTTTCCTGCTTTGTGAGCGCTCGTAAGGGTTCAGTAATGGTCGCAAAGTTCTTGATGAACCTGGCACTGTACTGCGCCATGCCCATGAACGAACGAATTTCCGACGCATTCTTCGGTTCTGTAGTCTTGTGAAGGTCGGCCACCTTCTATGGGTCAGGTGAGACGCCCTCACCCGAGAAGATCAGCCAGAAGAATTCTTCCGGAATTCACATTTCTCCAAGTTGGCAGTCAGCCCAGCCTCCTGGAACTTGTGCAGTACATCATCCAATGCTTTGTCGCGAGAACGCTTGTCGACACCAAAGATAGCGACAGCGATGTCATCTGTACAAGCCCACGTGTGTAGAAACGTGGTTATGTGAAGACTAGACGGATGTAGTGACTATGATCGGTGCCGAACTGTCGTTCACCTTCGCCTTGGGTTGTTTCTGCCTTTCTCGCCAACGTGCCGCACTCAGCATTTTCACTCGCTCGGCATGTTCACTCGCTGGGACATCTGTGCTGCTTGTCGTTCTGACGCATCCATATCACTAAGAGGCCAGATCAAGCACACGTTCTAGCTTCAAGTCATGTTCTGATAACAGTTTCGTTCTCAATCTTTTCGACCGACAGTTATCGATGACTTAATCCCGAATGAAATCTTCAACTTGACCGCCAAACTCGCAGTCGTGTCTCACGGACAGCTCGAACAACCGGACCCATCTTTCCCAACGTTGACATAAGCTACTGGCATCACCGTGGACCTCGAATGGTTGCACTGCACCAACCTGTAGCGCCACCGTTATGGTTCGTTGTTTCTCGTCGCCAAATATCGTACTGTACTTTATTACTTACAATAAACATTCTCTAAAACACCAGCATAATCTAACAGTCCCTTATTTAGTTTATTCCATTTCCACGTGTCCATATGTTCATTTACAAATGGTTGTCCCTATAAAATAGAAAAGCTACGCATGCACGCTTGGTGGCAGCACCTGACGGTCGCTATACTATAAATCCTTTAAAGACGAATTTGTCCAGCTCAATGGACGCAGTGCAAAGTACAGGCAGTATACGCAATAACTGAACAGTTGTGTAACCTCCATGTGTTATTTAACCATCTAGTTTAATCATTAATCCATAAAGTACGTGACGCTATTTGTTGAATTGTTCAGATACCCTCCCCATGTCACGTTTCGTTACGCTGGCATGTACACCCCATGCAATTACGATCGTTTGGACAAACACCCCCTTTGCTGTTGCTGTTGAAATCTATCCAAAAAATGGCTGAACACTTAATGCTATCTGTCTATCTCAACGAGCCAACATTTTAAACATCGTTACGTAACGTTTACCCATGCATAGAGGGTCTACACCCGGCCCCATGTAACGCTTCGTCACGCTTGCCCATAGGCAACACACCCCCTAAGCGTGACGTACGTTATGGATGATCCATTAGGCATTTATTTTTTTTACAATAAAATATGAGTTATTGGCACGTTTCGTCGCATTGGCGTATTTATTTTTATTTAAATAGGACAATATATCAATGTATCTGGGAAATTGTAGACTTAAAAACTCAGTCTGCATTACAAAGGTTTTAATGTGATTCTCATCAATGTTCATGCATTTGCATTGGCCGCACGTGTTTGAGTCAAATCGGCAGCAGACTCTCGAGAGACAGCCATTCACGACAAATTTGCCTCGTCGTTGCGATAATAGAGACTCGGTATTGCACAGCACGTTAATTGGATAGGGAAAAGTAGCGAGTGGAGGAACGGTTTAAGAATGGCCGACTCGACATTTATAATTAATTGCCGCTTTTTGACGGCGAATGAATAAATGTCTGAAGCCACATAATCGCCAATGTTCGTCAACACTGTTATTGAGCTGTGTCATTATGATCTATGGTTATTTTTTTGTTCGTGCGCTGTTAAAATGGAAATGGTGAATATAGGTCTATATGTATGTTTACGAAAGTATAATATACAAGTTGTGATCATGTTGGGGAAAGTGATTAATAAGTGTTATACTTCAATCACCCCCTTTTCCGTGTGTAAATGTTTAGGTTATTGTATTTCCATGTATAAATGTTTAGGTTATTGTATATTGCGTGTTGTTTTCTTTGTTTGTTTTTTAACTTGTAAATAAAAAATATTTTTATTTAAAAAAATATTTCTGGTGGGAACGCGTGTCGTCGTATTTTAATATCAACTATGCGACTATATGGCGGGGTTCGTAAAACAGCAACTCGTCTTGCTTAATTAAGACGTGCAACCGAATGAACACTCGGCCGTGGAACAATGAAACAAAACCCAGGAAAATCCGTGATCAGCAGCCACTGACGAAATTGATACAGTCGGAACCGTCTGTACCACAACGCATTGTTCGACGACAGTCCCAGGTTGGTTAATTTATAGGAGGCGCGTGCAGCGGTTTCTTGTTAGAGAGATGCGGCGCTAATTCCCAGGCAGAAGCCATGTATCCTTGACGACGTCGCCGCCTGTTGTTGACAGTTTCATGTGGCGGATTTTCTAAGTTTCACATTTTTGACGACGACGTTAGAATCCAGATTTGTTATCTTGTTATCGTTGATTTTATCGTATCGTTATTTTATGAATAATAATAATAACTAGTAATAAAACTAATCGTCGTCTTCATCATTGTCGTCGTAGGGACGTACTCAACAACAACAACAACAACAACAACAACAACAACAACAACAACAACAACAACAACAACATCGCATTAATCAGTATGCCCAAGCACAACATGATGTGTGTCGGTTTGTTTGCCTCATCATTATCACCAATGTGAAACAAATTAGCGTAATATCCTTCAAACTTTGTGAAAATCGTACGATCTTCCAGACTCCGTCCGCCATCTTTGTTTTTAATTTGCACGTTTCTGCATCGATAAACCAACGAACAGCTCTGATTGGGTGATGTCTCCGTGTGTAGTAAGCACGTTTAATATATGTTCTAAGTTCTCAGAATTTATTTCACAATTTCACAAAAGTTAAGTGTGTAAAGGCATGGGTCTACAATGAAGTCCTGGCTGCGGATGGAATTCGCATCGAAGGTTAACAATTGCTGTAATGCACATGACATTTTTCAGTTGTTTGGAAATCTAATTAACTGACCGAATCAATGACAGGCGAATGACCTGGACAACATATGCCATTTGAATAAATCATTAACATTGATTAGACTCTGCGCAAAAACTATGACAAACAACAATTTTCATATTGCAACAACGTTTTTTGTAATGGCTGTATCTTTTAACTACATCCTATAGGTCCGCGACATCTAATGATTTAGTTTTTACGTAAGTTCAATAACACCATTTCAACCTATATCCTAGGTTTCCTTACTGCCGACCATGCCTGGATGTCACATTGTGGCATTGTCGTGACGTCAAATGTATTCACCGCGTGTTTATTGAGAAGCGGCTGGTCACACTAGCTAATAAGGTGTTCGTCGGCATCTGTGATACACTTGACACGGTTGGCACCTGGATGCAGACACTGTCATTGTGCTGGATGTCATACGCGCGTTGTTTCGTTCCAATTAAGAAGACTACTGACATATTTAGAATTCATGACAACCATACCTGTCAAGTCGTGTGAAACAAAACAGTAGTCATAGCAGAAAAAACTCATAAATGATTAGTCAAAACCATAATCTGTACACGTAAATACCCGCTGACGCACGTTATAAAAAAAACAAGTTTGTAAGTACAGGTGCCCTGTGCGACACATGGCGCCCACGGGATCTGTAAGTAAGTTCGCGCCTGCGCATAACACGAAAACGCGTTGGTGAGTGCTCGTTCTGGCGCACTGCACGAATTGTACAGGTATTCTACCAGGCCCGGAAAAGAGCGCGAATCATAAGGTAGTTTGATGAGTGTGTCGGTCGGCGAATTTACCGACAAAAATATAACGAACGCGATAAATTCGTTAAAAATATATCTCAAAACACAAGCGTTCCTACTACGCCCGTAGTTTTCATTTTATCAATAAAACCGTAACAACTACGGCTAAACCGTAGTACTGGACAGGTATGGTGACAACCCTTCTAATAAACACCATCGCACTAAGGCATTATAAGTTCACACCACCCATAACTCCGCAAATAAGCACCTCAATGATAATACATAATTGTATTATGTTCCTGCAACCCAGCTAACAGCTATTATCATAATATTTATGGCTTCTTAGTTCCTTACTAAAACCAACTGACTGCATTTCGCAGGCACTCAATTAACCAGAAATAAGAAACATAACGTTAATATTAAAAACAATCCCTAAAAAGTTCCTCTTGGCCACATATAAACAAGCTGCTTCTTCAGTTTGGCGAAACAGCTCAGGAATTATTGCTGAAAATATGTCTGTATCTCCGCGCAATATGAGTAGATGGCAATCTTTCCTTCATATCACATATGCAGATCGACTTTTTAATTAATAAAACGTCACACCCATTCATGCGAAATATCATTTCGATATAGTTTGAACTGTGCACTTCGACATGACCTTTGCTTTGATGACCAATTGTTTGGTGTTTCGTTGGTCTGTATGGCTCCGCTACTGCGGTCATTTCGACATCAAGATAAGTGTCCTCTTGCTAATCAATTTGTCCGTTGCTATAAAATTGCGATATTAGCGCATACCGATGGTACATATTTGTGCTCTGACTCGCGCCGTATATTAATCGCATTGCAAAGTCACTAAAATGTGACGGTGTAACACCTTTCGAGGTCAGCCTAGTCAAAATTGGCATAAGTCTTCAAAAACGTTCTTTGCAAGATGAATCGAACACATGCAGCACAACGCTATCAAAGAAGATATGTATGACAACCATGACCAGTGCTACTACAACAGAGCAAATCAAGTCAACTGATATAAGACACTATATCGGGCCTTCAGGCGACCTATCTTCATCCATTAGTGATCATCTGATACACGAACGTCTAACTAATCACGATGTATCATCCAGTCAAACAGAGTTCCACGTTCAAAACAAGCATGGCAGATGTCGCACATTCAAGACACCTTGGCTAACCAGACATAAAGGTTTAGTATATTCACGTGTGATGCAGGGTGGCATGTGTATATATTGTGCACTATTCGGTATTCAACAATCAGCAGGCGTTCTAGTGAAACGGCCTTACAGTGAAAACTTGCACAAAGCATCAGCCATCTTAGGGAGTCATTTCGAAGGAAAGGACGGAAAGGGACATGTTTTCTATATACAAGCTTTTGTAGTTGGAATTAAATAAAAAAAGGCATGGATGGAAAGCTCGTCATCAAAACCATCATATTTTGTGGGAGACAGAATATACCTCAACGGGGACATCGTGATGATGGCAAACACGTGGCCGCACTGGGTCATAATCCAGGAAACTTCCAGGCTTTACTCCAGTTCAGAGTAGAAGCAGGTGACGAAACACTTAGACAACATTTTGCTACTGCTGATTCACGTGCTAGTTGTCGATCAAAAACTACCCAGAACGAACTAGTCTCACTGTGTGGTGACGTCACTCGTGATGGTATCCTGGAGGAAGTGTGTCAGGCAGGATTTTACTCTGTGTCAGCTAACGAAGCTGTTGATAGAGCGAATCATGAGCAAATGACATTAGTACTGCGTTTGTAGAGTTTATGGCTTGTTCGTCTACGACGGGTGAAGCCTTAGCTGAAACGATTATCAGCAAAATCGAGAATAACTGGAATATACCGCTGGACCAATGGAAATAAGGTCGGCTTACAAAGGGGAACAGCAGCAAGAATACGGAAGAAGAATCCAAAGGCCCTATACACCCATTGTTCTAGCCACACACTGAACCTTGCTTTAGTTAAAGCAATGAGTATTACCGCCGTTAGGAACATGATGGACATTGCAAACAAGCCGATCAGATTCTACAAGTTTTCACCGAAGAAGCAATGCAATCTGGAGAAATGGATTGAGGAAATACAGGAGGGTGAGGCAGATAAGGTGAAACTAAAGGCACCCTGTCGTACCAGGTGGGTTGTACGCCATGATGCGTTCAACATCTTCATCGGTTTACACGAGTGCATTGTCAACTCCCTGGGGGGAAATACGTCACCTCAGGGAGGAGTGGAATGCACAAAGCGCGAATGATGCCAAGACGCTTCATTTTTCCACTACACAATTTCCCTTCATTGCTGCATTGATCACAGCACGATATATCGTGGCATATGTACTACCAATCAGTGTCAGTTTGCAATAAAAAACAATCGACATTGTCAATTACGTACCATCACTGATCCGACACACGCCCGAAGAAGTCGCCTTTGAAAACATAAGTGAGATCACAAGGGAGATCTGCCAGGTCCATGCAACCTGGATTCCGAGTTCCAATGCTGGCAAAGACGATGGCGGCAGGATGATGTCACGGAGCTGCCGAACAATGCAGCATCTGTGCTAAAAGCTGCCGACAAAGCTTTCTTCCTTAATGTGCATATCGCGTTGTAGCTGTTGTGCACCCTTGGCGTGACCAGCTGTGAACGTGAACGCAGCATCAGTGCCATAGGGAAACTGAAAACGTACTTGCGGTGCACGATGCTTGAGGACCGCATGAATGGCTTGGCCTTGCTTCACATACACTACGGAAGTAAAATAGACGAGGACGCCATAATTGACCGGTTTGCTCAAAAGCAACCACGGCGAATGAAACTTTGCAATATTTTGGCAGATTAATGCAGATTGATAAGCCGCCAAGTGATTGATCGTTTGTATCAGGTGACAGTGTAGCGTTACTGTACAACGTTACGTACATGCCGAGTAGCAAAGTGCAGCTATATCGGAATGAAAGAGCTACTTAATAGTTTACGTAGCATGCACTACTATCAGTTGTATGTCAAAATTAAAGACGCAAAACCTGACATGGATTATGTTGCAGTGCTTTCATTCTACATGAACCGTCCATAAACTTGGCTTTCATCATAGACCTACACACATCTATCCACATTATGTGTAGGCTATGTCTATGGTTTGTATACGGGTGGAATAGGAGGAATGGGGCGTCGACGGTGATGATTATGCAGTGGACCCCCTTACAAAAGCTGCTGGATGCGCCACTGCGATCCTCTCTTTCTGGTGTCCTTATGTCATCCATGGTGTTCTTCAGTCGATGCTTCTCGAACATGACCTTCCACTCTTGCAGCGCTTCTTGTCCTGTTTATACGGCACCATTCGGCAGATTTAAAAAGATTTAACAAGATTGCCATCCAGAAAATTACTCTGGATGGCAGGTGGACAAGGAAGCCTTTTGGCTTATCGAGAGTCCAATACTTTTTATCTACATGTATCCCGCCTTTTTAAGGTGTGTGTCGATTTTATTTTTAAACATATTCACGCTACTAGCACCAACACAATCAGGAGATAATCTGTTCCGTTCATTTACAGTCCTTTGTGAGAATGAGAACTTTCTTATATCTAATCTACACTGCTCCTTTACTAATGTAGCTTCATGTCCTCTGGTCCTTCTATTTTTCTTAACTGAGAAAAAAATGTTTCTATCAATATTTTCATAACCATTCAATATTTTAAACACTTCTATGTGATCTCCTCTCAATCTCCTGGTCTCTAATGTTGTTAAACCACATTCTTTTAGGCGTATTTCGTAACTAAGATCCCTCAGATTTGGTATCATTTTAGTCGCTCTCCTCTGTACTCTTTCTAGCATATCTATGTCCTTCTTGCGATATGGCCTCCATGCTTGTATACAATATTCTAAATGAGGCCTCACTATTGTTTTGTACAGCGGTACTATTAATTCTTTTTTCTTATACGTTATATTTCGCCTAATTAATCCAAGGATTTGATTTCCCTTTGACGCTGCAATTCCGCACTGCTCTGAAACCTTCATATCAGCACTAATGGTTAACCCCAAGTCCTTTTCTTTTACAGTAGTACTTAGAACAGTACCCCCCATTTTATATTTTACCTCTTCATTCCCATGACCTGTGTGGAGGCATTTACATTTCCCAAAATTGAACAGCATTTGCCACTTTTCAGACCATTTGATCAACCTATCAAGATCATCTTGTAAATGCTGTCTGTCTCCATCACTTTTAATCCTTCTAAACACTTTTGTATCATCCGCAAATTTTAACACCTTGCTTGTTATATCATCGTCCAAATCGTTGATATATATTAAGAATAATATAGGTCCTAGTACTGATCCCTGTGGTACCCCACTCAATACCGATTTCCAGTTTGAAGCCTCCCCATCAACTACTACACGTTGTCTTCTGTCATTCAGCCATTTTTCTATCCAGTTTATTATACCATTTCCTATGCCATGGGCCTTTAGCTTAAGGAGTAATCTTTGATGTGGTACTTTGTCGAAAGCTTTTTGAAAATCTAAATAGATGATATCTACTGGTGATCCCTCATCTACCCACCTAGTGATGTCTTCCAAAAAACATAACATATTTGTTAAGCATGACCTCGCTTTTAAAAACCCATGTTGAGATGGGTTTATCAAGTTATGTTTAACAAGAAAATCCACCATGTGATCTTTAATTAGTCTTTCTAATAATTTGCAAATCACTGATGTTAAACTCACTGGTCTATAGTTCTCTGACTTGTTTCTCGAACCTTTTTTAAATAACGGTATAATGTTTGCCTCTTTCCATTCTAAAGGAACCACTCCCTCTTCTAATGACAAATTGAAAACTGTTGCAAGAGGTACGCTAATTTGTTCTACAATTTCCAATAGTAGTTTGGGCGGAATCCCGTCCACTCCAGGTGATTTATTATCCTTCATAGCCCTTATTTTCTTAGCTACCATTTCCGAGGTTACAACTAACTGTCCTAAATAGTCTGAATCTGCCCCTTGAACTTAGCCTCTGGTACTGGCAGTGAACTAATATCTTCCCTGGTAAACACTGAACTAAAATACTCATTCAGGTCTTCTGCCATTAAGAATCCCTCTGATATTGTATTTCCAGCACTATCTTCTAGAGGACCGACCTTATCCTGAACTTTCTGTTTGCTTCGAATATACGCATAAAAACTCTTACTGTCATGTTTTATATTACTAGCTAATTTTTTTTCATAGCTTCTCTTTGAATTTCTAATTTCAGCTGTAGCTTGATTAAGTGCTTCTTTATAAATGTTGTAGTCTTCATCATTTCCAGTACATCTATATGACTTCCACATCATTTGTTTATACTTAATTTTTCTAATGGCTTCTTTCGATAAGTGTTACTTTTTAGACCGTTTCCCTTGTTTTTTGAAAGGTACAAATTTATCGACTATGCACTTAATTTCACTATTTAAGATATTCCAGCATTCGGTTGCTGTCAAGTCAACCGTGCCTGTAACTGGCGGCACTGGCGAGCAGCCCGACAGAAGATTCACGGGCCCCGTCGTTATGCCAAACGTTGCCTACTAAACCTGTCCAAAAAGCACTATGGTGGACACCAGCTGGTCAGGAAAGGATAACCGAGAACGAACTGTCGCCAGACCGTCGACACAAAATGGAGCGACGTCAGTATAAGCATGCAAGCAGGTAACATATATGGGTGGACTAGTGTCTTTACGATTATCTATAGATACGGAAACAGCTATAAGTCTAACTAAGTCATTACTGCTGTTTTAAAAGGCGGCAGTCTGTTCCTAGTTTTTCATTTATTAATTATACAAATTATAAAAAAATATAATGTTTTTAAGATTATAATAACTATTTTGAAGGTAAACTGTCCGCCAAGCTGTGTTTAGTAAGCCCATAACAACGTTCACAATTGGGAAGATATGTTCACCTGGTAAACAAAACATTTAGTTTCAAAACAAACTTTATTTTTGATATAGCAGAGCCGGGTTGAGTTAACCGCAGTACCCTTTGATCTTCAACATTTTCCCATTTTCCCACGTTCAACATGGCAGGCTTCCTGTTACAAATTACACCGCTGGCTAATTCTGAGTAGGGGAGCAGGCGGTCCCCCTTTAACATGGCCTTGGCGGCCGGTCGTCCCCCCACAGGACGAGATGTCGCGAGACAGTTCTGCCCACCGCCCGCTCTCATGTAGGTAGCAGCTAACAACAGACAAAGCTACTCATTCCAGTGTTGACAGAGGTGGTCGGCTGGAGGATTCTCCTGTTGGTTGGGTCGTCATGTCGGGATGCGGTAGCGTAGATGTTAGAGCATCTCACTCTCACTATCAACCGAGGGAACTCGTTTTCGAAACCTCATGCTATTTTTCCATTTTTGGTCATTCCATCTTGCGTCAGTTCACTCATCGTAAGAATGGCTATAAACAGCGATTGATATTTGTATACGGATAGTCTTCGCGCAGTAATCACAGAATGGCTGAACGCTTTCCGGAGAAGTGCAGATAGTGTTCAGTTACCTCGTAGAGACGTTCGCCTGCATATGATGCAAACTTCATGTGATTTCCCAATTGAATGATGTCATCGTACATTTTTGATAGTTCGTCACTGCACTGTTTTGTCTGATCTGTGTTTCAATTTTACATATCCAGATTGCTTCTTGTACGAGTGTCTCCCCTCTCTTCGCATCAAATGTAGGCCCGTAGAGTGATTTTTAGAGGTGGGTTTTTCGACCTACAACAAGATCCCAAAATCTCCAACTGCACCTCTTTGAGGCACCCAAAAACCTTCAACTACACCCCCTGACACTTTCAAATATACCTCGTTGAAGCTCCCCAAAACGTCAAACTGCACCCCTTTGAGAGAGAAACTATGTTGCATTCCCAGCTCACGGGCCTGACATTATCATTATTCGGGAAGCACGGTTCCTAATATTGTTTTGGACATCTCGTGCTATTTTTGGTTGTGCTGTGTTTTTGTAAACAACAAAGTTCAAACCTTCCTGAACAATATTCTATAAGGCAACCCTCTTGGTTGGCCTCACTGTGAGCATATAATTTACATTTAAACCTGTGGTGTGTCTGAATGGTTGAACTTGGTATTTTTTTAAATATGCCTAGTATAAATTTAAAAGCAATGCTAAATGTGATATCGGAATACCGTTTCAATGTATTCTTTTAATAGTTTCCACGCATGTCTATCTCGGATCAAATCGTCCACACATTCAGCCGCTTTATTTGGTCTGTCGTTCTGTTTGTGTAAAACGATCGTCATATAACATAATTATTGAAGTTTTAGTATTTTTCGTTCTTGTAACACTAGACATGCGGTCGAACAAAAGCAAACGATTTCTAGCGCATTCTCGCGATAGTCGACGCGTGCCCCTTCTCGCTTACACGACGGGATATATCCCATTTCAATTAGCGGTCGCCCACGAGACGAAACAGAATGAACAAGTGGAGGCAATTAATGGCCTGGGAGCGGATAACAAATAAGACATGCATCATATGTAAACGTATAGGTCCTACTAACAAGGTTTTGCAGAGCAGTGAAGACGAAGCGGTGTTCGGACATGTCAAGTCATGTCGTACGTTTTTCCAGTATACATTATAATAGTTTTTGAATTGTTTTGGAATAAAACGCCGTGTCACGTTTCGGTACGGATTGGCTTAAAAAATAAACGATCGTTGTGGATTACGTATTTTCTTGTATTCGTCACACAAATATCAATTCAAATGACAACATTATACAGGTCGAAGAACAAGCATTTTTGATGCTACGCATATTTTCTGGCGATGTGTCTGCAGTATAACGTGCAAGAAATATGTTCTTTGTGGCAGCCACAAACCTCCGTGCTGCACTTCTTGCCGTGTGCCCTACACTCACAATGAATCACATCACATAGGTGTGGTGGACCTAGGTCACCCCGAGCAATAACAGGAGAGATGACGCCATCCCGGATCTCCCATCCGAAGTGAGTGATATCGGCTGACTCATCGGGTGTGGCTTGATGGTCTGCCGCTTTCCACAGCATGGCCTGCAGATGGGCCCGCAGCACGTGTAATAACAGGTTGGTGGATGTTGGAGGCAGGGCCTTGACTTTGGGAGTTTTCTTCTTCTTGATGAAGAGTGTGAAGCGGGCAGACTCCATGGATGTCCCCGGTGGCTGACCATACAGAGCGACGAAGAAAGTTTTCGCCGTCTCCATCAGATCCGTCTGCGTGGCGCCCACCCCCCAGCACATCATCCAAACCTGGGATGTCCCCAGTGAGCAAGGTGTTTAGTGCGTTGATCTTGCCTTTGGCATACGGATATGAGGTCGTGTCGCACCTGCTGAGGGCGTGCATGCCAAGCAGCTGCAGACACTGTGGCCCTAGGTCAGTGCATGTGGCGTTGCTATCCAACACTGTCCCATCCCACAGCTCCATCTGCACCTTGCATTCTAGCTCCTCCCGATACACCCAATAGACCAGTAGGGCAAACACGCATGTGTCGTTGCTAAATACACGGATCACGCTTTTGCCAGAGTTGGCAGCCTCAATGACATAGGAGATTATGATGATGGCCGCCTCATCATGATCAAACGCACCATCGGCACGAGTCTCCACGTTACATTCTCTCCTGCATTTAAGGTAGACAACATCTCGCCATGCTCCGCTTGTTGTTCTTGCTCTTCAGGATTGCATCTCTTTTGGGCAGAGGACTGGTGATGGAGAGCTCGTAGATGAGGGTAACTTCACCAGCCCGCCGTATTCTCTCGTGATTCTAATCAGATACATTTTGGTAGTTGTCGAAGTCAACGATTTTCTCAGTCCCATCCGGATAGTGACTCAGACGACCCTGGGTGGATGCGATCAGATCTGAGGGACTACCGCCGTGTGGCCACACGATACGGTAGAACAGCTGCTGTTGGCAAAATCTCGATCACACCCAGGCGCTTGACCAGCCCCGACTTGTTGGCTTTGCGGAGACAACCATGTTCGTCGAAGAGCGATGGAGGTACTGCACACAACTCGTAGTTGAATAGAGGCCCAAGTTCCATCTGCCGCCGCTGACCAATCATCAAAAGCCGGTGAAAAATATTATCAAGATCGATGACTGGCCTGCCTTTGTCCTGCTTCTTTAGAACGTCCATCGCCTTGATGGGACTACTTATAGGGTCGTAGAAATCCATCGGGAAGACTAACGATGTACTTGCTCTCCATCTTTTCATTTACAGAACAGGGCGGTGATCTTCCAGTGGGTGAGGGTACTTCTCCACCTCTGCACCAATGGAGACCCCGATCATCCGCATCCAAGACACGCCGGTGTTTCAACTCATCCTTGTGCTGTTTCTACGCAGACTGGCCTGGTGGATCAGCAGAGTAGATGTAGTCCACGCGGTCTGATACTTGCACGGTGATAGGGAAGGCGTCAATCCACTCATAAACAAGCTCAGCAGGCAGAGTCATGCCCTTGAAAGCTCCCTTTCCGATCATGATGGCAGTCTGCTCACCAAATTGATCACCAGTGACAGCGTTCCAGTATCTCTCATGGTGTCGACAAACAAAGGCACCGGACACAAGGTCCGCCTTTGCCTCAGCAGGGAGCGCACACATCTCCAGCAGGTACTGAGTGAGATAGCGGGCGTACCGACGTACTTCACGTGACCAGCGATGAAGAAGTACTTCAGCATGCGCTCCACGGTCAGCTGCTTGAAGTAAATGTCGTCCTCCCTCTCTCTGAACGCTCAAACTGGTGGCGAGCAATGTCCAGATACTGCTCTATCTGCTCAAATGTCTTCGGCCTTGTTGATAGAAACCGCTTCAAGAGCGCCGCTGATACGCCCCGAAAGGACCGCATGACTTTCATCCAGGACTTCCCATTGAAGACACCTGTCAGCCCCCGATATGCTGCGGCCTCGTACACTTCAAACGGTGAACCTTCCATCAGCTTCGTGATGCAACCAATGAACGACTGAATAATATGCATCGCACCAGGATGAGCGATCACGTTCTGAAACTGCACGGGCTGGTACCAGCACACCTGTTTGGTTACTACAAACAACTGCATGTTAATGGAAAGATGAACGTACGTCATCCCCATGTCAAGCAAAGACCTCTACATGTACGTGAGTGTTGTATGGATGGTGCCTGGGTGAGAGGATGGCGCGTCAATCAAAGGACCGAACATATAGGTGCTCGCTTGAGTACGCCCTAGCTGATTGTTAAAGCCATTCCACTCCATAGCATCTTGTCCCTGGCTGAGGCTGTTGAGCCACTATGTGTCTTTCTCTTGGGCAGCCACCAGTCTGGCCTGTCGAGCACACCCCTCGGTGTAGTTGGTTCTGGTGGTCTTGCCAGTGGGGCAAGGGGCATCACCTTCTTAGGGCCAGTATAGTGCATAAGTGGATCGGCCCTGTTATTGCCCACAGACTTGGCCTCCTTGGATGTCAGGCGATGGATTATGAGAGTACTGATGCTAGGCCGAGCGCTGCCGGCCTCGATGATCCCAGCTGGGTGCTTCTGAAATCCTGTTGCCATGGCGTGGGTCTCACGGCGACCATTCGGAGTCGACACCAGCAAGTCGAAGTTGTCGTACCAGCCAAATAAGATTCCGACTGTCCGACTGAGCTCCATCATCCGTTGCAGAGTGGCAGGCAAAGGCGCACGTCCTTGAATTTCGTCTTACCTTTCGGAAGCGGAAATAAGTGAATGGGAAGCAGAATTAACTTTTAATGTACGCACGCAGGGTGCACCGGAAAAGCAGCAGAAAGTGTCATTGTGTTTATCCTTCATGTGTGCGTCCCCACTTTTAATGTGAATCTACGAGCATTTTAAAAATAAAAATATAACGAATTTTATTTTTAACGGTTATAATGACAATCATTTCCTTTTCACTATTTCTTTATACAAGCAATCAATAAATGGTTTCGCCACATGTTGAAACTAATGACAGTGAATTATACAAAATCATATTTGTTTTGGAAGTGTGAGCATTGGAGTGAATTCTAGTGGTCTAAATTTGACTGAGATTTTGAGTTTACAATCAGCAAAGCAAAGCCAGAGAATTTGACCACAGTTCCTTCGTAAATTGAGGCTAGTTGTATAGGCCAATCTATTTAGATACTGTCCTATTGCTATAGTATGTAGATGTAATTTTAGGCTAGACGTCGCGGTCTTTCTTAACGACTTTGTAAGTGTTGTTTACGTTTTCGGTAAACGAAGACGATTTCGAACTTCAAAACAAGTTTCAACTTGGTTTGCTGTCAAAACACATGCAGTAATCTTGTTGTTTGTGTTCTGCGATTTTAGATTCACACTCGAGGGCAGTATCGTCTTTGTGTACAGCACGGATCAGACCAATTTTGGAAAGCACAATCAAAACACTGACTCGCGACTGAGAGAACGCGGGTTCGAATCCTGTGCGGCGGTGTCGGACCTTGGGCAAGTTCGTTTAGTCTACAATGCTTCAGTTCACTCAGCTGTATGAATGAGTACCTGGCTATAGACAATGATGGATATTTGTGTACGGATAGTCTTCGCGCATTAATTGCAGCATGGCTGAATGTTTCCCAAATAAGTCGAGATGGTGTTCGATTGAACAGGTCTGCCAGGGAGTAAAGTGTAACGCGCTTTGAGCAGTCCTGAGGACTGGATATTGCGCTATATAAGAACTCACTTTTTTATAATAGTTCAGATATCATGACAGGTACTACAGATGTATATAGTTTTGATAGCTTGACAGGTGGAGCTACATGTGCAGATAGTTTACATAGCTGGACAGGTGCTGCTACAGGTACTACTTTTTAAGGATTTAGTTACTCTTTCACTTGACATTTCTCTCACGCACTCAGAATGTTTCGATTTTACTAACTGATATTTCACTGTTTCAATGTCTGTTGGAATTAGTGTTCAGAACACTTGTTAATTAATTTCCACATTATTTTTGCCATCTGGTATCAGTCACTAATGCTGTTCGACCACACCGGGCAATGCCTAGGCCAAGAGAGAGGTTACCATAAAGTCTTACAAAGAGAATCAGTGTACCTTTTGGAGTAATTGATTAACTTTACAAAACTAAATTTTTGTTTGTAATTAATGGTAGATGCTAATGAGTCGGTTTTAGTTGTTGGTTCGATCCCAACTGGTATTGCAGTTTGTGCAAAATTACCCCTGGCATAGGCTTATTGACCGACACATTGCATCTCCTCTTGTAACTATATTGACTTTGAATTCGAAATACTCACCAAACATAGTTATTATTTTCAACATTTAATTAATTGACTTTGACTAACTTATTTCTGGTGCTGTGGAAATTATGCATGTTAATTGATTACATTAATAAATATTTACCCTGGAAATGACATAACATTTTACTGCAGAGAGAGCATTCTTGGTGCGAAATCCACTTTTGTTGACTAATAATATAAAATAAAATCAGTTACGGTTGATTGTGCAAGGGGAAAAGGCAAATCATATGAATAAATCTCTGGCATTACAAGTACGAACATTGATTGATAAAACAGTTCCCAGACATGCACATGACACTGTGCGTGGCGCTACTAATTTAGCTAAATTTCAAAATCAGGTAAATACTTCCAAGGGTAAATTATTGAAGTGTATTATGAAAGGCATAGATCTAATTCAGGCAGGAAAAGTCAATCTGATTCAAAATTGGGAACAATATGGGTGGGTGTTTGTTACTTCAGAAGACCAAAAACAATCCGGAAATGATCATGATTATTCTCTAATTGCAGCCAGTTGAAATTTGCTTACACAGTTGAACACACAGGCAGCTAAGACATTCCATGGTGTTGTAGTTCCGGCACCAGATGAGGGGCTTTACGTTGTTAATATATTTCTTAATATTTGCACATGTTTAGGTTTTGTTTTGGCCAGGAGTTAGTATCGTTAAACCAGCAGTGAGTGTAGTAAGACAAGCAGCGAGTTTAGCCAGACTAAGAGCAGTTTTAGTTACGCCAGGAGGTACTTTAATTACACCAGGTGCAAATTTAGTTAGACCAGCAGCCAACTTAGTAATTAGACCAGGATGTAGTTTAGTTAGTACCTTAGTTAGTCCAGGAGGTAATTTAGTAAGACCCGGAGCCAGTTAATAAACCATTAATATTTTATTTTAATGTAGTTTTTACTGTTTTAAACTTTACAACAGGAGACTGTCACACTACAGCTGCACTTCAAAAGAAGAAGTGTGAATATCGCTACCTCTTTCCAGATCGATCATTGAAAACAAACGACTCTTTTCAGAGTTGTGTTCTAATAAATATAATGAATGTCACTACAATGAAAACACCTGCGTGTGAGCGCCGTTCTAATTCGAATATGCAGGCATAACGAAATATATCGAATCAGTACACTTCGGTTCGGTACCCAACGTCAAGAATTTTCGCTAGATTAACGAAGCTAACGGAGTAATTAATAAACTGAATGTGATTACTACGAGAAACCTATATTGACTCTATGTAATTGAGTGCAAAGTAGATGGTAATTCGGCCGTTCTAGCTCAAATTTGCAAGCATAACACCGGTCATTCTCATTTATCGAGTCGGCACACTTCGGTTCGGTACCCAAAGTCGCCATAAATTACATTAACGAAGCGTACGATGTAATTCGGCAAACATATACTACAAATGATAGTGTATAATAAACATGTAGAGGAAACGTGGATGTATATCCCCAGTTTTATTAAATAACTTCGTCAATTCAAATAAATTTTAAATTTGAAAATGTGGGCGCTAACATGACATGAAGGCATTATCAGAAGGAAATTCTAAAGTGTGCGCGCACACGGGTAATCTGCCCTTCCAACCGGAAGGAAGTTGTATCTATCGGAAGGAAGTTGCCTCTACCGGAAGGATGTTACTAGTATTGCGCGCGCAGAGATAAGACGAAATTCAAGGATGTAGTGATTTGGCTTCCTTTGGGAGTGGCAGCATTGTCACCGACACACTTTGCCACCGACTTCCGGGACCGCAGCACCTCATCATATGACAAGGTGTAACCATACTCATATAAGATTTTAATGAGATCACTGCTACCAAACTTGTGGTGTAATTTGATTACAAACCCACATGTTGTTTGGTTACGTGAAAGTTGGAGCATCTGCGACACCCTTGTGTTCACACTGTACCATTCTGTCCCACCTAAGAGGATGTTTAGAGTCTATAGGTTTACAAGCTTTAGCACAAAAAAACATTGTTTTTTTTTAAATCAAACTCTTTCACTAGTGACCTTCATATTCTGGCAACTGATGTTTCATCGTTGTCTATTGAACCGTCCTTCCTCTTCTTAGCCACAAGCTTTTTGACATGATCCTTCGAGGTGAATGAACAATAACATATTTTATGAAGTTCAACTGCTCTCCTTGAGAGTCAAAAGTAGCTTGCATTCTTTTACAGGTTTCATCGTCACGCCGCTCTGTTGCACACTCAATCACTTTCTCGACTCCTCAATTAATCCATTAGATCGGCCGAAGGCCATGCCACAACTGGCCAGACGCCCGTGTCCTTGAACGGCCGCAAGCGATGCCGCAAGCGGCTAGACGCCCGTGTCATTGAGCGGCCGCAAACGGCCAAACACTTTGACAATGCGTAGAGGCGTCATCTTCTCGATACTTGTGTAATTTGTGTCAATTGATTATTTAGTGTATCTGTTGTGCGCTAGTGATGTTTTTGGTATGGGTTTATTGAAGTTTTTAATGAGCGCTAAGTTGACAGTATTAGTTTCCATTCATTGTCCACCGAAAAGTTAAATTTGACCTTCACCTGACCTTCAGCATCTGATCTTGACCTTGAACTGAAACATTAACGTCAGAAATGAATTCTACGCCCACCAATACCCCTTAAAGGAGGTATTATACATCATTCTAGGACAAGTGTTTCAAAAGTTAAATTTTCAAGATAGGTGGTCATCTTGGATTTATACAAATTACCAAGTTGTTGTTAGGACAACCAAGCTGAATTTGTTCTAGGACCCCATATGCATGCAAATCAACAACAAAGTTCATAGGATAGAACATTTCTAGGTTAGCTATTGAATACATATGAATGTCAAATGGACTAATAACTGACATTGTTAGTTGGGCGTCGTTTTGTGCGAGGGATGTTGCGTGGAAACGAAATGTGTCGGAATTGAAAAGGCGAGATGGGAATTATTAACTCGTTTACTCATGACTCCTTACTCATCTATCCCACATCGCCGTCTGCTGCTTCCCTGGCTGGTTTCACAACATTGCTGTTTATTAGCAGCTCCCCGGTCCCAGCACTACATCTTCCCCCAGACTTCAGTAACAGAAAAAAAGCTGGTCTGCCTTGACTTGCTAAACGCTGGTTGCCAAAGGACGGTCTTGGAAGCCATTTAATCTTAATGTCTACAACAACGTTCGGCAAATCTCAGCCATATTTCTTGGATCCTTTATATATCTGCAGAGCTGTACATTAGTCTATGATCTTTGTTGTTAATATTGCACGATTCGGAGCTGTCTTAAGAATTCTTGTATAGCATCCGTCTTGTTGTTTTAGTGTTTCACTGTCAGTGTCCATGCGTCGGGAATGATGAAGGTACAATTGCAACATTTTTGGCATATAATACACATATAATACACATATAATACACATATAATACACATATAATACACATATAATACACATATAATACACATATAATACACATATAATACACATATAATACACATATGCATGCTCATAGATAAATACACAATCAAACAAAAATACAACTATCATAAGTATAAACAAATTATACAATTATAAACAAATGTCTGATTTATCTGGTCATCGAAAATACTTTTTTCAATTTTCAATTATCAATCTCAACTCACTGCAAACTATTTAATTCTTCCGTGATTCACTAATCCGCATGCTTCTTTAAGAAAACGACGCGCGTAACGGTTGTCCTGTGTCATCGAAACAGCCGTGGTTGATAAATAAGCTACAATGGTTGTTCTCGTTGCTTTTAGCGCAGCCTCCGACACGATCAATCATGACATCTTTGTTGGCGAGTACGTGGGCCCTTGGCTTCACTGACGAAGCATTGCAGTGCCGTATCGGTAGGCGTAGACATATCAACTAATATGGATAAGGATACTTCTTAGGCTTCGAAACAGGGGGGGGGAGCTTGCGGGATGAGCCTCCAATAGATGCTGGATATATGATTAGCCCCCCAATATGTAGGGAAGGTGGTGCACTTTGGGGTACAATTGGATTTTTTGGTGTTTCAAGTTGTTTTTGGAGAGCCTCAAGGTGGTTTTGTTTGAGGTGCTTACACGGGGTGCTATTGAAGGCTTTTGATGAGTCTCAGGCCCCCGAATATTCACCACTTTTAGACGCCAATGTAGGCCTACTTGAATTCGTCGCAATAGCAGTAACATTAGACAAACAATATTACTTATACAGACATATATATGATATATAGAAATATTGAGCTGTACAATATACAATCCATATATTGCCTTGGAAACACTGTATGAGCTTCTTTTCCAAGGTGCCGAGATCCATTTGCCACTTTCTACGTTCATTTGCGTTCTTCGACCACCGGCCCAAGATTTACCAATTTGCGGTGCATTAAAAAAACCCATAAATGTAGTTATTTACAGTTATTTACTTTTATAGCAGACAGACTGAGTGGTCAGCTATTCTCTAGTGGAGTTATATTAGGTAGATCAGTATTGACCGCCGTGTTTGGCGAAAACAGAAATCAAATGGTCATGGGAATTTAGTTCAAAATACTATACCGATGGCAATTGCTGCCTTTGGTTTGTTGCTGGACGAGTGGGTGTAAGCTAGTTTATTCCTTTACCTTACCTGACGTATCCTCTTCGCTCTCACTGGAGCATAAGGCGTCAACAAATGTCCTCCAGCCAGTACGGTCTTGGGCGAGCCAGCTCAGTTCTTCTTCTGTGGTTCTTCTCCACATGCCCATTGGTCTGTCTCTTTTCCATTGCCCGGGTGTTACATTATCCATCTAACAAAATTGTAAGTTTGCTAGAGGCTTACGTTTCTGATCGCTGTCAAACAACAGGTGCTGAGATAGGGATCCCTGCGTATATACACAATACAAATACGTTTATTTCAACTTTCATCATACATCTTCCATGCTTAAATAATGAATCGTTTTCAAGTAAAAGTTGAAATGGATATGCTTGAAGCTAATTAGTGCATGAGACAACATACCCATTTTTAGTAATACACAACACATTTTTAGCAATACACATTAGGAAAATACATATAATTTTTAGCATTATTTACGTAATATGTATCCCAATTCAAATATTCCTGGCACAACGCATTAGTATTAACAGCACCAAATCAGCATCCATAGCAATATTCGAACTCAATTTCTAACTGTATTTTGCTAAAATAAGAGTTTCAATTTAGTGTGGAATTTGTTGCAAGAATAACTGTTTTTACACACATATTTAGATTATTCCACATTTGTACTCATATAACACTGACACACGTTGATTTCAATTTGGTTCTCGTATACACACAGTGGAAATGTCCCTGACTACTTGATCTGGTATTGTACACGCGCACATCATCTATAACATTAAAATGCAATTGTAATTAGAGAGGAAGTAAGTTTTGCAGAAGAAGTACGTTTTGCTTAACTTTGTACATAAGTTATAAACATTTAAACTCAACTATATCAAGAAATTTAACAAAACGCACAATCTTCTTGTTTAGGGTAACATCTGACGGAAAGCATTTCCAGTTGGTTTTCTCAAACATAAAAGTACAGCATTCGACAAATTTTCGACGAAGGGACGAACCAGTGACTTGATAACAAATAATATATGACCCCAAATGGTCCAATACACCTGCACAGGGGACGCCGTACTACAAGGGACAAACCAAGGTAGATTTTACACAGACGGTAACCTGTCCTGTTCTGGTTGGATAATTTACCAATAATTATCATTAAACTTTCTCAGCACATGGAATACTAATTAATTGACCTCGTGTGAAAACACCGTTATAAAGCGGCGTAGACGCAGTCAACAGTTATTCAGAAAAATCGACCCGAAACTCATACTCCTCAATATCGTCCTAATCGGGTGGATTTTGAAATATTCGTGCGTTCTACAAAATAGCCACTGTGCGAGCGACTAGCGTCTAATTACTGCTACCCCGTGAAAGATCGAATATTGTGATACATTATACATTCACCCTAGCAAATTGTCCCATGAAAAACGTGGTGGAAATAAATTCGCACATCAACCCAAAAGCCAATTTCTTACGGACTCTTTCAGGGTAATGGCGGACCGATCCTAAATTTGGTTCATAGCCTATACTACCAGAAAGGATCACTAGTGTCCACACGCAGACGTCAGAGATGACTAAATCACCTCTGCCGTAATATCGTTGTCGCCATCGACACAACGAAACACTAGTCACATATCTTCAGCGCACGCGCAGTCAGCATCCGCCAATTCAATTATACCATATCAGTTTGTCTCTTCCGTTACCTGGTGTCAACCTCCTAAAGAAGAAGTTCCGTGAATCGGTTGTACTTCGTCCCAATTGTGGTCTTATTTGTGTGAATCTGGCCAGTCTTGTCCATCTTTAAAGTGTAATTCCCGGTACTTTCTGTGAGAACCGCCTATCGCCACTCATATGTGGCCAGGCTACAGTTTGAATGTTTTGTGTACTGTTTGAACGCTACACTTTACTGGTGCAGATGAAATCAACAATGGTCGTCTAGCTGAATTTGTAACCCTAGCTACTGATATAATCAACCAAAACAATGTAGGCTTACGCCATAACATGCGAACCACTTAATTACACAATTCTATCATATTTACAGATTTTGTCAACAACGGACGCGATTCGCGATGGACTAAATTCATCGAGGAGGCAGATTAAATTACTTTTAGTCCGCCGGAAGCGAAACAGGGAAAAAGTCTTAATGTCGGCTCAAGCTGTTGAGTTTCGCGGGTTAGTCAATCTTCCGGTCAAAGGAAATTCTTCAACTTAAACAAAAGAAGACGCAGTGTATTATTAGGTTTCACGTTTTATTACACCAACTGCGCTTTAACATAGACGTGAAGAAAGTGATATGACAGTTAATCACGGCGAAGAAAAAGTTTATGTACATAATCTGAAAACGGTGTAATCCTCTAAATGGAGACTGCTATTTTTAGCGCATCTGCAGTAGGAATTGAGTGGAAGACTAAATTCGATGTAGCATACATTTTACGTCACGCCGATGTAACCTGGGTTATTGATATGTATCTAATCAGCAGCGTCTAAATGCAGTATTTTATCGATCTGTTGGCGACGTCCCGCACACCATTCCATCAATTGACGAGAATGTATAATTTTTTAACTGGGGCGATCGATCACAATTGTTGGGTGTAAGAATGACATCATCGCGTCGAGTTAATGTGCACGGTCCGAGTTGGTCTCCAAACAAGTTATGTTAACTCAAAACCTGACCTTCTAGCCCATCGAAAATGTGAATAATGTCGGTGGAATTGCGACATTAGTAGTACATGCATGATATACTAGTTATACATGTTTCCAACACATGGCAGAGTACCGTCAACTAATATACAGTCTATTATCTCAAAGATTTCCGTGTAATTACATAAACAATCTTTGATTGTATTATGGTTAGAATTGGGTAGTTTTATGAGGTCTCATTAAACTAGTCAGTCTTTTTCAGAGCATTATTGCCAACCCGACCTCTCAGTGCTGGTACTGAGGGTGGTCACTGACAGGCTGCAAGTCTTCTTTAGAAGTTTTATGTCATAAATCTAGAAACATACCAAAGTAGAACGGACATCGCTGATTTTCCCTATAACTGCATTAGCTGCCATTTTTTTTCAAGATGGCTGCTGCGAATCAAGCTCATGGCGGTCAGTTTTTAGAAAGATCTTCCAAAAAGCCAACATACTAAAAACACGCAAGTAAATAAATCTAAATGCCTATAGTTGTAGTTTCTGAAATACATTGCCAACTGGTAGATCAGAGGCCAATTGCCCAATGTAGCTAATGAACAAGCGACAGAGACAAGCGGACTTCGGTGCCTCGGACCTCGGAGACGATACGCATACAATGATCCCAAGTTAGTGCATTGATACAAAGATACCATTTTTGGTGACAAAGTACTGGTTAATACATGAACAACAGCAATTATGTAGGCCTAAGCGCGCCATCTTGAAAGTAAACATACAAAAACCGTTGTCTCCATGTAGGTAAACGTAGACCCAAACATGACCTACAGATTAACAACAGTTCATCAGTATTAATTTCAGTATTAAATCAGTATTAATTTCATATAAATCACAATCGGCGGTCTCTCTTTTCTAATTGGCGAAATATGAGTTGAGGTAGATTATAGTCGACGCCTCTTTAGCTGGTGCGACATTAGCTGCCGTAACATCACTGCTGCACGTCAACGTAAACATTTTCGATTTGAAACGATGATAATAATATCATTTTTTTCAAGCGCAATTTAAAACAAATACTCAAAGCTAATTACACTTGACTTGACGTATATAATTACACTTGACACGTTAAATATAGGATCATCATCATCATTGGTCGGCCGGGGCCGGAGCATAGATGAACCTTTTCCAAATGGGTCGATCGTTCATCAGGGATGGAACGTCTGTTTCTTTAATATTCGCAGATCAGCTTGGTGTATGTTTTCTTCTGTTTCCTCCTGTTTTTTGTGCCGTGTGTTGGTGTCGACAGGATGAAATGTTGACACTGGTTCTTCGGTATTATAATAGCAATGGCCAACTACTTGTAAGCGCCTCCAGCGAATCTTTTGTGTGATTTGTTTACATGTCCATCAGTTCTTCATTTGTAAGCCTATTGCTCCAGGACATTTCGGCACTTTCTTAACATTCTGGTGTAACTTCCGTCTGGTTTTCTTTCTAGTTCTTTTGTGAGGGTCCAGGTATCTGCTCCGTACAACAATATACTTCCAACGGTGGCACTGAAGATTGACAATTTAAGGATTCTTCTTATGTTTGCCTTCCATACATGATCTAGCTCGTTACATGTTACACGTTGTTCTCGACGTTTTCCAGTAATCTCTGCGCTGACTTGATGTTATCACTTATCAGGACTATGTCATCAGCAAATGCAAGATCTGTGATTTCTTCCTTTGGAAACCGCGTACTTCTCCGTTTTATAATAGTAAAACCAAGACCAGATTATTTCGTTGATTGTCGCATAACATAGTCCAATATTATAATAAATATGTACGCAGCTTCGCAAAGAATATCATAGTTGTTCTTGAGTTCAAGTGTGAATTTCCTTTCTAAGTTGTCATCAGTCTTCGTGGATCTCCAATCGACATCCAGTCTAGCAGATGGTGTTTTCTTTGGAACTGTGAGACACAATCTAATGACAGTTAATGGTATTCTGTGGTCTGAGCCTACTGACATGAAAGAGCTGTATGCGGCTGCATCTCTGACACTGTTGATCCATTTCCTCCGAACAAGAATATGATCAATCTGCGTTTTACCATCATTTGGGTACTGGAATGTCCATAATTTGTTTTGCTTTTTTTGTTGTTGAATAGTGTGTTTGCTGGTAGCATGTTGTTTTCCTGGATAAAGTCCAGGAGTCAGTGCCCATTTCTGTTTGTATCACTGTGTGTAGGACTATTTGACCACATTGTTTCCCAGCTTTGCATTGAAATCGCCCCCTATAACAACGACATTGTGTTTGGGGATATCGTCCATTAGACTTTGCAGATCTCCGTAGAACTGATTTATGTCATTTTCGTCGCTCACACTGGTCGATCTGTAGCAGCTAATGATGTTGACTTGTGGATTGCCGGTAAAGGAGGCAATGATGATTCTATGAGATATCTTCTCTATATTTTCCAAAGATTTCATTGCTGTTGGACTAAGTAGGAATCCAACTCCACCAACAGCCGGTCCCATTGTAGTCTTTGTTGCAGAAGATGCTATTAGTTTTTCTCTGACATGTGATATTTAATATCGTCTTTATGTATCATCCTGAGCTCTTGTAGACACTTAATTTCGATGCCGTACTTCATAGCATGGTATTGTAGCTGGTGTAGTGCTACTGTTGATCTTAATGTTCTTGTGCTGAATGTGTTGATGATTGTTACCCTTTGGGCCTGAGAATGTTGGTCGCAGCTTTATGATCGTCATCAGTAACATCCTTTTCCTGAGACTTTGAGGAAGTTACTTCATAATTGGTGGCAACTGTCACCTGTGTCCCATTGCTGCAATCACCTTCGGTATCAGGGGTTTCAACCCTGGTGCTTGTCAATGTGCTCATCATGTATCAGGGGCTTCAACCCTGGTGCTTGTCAATGTGCTCATCATGTATCAGGGACTTTAACCCTGGTGCTTGTCATTGTGCTCATCATGTATCAGGGGCTTCAACCCGCATACAGCTCTTTCATGTCAGTAGGCTCAGACCACAGAATACCATTAATTGTCATTAGATTGTGTCTCACAGTTCCAAAGAAAACACCATCTGCTAGACTGGATGTCGATTGGAGATCCACGAAGACTGATGACAACTTAGAAAGGAAATTCACACTTGAACTCAAGAACAAATATGATATTCTTGTCAATGTGCTCATCATGTATCAGGGACTTTAACCCTGGTGCTTGCCATTGTGCGCACCATGTATCAGGGGTTTCAACCCTGGTGCTTGTCATTGTGCTCACCATGTATCAGGGGCTTTAACCCTGGTGCTTGTCATTGTGCTCACCATGTATCAGGGGCTTCAACCCTGGTGCTTGTCATTGTGCTCACCATGTATCAGGGGCTTCAACCCTGGTGCTTGTCATTGTGCTCACCATGTATCAGGGGCTTCAACCCTGGTGCTTGTCATTGTGCTCACCATGTATCAGGGGCTTCAACCCTGGTGCTTGTCATTGTGCTCACCATGTATCAGGGGCTTCAACCCTAGTGCTTGTCATTGTGCTCACCATGTATCAGGGGCTTCAACCCTGGTGCTTGTCATTGTGCTCACCATGTATCAGGGGCTTCAACCCTGGTGCTTGTCATTGTGCTCACCATGTATCAGGGGCTTCAACCCTGGTGCTTGTCATTGTGCTCACCATGTATCAGGGGCTTTAACCCTGGTGCTTGTCATTGTGCTCACCATGTTCTTTCGTCAGCTGTTGTTCCCGTCGCCGCACCACTGGCTGACTGGATTGTGGTTGCCGTTGGCCAATGTATTTGATTCTTCTGCCTTTAGATGGAATTTCCTCCACCAGGGTTCCCTCTACCCCACTCAGGCTGCCTTCTCCTAGACCCACTGCCAGCCAAGGCTAATGAGCTGGGTCTACCCAGGTTTGGAATCAGAGTTTTCCTTCTCCTAGATCCCTAACATACTAATCTGGGGCCACACGGTGCCCAGTTACCGTGGTGTACCACAAGGAGGTCATGCTAGAGTCTTGTCTATGGAGAGGCTATGTACCAGCAGGGAAGGCTTGCGCACTCGTGTCCCTTTTCACTCCTGTGAGGGGGCTAGCAGGCGGTCGCAGCTGAAAGCGAGAGTGTGAAGCGCATGCATTACAAACTACCCACTACACTACGACACTAGACACATCAAACAGACCTGTGTTACCACAACGCCACCAAATATACCATAAAGGTATGCACATCTCTACAACTGCAAATGAAATATACATCAAGGTTCCGCAAACTATTTTAACGAGGGGGTTAATTTTCCCAGCTATCCCTTTGCGGGCCAATTCTATTAAGAATGTGTTTATATATGTCTGCACCACATTTGAACAATGGATACATGACACTCTCTAAAAGTTAAAAGTAACATAAAATCCTTCAAATGTTTATCCATTAACCGGTATCGAGGTGTGTTCTTGATCTAATTCATTGCCGGGAATCCCGATTTTGCACGACAGAAAAACACAAACTCGTCTCCCACAGAGAGAAACATTTATTTTAAGCCATGTATTAATTTTAAATTTGACTTTGTGAGCGTTTACGGACTTGCAAAGAAAGAACAACAGTCATCTACAACAACAGAGTCGGCGATTCGTTCGTGCAAGGCGGTCTTCTGGCACTAAGCAAGCATCTTCTTGACATCTCCGATATCTTCGCCGAAAGAACTTGAAATGCAGAAAGATGCCGCTTTCAGCATGAACTTGCCTTAACTGCATTGTTGAGCAACCAGCCAATGTCTTGGACAAAACTTACTATGTATTCAAGCAATTTTGTTCACAGGCAAATATTCGACTATTAAATAAACAATTCAAATTCTCATTATCACTATTTTTTTTCAAACTGTTCACTTCGAGGCTAAAGTTTGAGAGCCAATTGAAAACTGGGTTTACGGAACGCTGATGTAAATCGAATAATAATTGTAATGGTGAAATAAATACAAGAAAAGGTTAATACGATAAACAAAGTGTAATAAGATATATTAAAAAATAAAAAAATGAGGAATAATAATGATGTTGACGTCATCGCGTAACGTACGCATTTTCTACCAAACAACCTATTAGACAATATCGGCTATTTTGAGACGTTGGCAAATTCGATTACTTCATCATCCGGGGTAGTAGCGATTGTCGTCAGATGCTGCTCCGACTATTTTATGTCATTGGTATTGACCATCGGATGCACCAACATATGACCAATTTTCGGCAAGTAGCACCTACCCCATGTCGCTGGCCGGGGATCGGCACCCGATACGGCGTTGATGACAGTGACAGCGTTCGCATCAGCATTGTTCAGATAAGCTGTCCAACATACAACCGACGAGACAAGTGAATGTCGGTAAGAACATAGTATTAGCATCGTCGCTTGCTACGTAATCTTCAGCTGTGAATCGCTCGCTGCATCGGTTAATGTAAAGCAAAGGAAGTTCTTATAGCGCAGTATCCAGTCCTCAGGATAGTTCAAAGCGACTTTCGTCCATGGCAGATCTGTTCAATCGAGCACCATCACGACTTCTCTGGGAAGAATTCAGCCATGCAAAGTATATTCGTTCACACCTATCCACCGCTGTCTATACAGCCGAGTGATCTAGAGCAACGTAGAGTGAACGAACTTGCCCAAGGTTCAACACGGCAGCACTGGATTCGAACCCGGGTTCTCTTAATTGAGAGCCCGATGCTCCATAACTGTGCTCCACAACAACCAATCGTGGGGAATACGGCCCCTGTATACGTACACCCACTGTACGGTATGCAATGAGACGGATCTCCTCTCCTCGTGTACAAATAATCCGAACGTACACAATTTGTAGATGCCCTCTTTTTGTATGTATTTGGTTCACAAAGTCAAGATGCCTCGCTGAACCAGGATCAAAACAAACACCCGAGGACACACTGCGGTGTTTTGAAATTAGGGCTAAATTCAAAATAAAACATGAATGTTTTCAACATATAGGTCCAAAACACTCCAATGCCCAAAGTTTAAAACCTACTGTTACATTAAAATCACCCAGTTATTAAGTTCAAAACAACCATGTTCCCAAAACGTTATGTGTTATATTAAACAGTATATTAACAGTGCTGGTGTTTGGCTGCGCAGCTGCCATTTAAAGAACAACTGATGATAACAATGTGAAATAAAACAATAACAGTAAACAATAACTACCTTACACTCAACAAATGGAGCAACAAACAAGGGCATTAATTATCATCAATGCATTATTGTGATCTTAAATTCGCTTACATTGGTACCATCTGAAGAGTTGACGATCATCCAATTCTCTATCAGGTTCGAAAAAACTCTTCTAGAAAAGAATAACATATACATATTGCACACACACACACACACACACACACACACACACACACACACACACACACACACACACACACACACACACACACACACACACACACACACACACACACATAGAATAATAAATATCGTTGTCTTTTAAAATACATCGCCAGTTGGTATACCAGAGACCGATGGGCCAAGAAAACGAACGAACACGGAAAACACCGAATGGAATTTTATGCCCGGGAGGAGATACCGTTACTGTGCTCCAAAGATAGCATATTAATATATAAATGGTATACATTTATACACGCACATGTTCCAGCATAACATTTTAACGGTAAAATCTATACTTCGGCAATTACCGAATTATGGTTTGAACCAATATAAAATAAAATTTTAAAAGGAAGTAGTCTGTTCCTAGTTTGTCATTTATTAATTAATATAATGTTCTTAAGACTATATTAACTATGTTGAAGGTAAACTGCCCGCCAAGTTATGTTTAGTAAGCCCGTAACAACATTCGTTCGCAATTTGAAGGTACGACCACAGGTACATGTATATGTTCAAATAGTAAACAAATCATCCAGTTTCAAAACAAACTTTATTGGCGAAACGGCCGTTAGCTATACCATTTGATGTTCAACTTTCCCACGTTCAACATAGCAGACTTCCTCTTCCCACAGGTTAGTATTTTCCACAAAACAAGAATGTTTTAAATCTTGGCTCAAAACACCACCACGGTGTATTTTGCGTGTAACTGTGGCGACGTAACGGAGAGCTTATTGACTTCGTTATCTACGCTGTACGTCTATTCTGACCAGAATTCACTCGCCAGCGGACATATCGTCGTGACAATTACCTACCACCCGGACCGCTTCTCTCGAAAGTCATCAGAGAAGCAGATGATGTTCACAGAAGCTGATTACTACATTAAAAGTAGCCAATGCATAAGGTACTTGGCGGAAAATTTATATTTTCTTTTTGTATAACGCTGTCCTTAATTACCAGCCACACGTCGAATCGTAGATGGGATTTATTTCCGATTTGTCAATACACGTTATAATGACGTAACACAACAACAATGCGACAGTTCTGAGGAACGTTGTACACAAGCACACCGACTTGGCTTATGTGCCGTTCTGTACATTTAGAATAAACTTATACTGCTGGAAACCACACACATACGGGCTTCCGTCCGCGAAAATGTAATTCTAAATAACGCAGTCATTTAGCACATTTTTACCGATTACATTTAGAACATGTTTTACATCCCACAAAAGGCACGTTCATTCAGGCAACCTGTTAAAACACCATGTTGTTATTTAGTAGCATGCGTTATATGTTCGCAATACGTCGTTTTATACAAATAAAACAAACAGTCCCAGAGGAGGTTTGACGACGTTGCTGAAAATAATGTCAATTGATTATATCTATCGTTATTTAAGATAACAAGGAACTGTAAATCGCTAAAGTCAGCCGTTCATTGGATTGCATTCCTCAATGAACGTTGGCACTCCACTCACGTGTAGCTGTGATCTGCCTCGTAGTTGTTGAAGCACTGGTAGGTGTTGACATTCTGGTTGACTTTGACATTCTGGTATCCCATGTTCAACAGTTGATAGTCTCGTAGGCATTGACACAGGTGTTTATTGGCACTGTTGTTGTTAGTGAAACTCTAGAAGCATTTAACCCTCTTCATTGACACTTCAGTTGCCATTGACATTATTGGCATTCTGGTATCGTTGACACTCTGGTTGTTTTGAAATCCCTGTAGTCGTTGACACTCTGGCAGTCATTAAAATTCGTTGACAGTCTCTGCATGGTAATAATCAACACTCTGTAGTTGTTGTCATTCTGGTAGTGTTCGCCACTTTGGTTGTCACTGTCCAGATAGCATCCGTTGACAATCTGATAGTCATTGACACCCTGGTAGTCATTGGCACAGTGTAGTCATCGACACGCTGGAAACCGTTGACCCTCTGGCATAGGCATTGACACCGCGGCTCTCACAAGAGATGCCAAGTCTTGCAATGGTGAGTTGAGTCGTCATTGTGACTTACACGGCCGACGTCGCCAGACGATGTCCCGTCTTGTGTCCGTCTCCTGCCGGCGGGGAGGAGTGCAGCTTGGCAAGCGGCACCGTCGTCGACGTGATGAAGCTTGTTAATTCCTCGCTCCTGTCCGACGACTTGCTGTGCGTCGCTATCAGCCGCATCTTGTGCCGGTCGACGAAGCTGCCGACGCGCCCGGCCAAGACGTGGCGCGGGCGGCAGCAACAGAAGAGGACGTTGTTGTAGTGGCGCCGGAACTGGTGACTGAGGAAGTAGAGCGCGAGCGGGTTGACGCACGAGTTGATGAACGACAGACAGAAGCCGACGATCTTGAAGACGTGCCAAAACATGTTGTATTCGCCGGGCGCGAAGTGGTACCACAGCACGTAGATGTGGCGCGGCAGCCAGCACACGACGAAGACAGCGACGAACGAGAGGACGAGTCGCGCTACCTTGTTGCGGGTCTCCGTCTGCGTGCGGGCGGCCGTAGAGGCGTTGCCCACCCCCGGCATTTTGCTGGAGCTCGCGATGAGGATGCGCGCCATCAGAGCGTAAAACCCGCCGATGATGAGCATTGGCACAGCGAAGAAGACGATGAAGTTGAACATGGCCTGCCAGCGCCGGTACGTTTCGCTCCACGCGTGCGGTTGACGTACGCAGATGCCGACCGTGTCGCCGTGCGGGCCGTCAGGGTAGTACTCGACATGGGAGACAACGGCGACGGGTATAGCAAGCAGGACGGACAGAAACCAGATGACAACAGCGAGGCTCGTGGTACGGCAGACAGGGGAGGTCTTACGGCGGCTCAACGGGTGCGCAATGGCGACGTAGCGGTCGAGACTGAGGGCGATCAACGTGAAGACAGACACGCCGAGGGACATGCAGCGGAGGAACTCATTGACTCGACACATCGGGTTCCCGTACGGCCACTCGGCCAGCGTGTAAATGGTCGCCGTGAACGGCACCGACACGAGGATGAGCAGCAGGTCGCCGCACGCCAGATTCACGATGAGGATGTTCGGCACGTTGCGCATGCTCGCGTTGCAGGCGACGATGAAGATAAGGGCACCGTTACCGAGGATGCCGACGATGAAGATGACGAGGAAGACGGCCGGAACGACGTACGCCTCGGGCGTGCCCAGGAACATCGATTGACCCGAGTGGGAAACATTCCAACAGTCGGGAGACGTCGAATTCGGCAGGCAGATTATCCTGGAAGTGTTCGAATCTAGGATGGTATACGGCATGTCGAGACTGTATTTTGACAACCGTTGTTCGTCGCATGCAGTCTTACAACCTTATGTCTCTATACATGTCTTTCATGAGACATCCGCATATGACCAGTTGATACGTTCCTGATGTTGGGATTGTTGTACAACGACGCTAAACCTTCTTTCACGAGACAACCAGCAGCCGCGTTTATTGTGCAACGACACTAAACCATGTAGCAAAACTTTCGCCGCTCTATGCCTAGTCCCGTTCTCGTCAGTCCGAATTGATCACCTACCCGGCGTTCGACCATTAATAATCATAGGCTCGTTTCAGCTAATCAAGCATTGGTTGTATCCGTAAGTTGCACTCTACCGCCTGACGTCTGGCTCGTTTCCGAGTCACCAGCCCACTGCTTCACTCGAAGATGCTTAACAGCTTGTCTGGTCGCGCGCGTCAGCCGCCGGAGGACGTTGGATATATAATGACGCCAGACAACGCGCGCTAATTGGCCAGCTGACGGTTACATCACGCAGCAACAGTCGCGCGCGACGCAGATTGGCTGACTACCCGGCCGTCAAAAGGGAGAACATCGCGTCGCCAACCGTAGACTCATTTCTTGTTAGCAGACCGGACAATCAATCAGCGTTCGCACTGCAGTACATAATGAAAGCGAAACAAGAAACTTCCCATTGTGGGTGTTGCATTGTTTTGGCATGTTCGTACTATCGGTTAGTTACGAGTAGGTGGATTGGTTACAATGAAGATATAGCGGAGGACGCCAATGATGAAGATGGTGAAACACGCCAGAACAATGTAAGCCTCGGGTGTATCAAGCAACATCGACTGTGTAGGCTAGCGTACACTATTTGTGATTAATTTACACTATAGTGGCAAATAATGACCTTCATGGCGGTGGCAGGAAAACAACAAGTTTGTAAAACAAGAGAATAATGTGCGAAGAATGGAGGACCTGAGGGAGGATGCTGGTGTGAAAGAAAGTCTCAAGCAGAAGCTGGTAAGGAGTTGGCTAAACTGGGCTGGACACGTGGAACGAATGGGAAGAGAGAGGCTGGACACGTGGAACGAATGGGAAGAGAGAGGATTCCCTGTAGAAGGTTGAAGAAGAGGAAGACCACGAATGAGATAGGAAGATTGTATAAGGAGAGATTTGGAGGGATTGGGAGAGGTGTGGAGTACGAGAGAGAGAGAGAGAGAGAGAGAGAGAGAGAGAGAGAGAGAGAGAGAGAGAGAGAGAGAGAGAGAGAGAGAGAGAGAGAGAGAGAGAGAGAGAGAGAGAGAGGTGGGGGTCAAGCTAAGTCAAGACAAAACGGTTGTTGACGCAAATCAAACAAGTTATATGTACAAATTAAATATATAGAACGAATATGAAAGGAGAAATGATTCAGAGGTGACAGTTTGCATGTTTCGACACATTACAACATATTTGTACAATGTAACTTTGTAGAATACATATTTCCCCATACTTCCATACAATACAATGACTAAGACAAAACAGAATGGACTACAACATTTACATACTATGGCGGTCAAGTAATTTGCTACATTTGTATCTGATACCAACATTTGCTCGTTTCATTCAGTATTCCTAAGGCGTTTTATACCATTGACTGAAGAGAAGATGTTCGTGTCATCAGCAAATAAGACAAAGAGGGTAAAGATGGATGGTGGAGACACACCTCGGAATATCCCAGTGTTTAAATACAACGAGAAAACTCAAAACTTACAGAAGACAACACATCATTGTGGAATATACCAACCCTCACAAAACGACGAAGACTTGTCATATTCTGAATTCAAACTGACATGTTATATCATATTTTGGAGCTATGTAATAGGAAGAACGGGAGGTGGAGAGCCAGACTTGGGAAATACAATAATAATGAAAAACAGATTGCAAAGAAGCAATTTGGTGCAACATTGTTATTGGACATTCAATGTTAATTACTGGCTTACAATTTAATGAAGTTCAGACGTAAACAAAGAGGAGAACGATGATACAAAAACGAATAAATGAATGAATAAAGAGGAGGTTATTATAGTGGAATATTTGAAAAAACTGGACATGTATATAGAGCGTAGGGAGTGAGGATCAGACATCTATATTTTAATACGAAAATGTCATGTTTATTTTTAAAATAAAATCTTCAGAGCAGTGATGGATAACAGTTTTAACTCGTCTATCTAATTGATATTGAACTAATATGCTACAAACTCATCAACCAGCTAATCTTTCTAAATCACTTTGAGGTGTGACCTGTAGGTGAACAACGGTAGACAACGTGGCCGATCCAGATTAACTGAAATTAGGTCATTTCATAGTTGCAGCCATGTTTAATCAATAACAAATAAACCAGACACTGGACTCTTTTGACTTGGAGTCCATTCTTCCCCGTCATACGACTTCAACACAATCGGCGATTGTTTGTTTAACTTAGTTTTACGAATCAATCTAGCGGTTCTTTGTCGAGGTTGTGACTTCAAATTGCAAGGAAGTGAATACGTGTAAGTGACATTCGTTCACGACGCCATGCCGTTGTATCGTGTTCATTATCTACAATAGCATTTTATTCTGGACGTAAACATTGCCGAAAAATGAAATACACTTAGCCTAATTGACAACAGAAGCCACATAATACACAGCTTACCACGTTATCTGTCCCAGAGTAGCTATAGGGAAGAGTCCCTTTGATAACGATGAAATCTGAAGGTAATACGATCAGACGTGTGGAAGCCTTCGTGTAAATCCATTTGTTGTGGCGTGCGACGCAAACGTAAAGCGATAGTACAAAAATAGCCGGACAACAACTGCGTTATGTGGTTATTGTGAACTAGTCTAAAGTAGCACTCGATTATGTGGTATCCTATCATACTATTCACATTTCATCGGGAAGCGCGTGCTAATCGTATTCACTACAGTTTGCCATCATCGCGTAATTAAAACGAAGGCTCGCACGTGCGAGTTTCAAGTTTATGATAAACACATCACGCCCGTGAAAGAAATAATAATAATATCAAGGTGCAAAGTTAACGTCACTCAAAAACCGGTTCTGCGTTCATGAATGTTGTGAATGTCGTTGAAAATTACGCGATTTGCTGCGGTGTTTGTAGTACAGTGTGCGTGTGCATGTGCGTGTGCGTGTATGTGTGTGTGTGTGGTGTGAGCTTGCGTGCGTTACGTGTGTCTGTTTGTGTGCATGCGTGCAAGCACACGCGTGTTTGTGTGTGTGAGTGTGTGGTGTTAGCCTGCTTGCATTGCGTTTATATGTGCGTGCGTGCATGCGCGCGTGTGTGTGCGTGCGTGCATGCGCGTGTGCGTGTGCGTGTGCGTGCGTTTGTGTGTGCGCGTATGTGTTTACGAGGACGGGGTCTATGTGAAATAACTGTTTTTCTCGTATACTTAATGCGTTTTGTTCTTCGTTTCCGTAATCACTAACGTGGTGGTTGCCACACCATGCACGTTCTATTCTATCATCTCGACGAGATGTTCCCATCGAACCGGATCTTCTGCCATTCTATTCCTTCAATTCTCTGCTATTCACATTTGTCTTTCCAGCGCTCTCCTCATACAATTCATCCTTCTTAAGTCTTGTCTTCCTCTTCTCTACCATCATCCGGTTTCATTGTTCTCTGTGTCCTCTCGCCATGTCTCTGAAACTGTCTTACTTATCGCAGTCAGCTTCCAAATACATAAGTTTTCAGGTGTTTCATCAGGTATATCCCCTCTCGCAATCCCACCATTTTCATTTAGCACACCATTTCACTTATTCATATTCTCCTAACACGTTTGTTCCCTGTTAGTTGTTGCATATCCTCCCGTATTTGCAATGCAAGTGTTCACAACCCGTATACACCACCTAGTTTCATGCGTGCTTTCAACAATTTTAATGTGGATGTTTCGTCAACTTTCTTTTGCCCATAATCCCTTCTATGCTCCTGCGCGCTGCCGCTGTTGCATACACATTCTTTTGCGGGTACACGGCGCGTTATAATATTTAATAATACTAAATAATTGAATAATTTGCACCCACATAATCCGGTCATACAAACTGTCTCTTGCTTTATTTAATACAGCACAATCTAATATCCATGTTAACCAGTGTAATAATAAAGCTTAAAATGTCAAGGGCCAACGGGACCTGTAATCGGAGATTGTTGCGGGCCCGTAAAAGGATTTGAAGGCCCCACAATCCTAGCAACCGAACCGCAGCCGTCATCTTAGGCTTATTAATGATGATTATGCACATCAAGAAGATGCGGTTGCAGATTTGTGTGAGTTTACTGTCGTACATAGAAAACCGCACCACCCTAAGGGCCTGAACACGGAGTGGCAGGTTCAAGAAGCAAGACAATCATGCAACTCTTTAAAGAGAAGCAGTCTATTCATCTTACTGGAATTAACCAGCGTAGAAATCTGTAAGAGGAAGTTTGCCGTGTTGAAAGTGGAAACATTGGAAATCGTTGACTACGAAAGGGTATTGTTGTTAACGCAGCCCGCCTCGGCATTATTGACAATACAACTTGTTTTGAAACTGAATGTTTTGTTTACCATTTTAACATGCTGCGGGATCGTAAATTTCAAATTGCGAACATTGTTACGGCTTACTAAAAGCAATTTGGGGGAGTATTCCTCCAACATATTTAGTTTAGTCTTAAGGAAATTATATTAAATAATAACTAAACAAAACTAGGAACACACTACCTCCTGTTAACGAGAATACAGGGATAGAAGATATAACTGAGATTTAGACGGCAATGGACAGCCAACCGGGCCTGTGAGGTGTGAATAGCTGTTGCGGGCCCGCCAGCAGATTCACGGGCTTCTGGCCCTCGGACACGTGGTTATGTCGAACATCGACGTTAATACACAACACGCATAAATGTATAAGTTTATTTATTTGGTTACACAGTTACAAAGTTGTTACATATAAAAATGTATTTATTTCAGTGTTACCCAGGAGATTCTCTGGAAGTTCCAACGGCTTATTACGAGAACGACCTAAAATTACGGTCATTGTCAATATGCAGCAACAGTTATAGTTTTCACTAAAAAGATTTGTGTGTTCGCGCCTGACTGCTGCACTCACTGTTGTGTTTCACTACGCTGTAGGCAGCGCGGCGTTATCCGCGAGCATTTCTATCGCGATCAATATTCTGGATCGCAACAATCCGGACTCGGATGCAACGATGAAGTAGTCAATTGATCCGCGGCTGTTCCCGCCGAGGCAGCCCGGTGACAAGGAGGGATCCCGCGAGAGGACGCATCGCCATCCGTCTTTGTCACAAACAAACACCCATAATTCTTTTTACCCGAAAACAAGTGACAGCAAATGGCGCTCGAGTCGCATGGCGTAATACTCGTGCTATATTGTACCAGAGTGATCAGTCTCCGTGATATCGCGCAACAATTTATACGTGCATCGGAATTATTTCAGGAAACGTGTGGGCATAAATAATTGCAAACTAGGTTAGTCTATCACAAAAGGACATGGAGCTCATTTAAACAAATCACTGTCGAAACGCACAATTTCTCGTCGTGTTCTTGTCGTATTAACCGGGTCCTGGGTGATGCCTTTTACGCCGATACTGGGAACTGCTTGTCGTTTGCGTGTCTATCATACTGATCAACCGGTAGACACGATGATACGCTATGCTTTAAAGGGAATAAACATTGACTTCGTTGGTCAACGGTTTCTGCTGCCGCTCCTCATACAATCCATCCTTCTTAATTCGTGCCTTCCTCTTCTCTACCTATATCACCGCCATCCGGTTTCGTTGTTCTCTTTGTCCTCTCGCCATGTCTCTGAAACTGTCCTACACATCGCAATCAGAATCCAACAACGTCTGAAATTAAATGTCAACTTACCATCCGATGAAAAACATAATGTTTCACCTTCAAAGACGACCATTTATTGGTCTAATTTAAACAAAGTTTTTTTCTGTTTTATTAATACTAGCAAAATCAGCCTTTTCTTGTTTATTAATCTCAAAAATGACCATTCTCTGGTTTGCCTGCGTCACAATCAACATTTTGCGCGTGACCACCGTCAAGTTTTGTCTTTGCCAACAATGTTAATAATGGTAAAATGCGTGAATTACATTATCATAGCTGCACGACATCTCTAAATCAAACATTCCCGCATGCAGCTGTCACTTTAGAAACTTTGCCTTATGTTTTTGCCATAAAGAAACACTTCTGTGGCCAGAATTTCAACAACAGACTATATGGAATGCACGAACGCACTACGTGACTGGCATCCATATTTTGATGGCTTGACGGAGCTTTTGCTAGGCAACAGGTCACGTGATGGAAAATTAATTTGATGGATCCGCTACGCCGCGGGTTTCTTACGTCGCAATCAAAATAATGCGCGTGATTTCCGTTAAGCCTTGCCATAGCCAACAATATTGTTAATGGATATATTATGTTAATAATTACACTACTATATCGGCATTATATATGATAGATAAAAACAACTCAAAAACTACGTTATGGTTTTATCATAAAGAACAACTTTCGGGGTCGGAATTTCAACAAAATATACGACGGAATGCACGAACGCACCACATGTTTGCATGACATTCGTTTTTGGTGGCTTGACGGATCTTTTGCTAGACAACAGGTCCCGTGATGGATACGTCAATTTTTAGCCGGGAATTCGTTGAATCAGTTGTATGTCGCCCCACTTGCTGCCACCGCACCCACTTTCAACGGGCAATTCCAGGAAATTGCGGTTAGCCCTGCCTGTTCTTTAGAATTTTACAGTTTTGTTGGCGCAACATTCAAATTTCGAACAATGTCTCGGCCATATACCCTCAACGTAGTTTTTCTAGTATTGAGAACATTATATTAATTGCATGCTGAAATTGTCCCTCTACTAAATGCACATGTTCAGTGCATCAACAAGCCCCATACACTACGTAGTATTTTCTCAACTCCATATAAAATGTTTTCGCAAAATATGCAATTGTAAGATATAAGGGTGAACAAAATCGAAACATTATTTCCACGCGCCATTCGTCTATTGCTTCGCTGATCGAACATGGCGACCTGTAATTTTGTGATAAGTATAATTAATCGAATAACGCATACCAAATGCCATATATGATAGCAAGTATGATCAAATAAATACATATTATTCATGTTGTATATACACTTTCTTAATAACAGTTAAAATTGTAAATTAACCTTGAATGCAACTTTAATAAAAGAAAAACAGACAAGGTCGCCAAACAAAACCAGTTATTAGTTGATGTAGCTCAATCCACAACCTCACTGTTTAGAAATTTGACCGTAAAACACTCCGTCGTTTTGTGTAAACACGTGCATCTAACGGCAAGCAGACCTAGACAATTCAGACGTAGATGGCAGTCCCGGCCACACTGTCGTAAATAATCATAATTCCCTATGGAGCAGTGAGATCCAACCTCGTCCCATTTGTCACCGCGTCGTTCCTTTTACGTTTCCCGCATCACAATACACCGAGCACGAGACGAGGAGAAGATAAACGATCAACGCAACTGGCGGGGAAGAGGAATCGCCGAAAACAGTCTGCAAATCCTGCACTTTCTCAGCCGACTGTCTATATCTGCAGCAAGGGCAACATAGACTGCCATATGCCAGCATGGAGTTCTGTTGCTACGCCAGGCGAATTTTTGCACAAAGTTGACGAACACCACGGTGCAAACCGTTGTCTATTCAAGAGAGGTGATTGACAAGGATCCTTGATAATTCATCTAAATAACCACCCTATGCAATTTGTATATACTTCTGTCATAAAGATACCCTAAATTAATTTATTTCCAAAAACAATACAAACAAAACTTTTTGTTTAAAAGTAACGGCATAACTATAACAGATAAAATGGTTATTGCAAACCAATTTAACAACTATTTTACAAGTATAGGTCAGTCGACAGCACAATACATTCATTACAATGGTAATAAGGATTATCATTACTACTTAAATGATAATGCCCACTTCGTTTTCGTCTAGTAAATGTTGATGAAGAAATAGTCAAGAAAACCATTGAAAGCCTTCCCAATAAAAACAGTAGTGGTTGTGACGGTATTTCCTGTAAACTTTTGAAAATAATTGAACCCTCCATCATCAAACCATTAACCCTTGTAATAAATCAAATAATAAATACTAGTATATTTCCTGATACCCTTAAACTCGCTAAAGTAATTCCCATTTTTAAGAAAGATGACCCATCTGTTTAAAAAAAATTATAGACCCATATCTCTTCTTCCAACAATTTCAAAAGTGTAAAAATCAATATGGTTTTATGAAAAAACACTCTACCGAGTATGCATCACTTGAACTATTAGATAGAATAATTACACAAATTGATAAAATGATGTTCCTTTCAGTATTTTTCTTGACCTCTCTAAGGCTTTCGATACAATTAATCACTCGTTACTATTAAATAGACTAAGATATTATGGATTGCAGGGTCCTACCATGAATGTATTTAATAGCTACTTAAGCAATAGAAGACAATACACCGAATTTCAAAATGAAAGTTCTGATATCCTACCTATCACAATTGGTGTACCACAAAGATCTATTCTTGGTCCCCTATTATTCATAATATACGTTAATGTTTTTCCTAAAGCTAGCGAAATGTTTAACTTTATTATGTATGCCGACGATACCACATTATTTAGTACCATCAATTATTTTCATGGCAATTCCCCAAATAGAAATATCGAATCGGCAATAAATGATGAACTCCTTAAAATACTTGAATGGTTAAACATTAATAAATTATCATTAAACAGAAACAAATCTAAATATATGATTTTTCACATACAAAATAAAGCTGTCGATAACTTTACGCTCAACATCAATGGTACAAAGAATGGACGAATTAAATTTTTTAGGACTTACTTTAGATACAAATTTAAATTGGAATAAACACGTTGAAAAAGTAACAAACAAGTGTTCCAAAACAGTCGTCATCTTAAACAGACTAAAATATGTCTTTCCTCTAGAAATTAAAATTATCTTACATAATACGTTATTTTTATCACATATCAACTATTGTATGATGGTGTGGGGATACCAAGGTAGTCGAATGTTTAAAATACAAAAGAAAGCTATGAGAATTTTATATATAAGTAAATATAATTCACACTCTGGGCCACTTTTTAAACAATTGAATATCTTAAACATTGACGACATGTTCAAATTAGACCTCCCTGCCTACCTATTAAATTGGAAACTAAATACAAATGCTTACGTACACAATTACAACACAAGGAAAAAAACAGAGTTACACCCATTCAGAACAAAACATGAATTTGCCAAAAGATGTCTTAGGTACAGTTTACCACATGTCATTAACCATAACTCAAAGTTAGTCATAGAGAAGATTGGAACACATAGCTTCAGAGGTTTTGGTAATTATGTGAAAAACAATTTATTAGAAAAATACGTAGATACGTGTACAATATTAAACTGCTATACATGCTATCAAAGTCATTAAAACTGTATTATTGTATGTGATATGTATGAATATGTATTATATATATATATATCAGCATATGGATATTGTATCTGTGCATATACACATGTGTTTTTTACAAGTATATTTATGTGTACTATTGACAACTATTATTTGTTTATTTTAACATATCATTAATATTCCAATACATGCATCGATGTAATCAAATAATCTCGGTTTCTTTTCTTGCACATTTACATTTGCACTTCCTTCGGTAAAATTTAGTTGAAACAAATTATTATTGTGGCTCCTGTTAATGTCTTAATAGGAGTCACAGACCCCACCTAATTTGAAATTACACTGCATTTGTATATATGAATATATTTGCCTATTCATGATACTTTAATTTGATATTATACATATATTATAATTGGGGTCTAAATAAAACTGTCTTGTTCTTGTTCTTCTTGTTCTTGTTCTTGTTAAGTGGATTGAAATATACACGCTTTTTTGCAGGCAACAGTAGCATTCTACAAGTTAGGCAAAATTATACAATTTTCAAGTTGATGGCTTTATTCTAAGTAAATGTCTTTCTACAACGCTCCTCTATATCAATTTACTCCTATTTTGTGCAGTTACAGGCATGCTGAACCTAGAAATCGAGTACGAATTATGTTTTTGATGGATTATTGACAATAACAATTATAGATGGAACTTCACAAGTATGCTGAATACATAAAGTGTCTTGAAGCTCGTGTCACAAGAGTGAAACAAATGTTACGATCGGGCATTTTGTTATTTGCATAAATCCGATATGGCAGCCACCGTATCAGTTCTGTTAACATAATGATAATTATCCACCGACAACTGGAATTTCAGAATGATTCTAAATGCCATTTAGTTGCTGGGGCTCGAGGCATCGATGCCTGAAAAAAATATTGATAATTGTTTAATTGTATAAATCCAACATGGCCGCCGCCATATCAGTGTTTTATCATAATTAAGATCTCTCAATATAGTTGCATTTTCCCAGTAATACTAAATCCCATTTAGTTTATGGATGCTTAAAATGTCATGTTATGATTGAGCATTTATTGTTTATTTATATAAACCCAATATGGCCGCCTCCTCAATATTATGATAATATAACGCATACATGTATGTGTATCCGCATATCCACAATCTAGGTGTGCTTACACGTTGAATTAAACAATTGCCATGATCTTAGAAATTTGGTCATGAAAATTGTATCACAACAATGTTTGGCAGAACAATTAAACTCGAAGGATCCAAGATGACCGCCAAGAGAAATATGTTGAATCCAGTTATGTCACAGATTTAAGAAATTTTAAGGCAAATAAACATTTTGTTAATGATTATTAACTTTATAAGGCCTAAATATAATTCCAATGCCAACGTCCGCCGATTTAAGTGTGGGAGGGGACTGCAAGAGACGGATTTTGAGCTGAATCGGTGTGAAATTGATCACCTTCTACTAGAAACATTGGATTTATGCAAATTAATAACAAATGTCTCCAGGTTCTATGGCGACACCCGGCGAATTTTGATTCTAGACACATTTGTAGTAAATAATCTATCAAAAAAGTAATTCATATTCGATTTCTAGGTATACCCCCTTGGCTGCCTGCCAATCTACAGTAAGTATGATTTGTGATACGCGCGCTGCCAGAATTGAACTGCGCTGGTAGCAAAAAAATCATTTCCATAAAACATGGAATTTGTCTCAATGTATTGGCAGTGTATTGTCTCTGCCTTGGTTACCACGTCGTGGCGTGGACAATTATCGATTGCATCGTTTGCTGAAATATTGCCACTTGTATAAAGAACATAAATGTCACTCCTGTCAAGTTAACATGTCATCCGTGTAGGATGATCGCACTCCAGCCTAAAATATGGTAGATATGAATATAAATTGCTAAATATAAAAAGGCTTCGATTGTAGCTGCGCTGTAACGTTCAGTGCATGACATTTCCATAATTGCGGCATTCACTGAGAGCGCCGCGACAGAAACTAATCTTAAAATTTGTAACATTACCCCGCAAGAATTCATTAATGTAACAAAGCATGGTCGAGTGTATGTCATTCTGTGAAGGCGTAAAGATGAATTAAGGGGAATTCGTGACTGAAACACGAATAAAATCTCTTTTGGCTTATGACATTTCGCCACTAAATCCCCATGGGAGGTAGTCTTATTCACACTGGTGAGATTGTTATGTGTATGAAAGCTGTTGTTAGGCATAAGAAAGAAGACCGTTTGCGCAAGAAATTATTTGTTACGCGTACCGTAATCTGGAGCGCAGTGGCGCAGTAGCTACAGCATCGGAATCTCAATTGAGAGAAACCGGGTTCGAATCCTGTGCTGTCGTTACGACGCTTACGCAAGTTCGTTCACTCTGCGTTGTTCCAGTTACTGTCATTGTCTAACGTTCGGCACGAGCCCGTGAGTGGTAAGAACCTTTCACCTGCCGGGAATTTCGAAGCAATAAATGCGTATGTTTTCTCTCCACAGGGTCGTAGACGAATCCTAATGCATGCACGCACACAAGCACGCACGCTCGCCCGCATACCTACGTACTTACGTACGTACGTACTTACGGACATACGTACATACATACATGCATACATACATACATACATACGCACATACATACGCACAAACAAACAAACAAACAAATAAACAAACAAGCAAACGGATACGCATATGCATACGCACACGCACGCATGCACAGACACCCAAACAAACACATACGCACACACACACACACCCACGCAAACGCGCGCGCGCACGCACACACACACACACAAACTAGCAAATAGATGCCATATAAAAAAATAAGTTGTGATGACGCAGGGAGAGGTTCATGGTGATATTGGAAGATCACCACGATGGTTTAGGAACTTAGAAAGTAACCGTGATAACGTAGAACATCATCATGATATCGTTTCTCATGCTCGCTGCATATGTATTTTGGGAACACAAATTGTTGCCTATTTATATCCTGATTTGCTCTCTTTGTTATAAATGTTTCACCTTATTGGTACATATCTCATTGTCAATAATCATAAAACACTTGATTGTCCAAATAAAGTAAATGTAAGATAATAATTGTAAATGTTGTTGAGTATTCTATGTCGATTGTAATTGTCTTGTTTGATATTAACCGGAACATCTCGGTGGAAGCAATACTTGGTTTGTCGCACATTTGTGCGTCGCACGGTGACAACAGCAAACATGTTTTAGTCAAAAGGTTGAAAGTTGCGATTGCTATTCAGATTAATAACAGACTAAATGTCAAATGCAAGACGATACTTGGCAAGACGATGTCAACTGCCTAATTTGCTAATATGGTTAGCGACATGTTGAAAAGACCCGCATTCCTGAGACAGCCCGCGGCTCGGGAAACGACATTGCTAGTATTCGACGAATGAACGATGGGCGTGATAATACATAGACTAGATCGTCGGACTTCAAGAGGCCCATGTATCATATAACAAGGCTACCACACACAGCTTACACGGATATATAATAGTTTTCGTTATGTTAAAGATTACAACAAAAAAGGCTATCTAAGCGTATGGTCGGTTATCGACTGCTATATGTGTACAGATAGTCAAAAATAAATACTTCATTAAGCTATTTCCATCATTAATGTACGAATGATACAACACTTCATTAAGCTATTTATATCATCAATATACGAATGACACAATACACACATACGCACGCACGCACGCACGCACTCACATACACACACACTTGCAGTTTGATCTAATATTTAACAAATAGTCAAAATGGTGCAAATCACGAACTTACCAGGTAACATTATAATATTATCATTCAACTTGCGCATCAGACAACATGACGTGAGGAAAGTAGGAAATGTTTTGCATACGCCGTGTTAAGACACATACGTTGTATATGGGACAAGACGGGCCCCTAGCGTCTTCTCATACATTTAACAATACGGGCTCCTAGCACCTTCCCGTACATTTAAACAAGACGAGCTTCTAGCGTCTTCCCATACATTTAACACGACGAGCTCCTAGCGTCTTCCCATACATTTAAACAAGACGGGCTCCTAGCGTCTTCCCATACATTTAAACAAGACGGGCTCCTAGCGTCTTCCCATACATTTAAACAAGACGGGCTCCTAGCGTATTCCCATACATTTAACAGGACGGGCTCCTACCGTCTTCCCGAACGTTTAACAAGACGGGCCCATGGCGTCTTCCCATACATTTAACTGTTTATAATATATATTTTCAAACAATGATTCATTCAAAGAAGCGACAAATGCAGCAAAGGGAATGTGACGGATCGTATTACACCATGCGGTGCCATCTTGCCTCTTCGCATTGGTACTACTATTCATTTTCAAGTGTAACTCATATTCTCATACATTAAAGACATGTTAGCATAGTTTCTTGTGATGTGTAATTTGAAAATTTTCCTAAGGGGACTGCTCTGCCCTAGGCTACTTTACAAATATACAAACACACAAACAAACAAACAAAAACAAACAACCAAACAGAGACCCACAATCTTAGTTCGACAGGAGTGGGTGGAAAGTAGATTTTGGGCCTAAAGTTTTTCCTGCTGATTTAAGAAGGCTAGGGCGTAATTGTTAAAAAATGCTGGGTGACCAATCAACCTTGGGCAATTATTTAAATTTGCATAAATTCAATATGGCCGCCTCCATATTAGTTTACTTTACTTACTTACGCCCCTTCCTCCATGATGCGCTCCGACGCACACGACTTTGGGCGGTCTTCTCAATCTCATTCCACATGTAGCCGCTCCTCTTTATCTCTCCATCTGTGTTCCTTTGTCAGGTGTTTTTGCATTTCTCTCCGTCTACTCCCTTGGGGTTCCAAGTCAGAGATTGTCTTAAGATATTCGTCGTTGGTTTTCTGAGGGTGTGCCCAATCCAGCTCCATTTTCTCCTCAGGATCTGCTTGGCGACCGGTTCTTGACTAGTCCTTTACCGAAGCTCCTCTGCGGGATTGCGCAGGATGACTGAGTTTCAAAGTACTTTGAATAATGATTCCTGTTACGTGTTATTGGCAAGTATCGCGAAAGCACAACAGGGGATATACACAGCAACATATGCATCAACGTCGTGTGATGTTTTCATTTTTAGGTATTGAATAACTTCTGAAACATTAAACAACTTACACAGAAAACAACGGCATAAAACCTGGTTGTACATTTCATTGGTGAAATAACGTGTGACCTTTATAAAGACTCCGTACACGGGATGTTGTATGAGGAGTTGGTAGCTGTTTTATATATACATACTTGTAAATAATAAAGTTAGGTTATATTGCACGAGACGTTGCGTGGCACCGTGTAATTAGTTTCTTTTATAAAACTTTATAATGTCTACTTAAATTGTACTGGTTTTTGCACTGGCCAACCGTGTTGGGAGATAGTTCAGCTTAAGATGTGCCATAAGCTAGGGGGTTCTCGCAGGAATATTACTTAATTTATACGGTTTTATTAAATCCTCGGTCCTTTATACTATTGGCCTACGACATAGCATATGTAATCACAAGTTTCGTTGGTTAATATGTTGAATTTATACCAACGAAGTCAGCAGATAATGCAAAATGCAGACACAAACAGTCACAGGGAAACGATGGATGCGAGCGATCATTTTATTGTTTACTCGCTGTACAGGAAATCAGAAAACTATTTTCAGTACATAAGTAGAATTCTGTATCGGACGAAGTTCTGTTGCTGAGTGTAGTAATGCCGTGTTGACTGGTAATTGGTTGGCGTGTCGACATGACACATTTTGTAGGCAGTTGATTGGCTAATCTTGACATACATCCTTCGAACAGTCTGAAGCAGTTGCACAATTTGGGTGAGCAACGCTTTCAAACGACAACATTCAACTGATCAACAGGAATAGCAACATGTGGTTTCGGTAGCGACGCAGCCCTTTTGTTACTATACTTATCATGTGTTCAACAGTGATCACGTGACATACAAGTAGTAAATACAAAACTGAATTCGACGCGGCGTTGTGTCAATGAACTTTCCAAAATGGCCGCCCCTGAAATTAAAATAATCGCTAGTCTCGCTTAACCGACTCTCGCCTGGCTGTGTGACTTCGCCAGGAAGATAGTCTGGCTCAGAATCGCGGTTTGACTGTGAAGGGCCAATGCTGCCACCTCACGGCGCCTGGGTAATCGAGGCTAAATAATAGCTTACATATGACTTGACTTGTTTATATACTGGCCAACATTCCTGTGGAATCAAACGGTCAGGGGTCGGGTTGGGTGCACTTGCTGCTTAGTCGTGTATTAAAGCTTGTTTAACAAGATTTAACAAGATTGCCACCCAGAGAATTAACTCTAGGTGGCAGGTGGACAAGGAAGCCCTTTGGCTTATCGAGATTCCAACCCTTTTATCTATGTGTATCCCGCCCTTCTGAGGTATGTGTCGATTTTATTTTTAAACATATTCACGCTAGTAGCACCCACACAATCAGCAGATAATATGTTCCATTCATTTACAGTCCTTTGTGAAAATGAGAACTTTCTTATATCTAATCTACTCTGCTCCTTTGCTAATGTAACTTCATGTCCTCTAGTCCTTCTATCTTTCTTAACTGAGAAAAAATATTTCTATCAATATTTTTATAACCATTCATTATTTAAACACTTCTATCTGATATCCTCTCAATCTCCTGGTCTCTAGTGTTGTTAAACCACATTCTTTTAGGCGAATTTCATAACTAAGATCCCTCAGTTTTGATATAATTTTAGTCGCTCTCCTCTGTACTCTTTCTAGCAAATCTATGTCCTTCCTGCCATACGGCCTCCAGCTTGTATACAATATTCTAAATGAGGCCTCATTATTGCTTTGTACAACGGTATTATTAGTTCTTTTTTCTGATACGATATATTTCGCCTAATTAATCCAAGGCTTTGATTTCCCTTTGAAGCTGCAATTCCGCACTGCACTGAAACCTTCATATCAGCACTAATAGTTAACCCTAAGTCTTTTTCTTTTACAGTAGTACTTAGTACAGTACCCCCCATTGTATATTCTACCTCTTCGTTCCCATGTCCTGCGTGGAGGCATTTACATTTACCAAAAGTGAACAGCATTTGCCACTTTTCAGACCATTTGATCAACCTGTCAAGATCATCTTGTAAATGATGTCTGTCTCCATCACTTTTAATCTTTTTAAACAGTTTTGTATCATCCGCAAATTTGAACACCTAGCTTGTTATTTCATCATCCAAATCGTTGATATCTATTAAGAATACTATAGGTCCTAGTACTGATCCCTGTGGTACCCCACTCAATACCTATTTCCAGTTAGAAGCCTCCCCATCAACTTCTACACGTTGTCTTCTGTCAATCAGCCATTTTTCTATCCAGTTTATTATACCATTTCCTATGCCATGGGCCATTAGTTTAAGCAGTAATCTATGATGTGGTACTTTGTCGAAAGCTTTTTGAAAATCTAAGTAGACGATATCTATTGGTGATCCCTCATCTACCCACTTAGTGATGTCTTCCAAAAAACATAACATATTTGTTAAACATGACCTCGCTTTAAAAAAACCATGTTGAGATGAGTTTATCAAGTTATGTTTAACAAGAAAATCCACCATGTGATCTTTAATTAGTCTTTCTAATAATTTGCAAATCACTGATGTTAAACTCACTGGTCTATAGTTCTCTGACTTGTTTCTCGAACCTTTTTAAATAACAGTATAATGTTTGCCTCTTTCCATTCTAAAGGAACCAATCCCTCTTCTAATGACAAATTGAAAACTATTGCAAGTGGTACGCTAATTTGTTCTACAATTTCCAATAGTAGTTTGGGCGGAATCCCATCCACTCCAGATGATTTATTATCCTTCATTGCCCTTATTTTCTTAGCTACCATTTCCGGGGTTACACTTAATTTTCCTAAATAGTCTGAATCTGCCCCCTTGAACTTAGCCTCTGGTACAGGCAGTGAACTAATATCTTCCCTGGTAAACACTGAACTAAAATACTAATTCAGGTTTTCTGTCATTAAGAATCCCTCCGATATTATATTTCCACCACTATCTTCTAGAGGACCGACCTTATCTTGAACTTTCTGTTTGCTTCGAACATACGCATAAAAACTCAGATGCTGAATTGGGACTGACAGGATATGTAATGTTTAGAAAAGATAGAATAGGAAGAAAGGGAGGTGGAGTTATTTTATATATTAAAGAATCTATCCAGGCTGATGAAATAAAATTAGAAAGAGAAGCAGATTGCGAAGAAGCTGTTTGGTGTAACATAGTTACAGGAAACTCAACGTTAACAGTTGGGTTAGTTTATCGAAGTCCAAACATAAGCATAGAAGAGAATGAAAAAATATAAAACGCTATAAGGGAAGTAAGCAAACGGGACTGTATTATGATGGGGGATTTTAACCACGGGCATATACAATGGAAATCTCTTCAGAGTATGGGGAGTGAGGACCACAAATTTTTAGTTTTAGTTCAAGATACTTTCCTTTCTAAACATGTGCTAGAACCAACCAGGGGTGAGAATGTGTTAGACATAGTTTTGTCCTCACAGAAAGAATTAGTTGACAATGTCAAGATATGTGAGCCACTGGGGAGTAGCGATCACAACCAGATACATTTTACCATCAAAGAAAAATCAGAAAGGAATAGTAAAAAGAGGCTAAGTTCAAGGGGGCAGATTCAGACTATTTAGGACAATTAATTGTAACCCCGGAAATGGTAGCTAAGAAAACAAGGGCTATGAAGGATAATAAATCACCTGGAGTAGATGGGATTCCGCCCAAACTACTATTGTGGAAATTGTAGAACAAATTAGCGTACCGCTTGCAACAGTTTTTAATTTGTCATTAGAAGAGGGAGTGGTTCCTTTAGAATGGAAAAAAGGCAAACATTATACCGTTATTTAAAAAAGGTTCGAGAAACAAGTCAGAGAACTATAGACCAGTGAGTTTAACATCAGTGATTTACAAATTATTAGAAAGACTAATTAAAGATCACATGGTGGATTTTCTTGTTAAAAAAAACTTGATAAACCCATCTCAACATGGTTTTTTTAAAGCGAGGTCATGCTTAACAAATATGTTATATTTTTTGGAAGATATCACTAAGTGGGTAGATGAGGGATCACCGGTAGATATCGTCTACTTTGATTTTTAAAAAGCTTTCGACAAAGTACCACATCAAAGATTACAACTGAAACTAAAGGCCCATGGCATAGGAAATGGTATAATAAACTGGATAGAAAAATGGCTGATTGACAGAAGACAACGTGTAGTAGTTGATGGGGAGGCTTCAAACTGGAAATCAGTATTGAGTATGGTACCACAGGGATCAGTATTAGGACCTATATTATTCTTAATATATATCAACGATTTAGATGATGAAATAACAAGCAAGGTGTTGAAATTTGGGGATGATACACAAGTTTTAGAAGGATTAAAAGTGATGGAGATAGGCAGCATTTACAAGATGATCTTGACAGGTTGATCAAATGGTCTGAAAAGTGGCAAATGCTGTTCAATTTTGGGAAATGTATATGCCTCCACACAGGACATGGGAACGAAGAGGTAGAATATACAATGGGGGGTACTGTACTAAGTACTACTGTAAAAGAAAAGGACTTAGGGTTAACCATTAGTGCAGATATGAAGGTTTCACAGCAGTGCGGAATTGCAGCTTCAAAGGGAAATCAAATCCTTGGATTAATTAGGCGAAACATAACGTATAAGGAAAAAGAGCTAATAATACCGCTGTACAAAACAATAGTTAGGCCTCATTTAGAATATTGTATTCAAGCGAGGAGGCCATATCGCAGGAAGGACATATATATATATATGCTAGAAAGAGTGCAGAGGAGAGCAACTAAAATGATACCAAAACTGAGGGATATTAGTTACGAAATACGCCTAAAAAATGCGGTTTAACAACACTAGAGACCAGGAGATTGAGAGTAGATCAGATAAAAGTGTTTAAAATATTGAATGGTTATGAAAATATTGATAGAAATATTTTTTTTCAGTTAAGAAAGATAGAAGGACTAGAGGACATGAAGTTACATTAGCAAAGGAGCAGAGTAGATTAGATATAAGAAAGTTTTAATTTTCACAAAGGATTGTAAATGAATGGAACAGATTATCTGCTGATTGTGTGGGTGCTAGTAGCGTGAATATGTTTAAAAATAAAATCGACACATACCTCAGACGGGCGGGATACACATAGATAAAAGGGTCGGACTCTCAATAAGCCAAAGGGCTTCCTTGTCCACCTGCCACCTAGAGTTAATTCTCTGGGTGGCAATCTTGTTAAATCTTGTTAAATCTGTACGACGCATGTTTGCCGACAAAATGGCGCTGTCCTTGAAATACGGTAGCCGTGTGTTCAAACTTGTTTTCCTAATCAACCGCTGGCGTTAAAACTGTGATTGTGTCACAATCGGCCCTTGCGCCATGCACTTGGCAACATGGAGAAGACACTGACACAATAATGCCTGTGTCTAACTTTATGCCAATACGAATATTGTTTGAAAAGTATACACTATCATGACTAGGGCCAATCGATGGACGTGAACTTTACATTCTCTCCGACCTTTGTCATTTTGAGCAACCAACGGGAATCTGCGAGCGCGTTATTGTGTTTATGTAACGAAGCGGTGTGTTTTCTAACAATAATTATTTGGTAAATATTACTATCACGACTATGGCGACCAAAGCATCTCGTCAGGTGATGGGCATTTTTATTAATTCCAATTAATTGTTGTTAAATTTGTTTCAGAGTTTGCACCATGGAATCTATATTACTAAAGAGAGTCTGTCTGTACGTTTGGATTGTTTTTTAAATATATTTTATTATATTTATGACATGGAAGATAGCATAATTTTAGTTATGTAATGTTAACATAAATATAATGCTTTACACATTATTCTGCACATGTAATAAACATGGTATATTATGATTATATGCATGTATATCTATGAGAAGATGGTACCCCACATGCAAATCATGTGTCTTAACACGCCGTATGCAAAACACCTACTACTTTCCCCACGACTTATTGTCTGATGCGCAAATTGAATGGTTATATAAGAAGGCCATCTAGTAAAACAAGCGAATCAACTGGGTGCAGAAACAATAATGCATCAACTGTTTTCGGACAATAAGAACGGGGAAGAAAGGATGAAATGTGAATAATTTGCCGCGTGGACACACACCGACTGGTGAGGGTCTGAGTTTGCACAATGAGTTTGCGAAATGTGTGATGATGGCGAAACAATACATGTGGATGTGCAGGAGGCCCATTTTATTTTGGACGCACATTTTCTGAGAGTCAAAATTCGGGTGGTGTCATGAGGAACCCTTAGATAACATCGTTTTAACAGACATGCGCCTCAAATCTTAGCATATCCGTAATTACATAATTGGAGAAGATGATCGCGTAGACAATTAATAAAATAAATAAAAACAAGCAGTACTATAAAATATCTCGCGTAAGGGGCCCGTTTAGCTCGTTGTTCACTGAGATTTAAATGCAGTGCATTCTCACAGTCATGTAAATATCTAGATGCTATGGCATGCGGTATTTATTAAGCGTCGGATCAAACAACGAAAGGTCAGTCGGCGCGGAGCAGTTCGGGATATGTTGGAACTACGAATGGCAGTTACAGGACATATCCACAATAACGTCACTAACACCATCCGTTTCTATTATATATATCCCCTTTGACCGCACAACTGCGTAAAACAAACAATACAACATTCCCTGGTTGTCTGTTGTATGTTTTACGAACAGTGATAAAAAGACAAGGGCGGTAATGAACCAGACATTAAGGTCAAGTAAAGCAATATCCGTATAGAATGACAAATGGGTAATGGGAGGAATCTGCAAGTCGACCAGTCAGCATCAAAACTCCTATCGGTGGAAGGGAGGAGTGGAGATTTACGAAGTGTTATAAACAGTAGAACTAAAGATAAGTTCAAATATAGCGCTGTGTCCAATCTTAGGACTGCTCATAGCGCCGTACACTTCACTCCCTGTGAGACCTGTTCGATTTGACTCCATCTCGATTTCTCTGGGAAACATTACATGGAATTTACTCTAATCCGAACCGTGGTTATCTAAAATAAATGAGAGCTATCCAAATAGTTCAGCATCTTAACGCCTTAATTTCCTACTATGTTACGAATAATGCCGCAATCCCTGTAAGTAGCAGCTTTGTCAACATGAATGACGTCTGACGTTTCGCATCTTTCCGCAGGAATTCGCGATCAATCCTTGAAGTCGTCTTCCCGCAAGAAACACTTCGACAAATAACTGGTTGTCAGGAGGACACTACTGCTCCTGTCGCAATGACGTCATCGTTGATTGCGTGTGCGCGCGCTGACCAATAAACCAGCCTATGTGAGCGCGCAGCTGCACAGCTTCACCTGCGATGTCGTGTCAGTATACGCAGTCGTCAATACCAGGGTTTATGTTCATGACAGTAACTATTTCTAAGAGTAACGTATCCTTCTTAAATGTATACGTGGGGGATCCTGTGCGTGTGTGCGATACGTTTGTATGGTTAGAATTACAGGTGTGCTGTATGGGAAGCGCCACGCTAAGGCATGTTTTTTTTTTTAATTCACGATACTCCACCTATCAAAGTTATATGATGTTTTGTTATTCAAAATATTGAGATGTCACAATCTTGCTTGGGACGAGCACCTTTTTGCAGTAGATAAGTTTCAATGTACTTGAATATTTAAACAGAAACAAAGGTGTTTGTG